>BFEA01000849.1:334660-349018 GCA_003427395.1 Chara braunii | reverse complement strand
CCGCCACTCCCCACACTGCCCACAGCCCCCCCAAGCACCGCGGCCGCTCCCCACATTGCCCAAAGGCCCCTCCCACCCCGCACAACCCCCTGCGCAAACGCGTTAAACGCATTTACCGCCGTTCACTGAACGCTCCTTCACCGCGTTCAAAGGCTGAACGCGCGGTAACACAGCTCCACGAAACGGTCAGCTGCCCCACAAAGGCCAAGGGAAAGTCCCTTTTGGGAAAGTGAGCACCGTTGAGAGTGATCCGACCGCACTCTCGACGCATTCGAAACCGGTTGCTTCGGGAGCGACCTCCCTTAATTCTGAGGCACATGCGGAAGGCGAAAGTGGCGACAATTCATCATCTTCTAGTGTTTTTTCACAAGATTCGGCGCGAGAGTTCAACATAGAGGTCTTGGACCCGTTGACGTCCGAGGATTTCGCATGGCTTCCTCTCCCTTCCACAGGCTGTTTACCGGGACCGCAATGCGCAACACTATGCGCCCATCTACACACATACTTAGCCTTCTATGCACCACCAACTTCGTCGACGGATGACGAAGCTGCGGTGGGGGACCTCCTTGCGTATATTACCAAGGTGGCCCGCGAGTTTCGCATGCAACGATATGATGACAACAACGCACTGCTCCTTTACGTTCGCATCCAAGTTGTGCAAGCGTCCTGCAGCGCTTTGCTGGATAGTGGCACAACTCGCAATGTCACGAGTCCTTTATACAAAGGGTCGGCCTTGGCGCAAAGGTTTGAAGGAAGTCACATCCTACGGCAGTCAAGATGGCAGGCGGTTGGACGAAGCGACATGAAAGTAGGGTTGCTCGACAACAATGGCATCTGCAATCTGTGGACATAGCCCAGGTATGAAAGACTTAGGTTACGAGCACCAGATGATCCCTCTAAATTCAATCCTAACTGGCACCATTTGACAAAAGCAAAGGAGCAGTCAAAGCTGAGATTTTCCCAGGCTCTAACAACTCTTTAGCAACACAACACAAATGCCAGCAGGTTGCACTGCTGTATACACATTATATATCAGCTAAAAGAGTGCCCTTCGAGAAACAAATGAAGAAATAGCAGACAACCTGAAGCACACTAGCACCATTTTTTTTTTTTTTTTTAACAAGAAACTGACACCATTCTTTTGCCTCTTGCTTGGAAGTTCTTTCCTTTCTTTCCATACTTTGTTTTTTTTTGTGGTTTGTCTTTTATTTCTTCTTTGAGCTGCCCCCTTTGTTGTGCCTCCAACGTACAAGGCTCGCCGCATTTATGTAGTTGAGCTCGAGCTTACCACATCCACATGTGCCATAATGGTTCAGTCACACGCTGTGAGAAAGAGGCAGAGCAAAGGGAGGGGGAAAAGACGGAAGGAAGACAAAGCACAAAGCAGAGGAAGTCGACGGGAATGTGAGGAATGTGGAATGAAGATGAACATATAGGAACCATAAGCGAAGACTCATGGAAGACCCAGATGAGCATTCTTTGCACAACAATTGCCACGACGGCTGACATTGACCATGCCCACCAAACACTCCCGACAAAAGGCATTTCAGTTACAGGCTCACATGAAGGAAGAACGGGCATCACAAAAGACCATGCATTACTATAAGTTGTATAACGTCAATGACCACAAATGGACATCACGGGTGACCATACAAACAAAAACCTATTACTAAATAATAAGAACACATACCTACCAATTCCCAAAAAATTGGTTAGGCACGCAAGTGGCATTCAAGAGGTTGTGGGTTCAATCCCCATGGCCGCCTGTGGCACTCTTGTTGTCAAACTGAGATAGTCAGCTGGATCCTCCCAGTCGGTATCAGTAAGGTCTTCAACCAACACGGGTGTGACTGCGTGTGAGCGGGTTGCGTGTGGTGTGTGGGAGAGTGTTGACTTTAGAGTCTAGACACTACTGTTACTCGATGGGGGTGGGGGAAGATGAAAAGGGAGGCACGGTTACTGGCAAATGCTCGGTCCTTGTGTTAGTCGGGCCCCCGCCGGCGGCCCCAACCGTGCACCCTAAACGCTAGGGCAAAACGGCAAACATGTTGTTACCTCTCTCCACCAAGAGAGGTAACCTCCCTTCACCGAAGAGAGGTAGAAAGCTATGCTTGCAGGGGTCCCCTGATTAGCCTTTGGAGTCATGGTACGTAGGTAATGACAAATGAAAAAGAATTGTTCCATGATGACATGGCACAACACCAGGTGAGAGAAAAATATATGGTTGTGTATATATATATTTATATGTAGTCAAACAGATATATATATATATATGCACATCCCTGTCACCCAGATGTACGTTGTCCCTTCTGTTCCCAAGGATGCTATCAGAACTGCATGATGCCGCACTGTGACGAACGTCCTGCTGTTTTCTTGACATGTGGGCAACATGTCCTATGTCAGGATTGTTTCGATGGGATGGTTCGTGCTAGCCGTCCGGCTGAATGCTGCACTAACGCAACTCTCCTTGGGTATCCTTGTGAACATCCCCGTCATCCTCACCGTAGTTGTCCTATCTGCCGAGGGGGTGACAGATGAAGTGTAAAAGAAACAGATAAAAAAAGAAACCGAGTAAAAAGATAAAAAAAGAAACCGAGGAAAGAAAAACAAAAAAGAAACCTGAAAAAAAAGAAAAAAGAAAAAAGAAAAAAGAAAAATATGTTATGTGGGATGATAATTGGATTATCTGTGGGATGTGTACTTGCTTCGTCTGTTTAATAGGCTTTCTTCTTCTGTGAGGTTTGGTTTCCTCCGCCTTTTCTTTACCTCTTTGCCTTTTGCTTCGTCTGTTTAATAGGCTTTCTTCTTCTGTGAGGTTTGGTTTCCTCCGCCTTTTCTTTACCTCTTTGCCTTTTGGCTGCGTGCAAGTAGGTCTTTATGACACACGGGGATGGGGGCAGCCTGCGCTCAACCTGTCATCCACGTGGCTGGCCTTGTACATACGAGGTTATGAACAGGTGGAGCTTTCCTTACCTCTTTTGCTCCCCCTTTTTTCTTTTCTCTTCTTTTCTTCTTCTTTTTTTCGCTTCTGCGCTCTGATTCACACTATATATTTATATATATCGTCAAACAGAGCTGCCCAGTAAATCGTAGACAAAGAGGGAGAAGAGAACAACAAACGAGGGGCTGTGACAAATTGTTTCGTCGAAGTTTCATCGACTCATCAGGAGGTTGAACCCTATATTTGACGATATACATATATATAGTCAAACAAAGCTGCCCGGTAAACCATAGGCAGAGAGGGAGAAGAGGACAACAAACGAGGGGCTGTGACAAACTGTTTCGTCGAAGTTTCACCGACTCATCGGGAGGCTGAACCCTATATACTAACACATAACTATGAACTAAAAGAGCGCACTTTGTGAAACAAACGACAAAAATAAAAAAGTAAAAAATAAGATAAACATGAAGGGACACCGTGCCTCTAACGTGCAAGGCTCGCCACGTTGATGAAGTTGAGCACAAGCTGCCCACATCCCCTTATACCATATCGTGTTGTACAGGTGAATCGTGAATATCTAACGCCACAGGGTATAAAACATGGTGTCATGGCTGCCTGCAGGCAGCTGGACTGTCTGCAGGAGGCATAGGAGTGGATATTGACGTTAAAAACAAAGGAACCGCAACAACCTATGGAGGAGGCACATAGAGAATCGTGGCAGACAAAGAAACAGGTTGCTGAT
The DNA here is from genome assembly GCA_003427395.1 of Chara braunii. Lineage (NCBI taxonomy): Eukaryota > Viridiplantae > Streptophyta > Charophyceae > Charales > Characeae > Chara > Chara braunii. The sequence continues at coordinate 345,335 of BFEA01000849.1, read as the reverse complement.
CCCCGGACAAGCGGCGATGTCGCGGATGTGGTCAACGATACACAACAAGAGGAGTAGTGGTGTTGCAAACAGAAGATGAACTTGTCCCGAGCAAAGAAGGTGAAACAATGGGAACAATGGAAACTGGAGAGTCTGTTCGCAAGCGAGACCGTGGAGGAGATGGGGATGGTGACGAGGAACACAGTCATCTGCAGCCAAGCACAAAAAAAAATGAGAGGGGGGTGGATTGGGCAAGATTTCATAGTAAAGGACGTGAGTGTCGGAGAGACGATGATGTTCTTTGCACTGGAGCTGCAAGAGAGGAAGCTGTAGCAGTAAAAACTACACTAGGGGGAATTACAGTTAGGAAAACTGTTGTACTGAAAACTGCAGCATGGAACCGCAGCAGTAAAAGCTGCAGCAGCGGAAATTGCAGCAGTGGAAACTATAGCAATAGAAACTGCAGTAGTTGAAACCGCAATAGTGGACACTGCAGAGTGGAGACTTCATCGGTGGAAATTAAGGTAGCAGCAGATGAGCAAGCAGGGGCAGGACGAGAGTGTTGTGGGGGCGAAGAAGAATTGGATGATACAAGGACCACCGCAGCATGCGTCGGAACCACTAAGAGAGACGCGTCACATGCGTAGGATAGCAACGTTGGCGGGAGCGCATGTAGCAGGTCCACCCCTTAGCACGGGTTGGTGGGGAATGCTTACGCGAAAGCATGCAACGAGTAAGCGTTGTTGCCGCAGTTGGAAATTCCTGCCAACAATTGTTACAAATTTGTTCAAATCTGGTCAGTTGCCCAGTGAACACACCAACTGGTTGATGGGAAGGGATGTCGGAAGTTGGGATAACGAATGACAGGGAAGTCCCAAGCAGCCGCTTGATCAAAGACGCTCATGTGAAGCGAGCCATCGAAACGGATCCGTAGATGCATACCTAAAAAGGTACACGAGCCATTTGCCGCTGTAGTCTCCGTCCACTCAAGCCCATAGTGCTCTGGTGGAGGAGGTAATTGTCCCAATGAATGAACATCATCAATAAGGTGATAGGCGAAGGCATATTGCTGAGCGGCTTGAAGATCATGTTGACGAATGTCATCAACAAAGCGTGCTTCATCCCAATACGGCGTCATATTAGAAATTTATGGGCTAGCATTCGTTCCCATTGGAATACCAATAGTTTGTTTCCAAAGTTTGCCATCTCTAGTGTACAAAAAAGTGTTTTGTACAACAAAGCGAAGATGTTGGAGAATCTGAGAAACGAAAAGGGTATCCAAGCCTCAATCGGTCGTCCATTCGCCACAACGAGGTCAGTCCATTCGCCACAACGAGGTCCTCGAATAACCATGTTGAGGGCAACGCAACGTGAATGAGTGCGAGCATGCTGAAGGGCATAAGCATGAGCTTCATCAACAACTTTTGCCACATTATTCAGAATGCGTTCATGAGGAAGGTTGGTGTACAATGTGGTAAAATCAACAATGCGAGGAGAGAGACCACGAAGAGACGATGCATTGTTTTTCAGGTCAATCGCCACCTCATCGGCACTCTAGACGATTCAGCACCGCCGAACACCTTCCTGTTGATAGAGCTCAGTGTCTTTCTCGCGAAGAGTAGAGATCACACCTTGCAAAGCAGCGCTGAGATACTACGAAGTAGTCATTTCCTAGCCAAGGGTTTGTGAGGAGGCCGTTCATAAATGATGCGAATTGTTCGACAAATGTGAGCGCGCGGGTGAACAACACTGTTATTTTGTGTTGTGATTCCAAGAATGTTGCAAGAGCTGGAGGAGATTCGTGAGCTTTGAGTACATAGTAAAGGCAACATAGGGTATCAGTTTGGGTGTTACCCCAATGGTGATTCCACACTGCATGGTGGTCAAGGACATCAGGAATGAACTCTTGAGGACGAGTATAAGTTGGACTGTCCAAATGTACTTCTTGTATTTTACAAGAAGACTCGCAGAATTTTGTTGATTGAACTTCAATGGAATCTAATTCTGAAATTTTTGATGTAATCTTAGCCGTACATACAGTATACAACGTAACCTGTTGCGGCTTCGCCCGCAAAATAATGAAGGGAAAAGGGTGCGAATGCGGGTGGGTGGGGGTTGTTGGTCCGTGTGGGTTTGGTTGGCGCCGAGGTGTTTTTTAGGCTCACCTGTGCACTGTTGTTGACATTGCCGATGGAATGCTGGTGCTATTTTGTATGCCTTGAATATATGTTTTTTTTTTTTTTTTTTTTGCGTTTTTGTCCTATCGACACCTGATCACAGTTTGCATTCCTTTCAGTTGCGGTTTGCTGGGTAGGTGGTGGTTTGGATTTGAACTCACCTGTTGTGTGTGTAACACACGTTGCATACCTGTCTCCCGCTCACCACAAATATTCTTTCTCAGATGTCGGGAGACACACAATTCTATGATAGTGGGGGGGGGAAGGACACACACACGCACACACACACACACACACACACACACACACACACATACACACACACACTCACAACACATGCTATTTCTTTTAAGGGTCTCGATGGACCACGGATCGGATATGAAACTGATCGGCGCAGATACTACACTTGATCGTGGGAGGGAGCCATGGCACTGACCTGAGCGTTCCATCTTGCAACAACATTCAATCAATGACAACTACTCCACCGCACCTCAATCTTGGCCCACCACACCTCACGACGAAAACTGGCCAAGCTTAAGTGAGAGGGAGACAGGGATAGTGTGTGTGCGTGTATGTGTGTGTTGTCATGTTTGCTATACAACTCCATTAAAATAGCATGACTGTGGGAGACTCTTTCATCGGGCTTTCACCAACTCGTCAGGAGGTTGAACCCCGATAGTCTGCCCAGAGTGAAAGAGAGAAGCAGAGAGCGAGAGAGAGAGAGTTGGGCGCTGCGCACCAAGGTCCACAACAGCAAGCAGGGCATGCACAACACGGTCAGAGGCAGTACCCAACACGTACTACGGCAAACAACATGAACGCGCCGGCTCAAAGCTCAAGAAAATATGGCGCGATGCGGTTGGAACCAACAAAGGCAAAGCGAGGTACCCAAAGCGAGGTACCCAAAGTTGCCTGCGAACTGGGCTGTCGGGCCGTTCACCCCGAGGTACTGGGCTGAGGGCCTGGATCTACGTGCACGGCGTGTCTATCTGCCAAATGCACCCCGCGACGTGTCTATCTGAGCCGTCGGTACGGACCGACGACCTGGATCTCGGCGCGGTCCTAAGATCTTAAGACCGCATCTATCCAGGCCGTCGGTCTGGTATACCCGACGGCCCAGACGGCAGATTTGTAACATGGTTAGGTAGATCTGGGCTGTGGGCCGGTGGGACCGACAATGGCTCGGATTTCAGATTTGTCATGTTAGCGATTTTAATAGTGTAGGGATACTACACGTACATGTTTGGGAGGGCGGGAGGCCCATTGTTCGTTAGGTTGTAAAATCAACAGTGCGAGGAGAGATGCCACGAAGAGACGATGCATTGGTTTTCAGGTCGATCGTCCGTTCGCCAGCACTCTGAACGATCCAACACCGTCGAACACCAACCTGTTGATAGAGCTTAGTGTCTTTCTTGCAAAGAGTAGAGATCACTCCTTGCAAACCAGCGTTGAGATACGACGAAGTAATCGTTGTGCTAGCCAAGGGTTTGTGAGGAGGCCGTTCATGAATGGTGCGAATTGTTCGACAAGTGTGAGCGCGCGGGGGAACAACACTATTACTTTGTGTTGTGACTCCAAGAATGCTGCAAGAGCTGGAGGGGACTCGTGAGCTTTGAGTACATAGTAAAGGTAACATAGGGTATCGGTTTGAGTGTTACCCCAATGGTGATTCCACACTGCATGGTGGTCAAGGACATCAGCAACGAACTCTTGAGGACGAGTATAAGTTGGACTGTCCAAATGTACTTCCTGTATTTTACAAGAAGACTTGCAGAATTTTGTCAATCAAACTTCAATGGAATCTAATTCTGATGTAATCTTAGCAGTATATATAGTATATATACAAGAGAGAAAATCACACAATAAATTTGGACTTTAAACAAGTCCCAAGAGAGAAGCTGTAAATAAACTGAAATACAGGGTTGCACACAGCGATGGTAGGCAGCGCTTGACTGGTCAGTTGCCGACCAGCCGACCAGTCAGCTGGTCGAAACCTGCTGGTCGGGGGTCGGCACCCCGCACAAAAAAAGAAAAAGAAAAAGAAAAGGGTGCAGATTCTGCAGAACCCCTAATAACCCACCAACACCGTTGTGATGTGTGAAAACTCACATGAGAGAGAGAGAGAGAGAGAGAGAGAGAGAGAGAGAGAGAGAGACCAAATGGCCCCCTTTACCTCAATTCAGGGCCCCCTGCAGGTAACTCAAATGGCTCTGACAATGCACTTGGACATTGTAGAGGCATTGAGTACTGTCGCTTCAGCAAGCAGGATGGTCGCGTCATATATGGGAGAGGTGGGAGCAGACCACCAATATATTATGTGTGTACGAGCAAGCTCAGGTCTCTAGCTCGGGAGTTATGGGTCACCAATTCAGCTCGACCCTGTTCGTGTCTCCACGTGATTCTCAAGGCCTAGCTTTACCAGTCAGTGGTACTCACCAAATGTATAACATTAGAATGAATCTTCCGCTAAAACATGGAACCATACACCGTCATATGGTATGTCTTTTGTGCATATGGTGAGTAGTGGAGAGAGGCCCCTCGGGCCACTACGTATTCAAAAGGAAACAAAAAGAAAAAAATGAGAGAGATACAGGCATCTTCATCCTAACCCATAACTCAAATGGCTCCATGCAGGTAACTCAAATGGCTCCGACAATGCACTTGGACATGGTGAAGGCATTGAGTACCGTCGCTTCAGCAAGCAGGATGGCCGCATCATATATTGGAGAGGTGGGAGCAGACCACCAATATATTTTGTGGGTGTGAGTTCAGGTCTGTAGCTCGGGAGTTATGGCTCACCAATTCAGCTAGACCCTTTTCGTGTCTCCACGTGATTCTCAGGGCCTAGCTTTACCACTCAGTGGTACTCACCAAATGTATAACATTCAAATGAATCTTCTGCTAAACACCGTCATATGGTATGTCTTTTGTGCAAGTGGTGAGTAGTGGCGAGAGGCCCCTCAGGCACTGTACGTATTCAGAAGAAAACAAAAAGAATAAAACGAGAGAGCTACAGGCATCTTCATCCTAACCCATAACTGCCGATATGCAGACCTGAATGCCAATCGTTCACTATATATTGGTCGTCGGCTGGACTCAACAAAAATGAAGTGTGCCTTCTGCGAGACAGAGTGGAGCATGGCACTACTGGGCAATTATACCCTTCTTGCAAATTCATCCACCACTGTGTGGGAATTGCAGAAGGAGAGGAAGTCCAGTTACCACACCCCGCTGAAAAGGAAAACAGGAATGAGGCTCAATGAGCCCTATTTTCATAATCCGCGATTTTGAAATTTTTGGGGGAGGGGCCTGCAAAATTCAAAATTCGGCAGCCCTTGCCAAAAAAAACATTTTGGGCCAAGGGCGCGGACATCCCGAACTCACACGGCGAGTTGAACACTTTTTCCGGGGAGGGGGGGGGCCGTAGGAAATTACGAAACCCCTACTTTCTTTTTTTTCTTTTTGGACCTTAATTTTCCAGTGCGCTGCGCGTGTGCAAATCCGCGCATCGAGCTGCACCGCAACTATGTTCTATATATAACCATAGCTATAAGACATAACTAATACCGATACACTTGTAACCAGAAACAACATAAGTGAAGAAAGTGGATCAATAAAAAAAACTAATTTTAAAGGAATATTATCATTGGCGATCCATGGAAAACAATAATCAGAATTACCTATTATATATCTCTATAAAATATTTATGGAAATCATCATAGCAGAAAATAAAATGAGCCAAATACTTGTCAAGTTCAACCTAGCATACATCGATGAACATTCACATGAGTTCACACGTGAGAAGACAAAATCAAAATACAATCAACACTTCAAGATGTCATCTCCAATATTATTATCAATATACAAGAATGTTTGTCTGCAGCGGCTCTGCCGCACACACACGCACAACGGATCTCAACCAGATAACGGTTATGGCTTCTCCCCTCTTCTTTCTCTCTCTCTCGGACTTGACTCGCTCTGCCTCACTCTCTCTCTCCTCTCTCTCTCTCTCTAACCTGGATCATTACCCTTGATACACCCACTCAGGTAGCTTACACCTTGGCGGCTATGGCCGCCATCCTCCTGCTCTACCGCTAGCCTAGCTATGGAGTGTCTCTCAAGCGCCCTCTTCTTCTTCAGGCGCACAGCACCCAAGTTGCCTTAATGCACACAAAGCAGCAGCGCTTCGGCATCTCGCAACTGAACAAGTGATGAGCCGCTGCACTGTAGCAGCTAAATATAGGACTTGGCTTGGCTTGGCTTGGCTTGACTTGGCTTGGCCTGCTTCAGACCGGTACTGGTCGGCCGCGGCCTGTCTGCTGCAAACATTTTGTCGGTCCGGTAGCTTCCGGACTTCCCTGGGACATGCTGCAAAATTGGACTTGGGGCTGTCGGGCTGGACTGGACGCTTCTGGACTTTTCTTGTCGGGTACCAGACGAACTCCTACCAGCCTACGACGCTTCAGTACCAACACCTACTGACCTACGACACTTTGGCCTCTAGACCCTACAGCCTACCCTACCGGACGGCCCTGGGACTTGGGACTTGTCGGGACCCTGTAAGTCAGCCCTCTCGGCCTCCAACTCTTCTACCCACTCATCCTTTCTGAACCCGAACTTCTCCAGCTATGTCTGGGTGTCCACTGGGAAGAATTGCAGTTGACTGGACTCTCCCTTTTCGGTCTGCACACCTCCTTCAACCCTATGACTGAGGTCGTCCAGCTTCACCTCACCTTCTTCTTCTTCTTCTTCTTCTTCTTCTTCTACCACTTCAGCTTGCTGTTTCTGTTTCTCCAGCGTTTTTAGCTTCTCTTCCAAATCCCCTCTCTTTTTCCAATCTCTTTTTCTCCTCCTCTTTCTTCTTCCTCTTTTCCTCCTTTTTCTCCTCCTTCTCCTTCTTCTTCTCTACCATCCTCCTACCAATTTCGGCCAGCTGTTCAACGGAGTATGGCTGCGTGGACGCTCCGGACCGACTCACAACGTGCATGCCAAAGGTCAGGGCAAATCTCAGCGGAAAGAGGAAACGGAGGAGGGGGCCCCATATAGCGGACAGGGCCAAGAAGCCAAACATCGGGTAGTCATCCATGGCGAGGGTCAGCACAGGTAACCTGACTCCGCCTCCTCACCACTTCAACCTATTCCTCAAGACTTGATAGTCCTCAACACTTATACTAATCTTAACCTTAATCAGGGCCTGACAAACTAATTCCCTTCCCACTTCTACAGTTCCCCTAACATCCGGTGGGCGACCGACAATTTCAAGGTCAGCCAGCACAAACCTCATGAATTATTTAACGACGCAAACAGGACGTCATGCCGACCGATATGAAGGATCACTTTCAAGACTTAAGACTGGTTCCTCACTGATTGCAACGGTTTTTGGGTGTAATCCGTGCATTGTACAGCTGGCGAACCCTACTGCCCTCCACAACTCCTCACTGTGTCCCATAGAGTCTTCGATCGCACGCCGGTCAGTACTAGTCATTGGGCATAACTGGGTTGTTTTACGAGCACCCGCCGTCCCTTGCCCGTGCTCCCTGCTAGGACTGGGGATACATCCAGCTGCCAAGTTGCTACCCTAGACTGACCTACATCACACACGAAACTTTCACTCTCATGGGATTAGGGTCCCTCTGGGTACCTATGCCCCCAGGTAGGCCGGCAACCCTAACCACTTCCCCCACAAAGGAGAGGAGCCTTTCCTCCAGGAGAGATCGGTCTTTGACTCACCAAGCAACGGGCAGACCAAGTGTGACAGCTGACTTGAATGACAACATGACATCAACAGAAATTGATTTGCAGCAGAGGTCACCAAGAAAGTACGTGGGAAGCTACCATTCACAACAAAATTCAAATTGCATAAACGACAGGGCCGGGACAAAGAAGCACTTCACTCGTTAAACATTCCCTCGATGATGCTCCTCGATCGCAGGTACGCGCTCCTCTTGCTCCTTGCTATGCCCCTTCTTCTTCGGCCCTCCTCCAGTTAAAACCCAATAATACCTCCTTTTTTTTTATCGTCTGTCAGCCTTCTTCCTGTCTCTTATACACATCTAGATGTGTATAAGAGACAGGTCCCATCCTGAGTCTATCCAAGAAACAGGGCTATAGCAGGGGCCCAGTCAGAGCCGTTGGGGGGCACCAGTAAGTTCCTTCCGTTCCCCTGCTTGCCTGCCAACCTTTTTGCTGCACTGTTTGTCCCATCAGCTCAAACCTCAAACATCCTTCAATATCTTATTGCCTCAAAAATGGTTCTGAAAATTCTTCTCTCGTTGCTGGAAATCGGGTCCAGCGTCCCTTTTCTACTCCGATCTCATCAAGATGACCTCAGCCCATTGTGTTAAAATGCAACCCCCCAAACCAGCATCCGAAATAGAGACTCAAGGCGTAGTTCCGTTCCCCTGCTTGCTTGCCAACCTTTTTGCTGCACTGTTTGTCCCATCAGCTCAAACCTCAAACATCCTTCAGTATCTTACTACCTTAAAAATGGTTCTGAATTTTTTTCTCTCGTCGCTGGACATCGGGTCCAGCGTCCCTTTTCTACTCCGATCTCATCAAGATGACCTCAACCCATTCTGTTAAAATGCAACCCCCCAAAAACCAGCATCCGAAACAGAGACTCAAGGCGTAGTCATTTCTACTAAGGATAAAGGGTGTGGGGGGAAGGGGTCCGGGAAATCGGAAGCTGGCCTCATTGGGAAGCTCGGGTCGATGTCAGTCCATTCTTTAAATTTCAGGCAGTAATCCCTTCTTACCATCTCTCCCTCCCCCCGAGGGCCCTCGTTCGCGTCCCCTGACCATTTCACCTGCGCAATCCAGCCTTCCCTTTCCCCTCCCAACCATTCTTGGCAGAATTTAGTGATGCTTTCTTTAATATCCTTTGGTTGTTGAAGGAGGTCTAGCTTGCGTTTTACTGTCTGCCATCTATCAGTTATGTCCAACTGGAGTTGGTTTTTGATATGTTCGCGCACCTCCTCCCCTTCAATCGGACTTCTTCTATTGTCATAACACATCTTTGCCACCACAACGTCCATAAGATTGTTCGTCTCCCCAGGTCAAACATATTATTCGCAAATTCCTCTTCGGGCCGTCCTGGCCAAAAGCCTGTTAGGATGGCCCGCCAGTCCCATGGCCAGAGGGATCCAGGGACTATGTGCTGCCAGACCCGGTCCCACCAGCGCCAGGTGAGGGCCGCATTCGAGCACTGTAGAAAGATGTGCTCAATGGTTTCGGCCGCTTTTTTGGCCGGGTACCCTCGGAGGCATCTGCTGCACCAGGGGAGAGCGCGGCCCTGTTGTTCCAGCCTAGTGTGGTCAATCAGCCAGTTATTGGTAGGTAAGCACCTATGGGTTATCTGCCATTGCAGGGAGGTGATTTTGGCCGGCCTCCTCTTGCTTTCCTGGAACCATCTGATTGGAGCTAGCAGATGTCTATCAACGTTTAGGTGTCTGCACCAACGCTCATTCATTGTGTCTCTTAGATTCCATCTTGGCCTGATCATCCTATATGTGGTTTTAACAGAGAGGTTTTCAAGTGTTGTGTCTCTGTGGATACCTCCTCGTGTCGGGCCAGCCGGTTTCCATCTCCACTCAATTGGGTCCAGGCCCAGTTCTGTGATCGGGGTTCCAGGTTTATATACCCAGCGGTTTTCCCCTTCCCCCCTCACTCTAACCCGGTCAGCTTCTTCCTTGTCTGTCCAGACAAAGGGGGCGGTGCTGCCAATTAGTCTGTTTCCCTTCGTTATAGTATATAACTCGATCAGTACATCCGTGGGTCTGACCAGGTGGACCATCCCGACCCTACCAAGGTCTCCTTTCTGCATCACCCGGTCTCCTTCCTTGTGAACCGGGCCCGTTCTTAGAATATTATACCATTGGAGAGGAAGAGTTTCTATTATTCCGTCTAGAGCCTCCTGCACATGATGGCAATAGCACAGTTTTTCCTTCATTTGTTCTAGATTCCTCCATGTTCTCGTTCTGGCATCCCATAGGTCCCCCACCCTCCATATCCCATGTTTGATCCATCCATTCCATGGAGGGACGGAGCTGCACCTTACTTGTCCGTGGGAGTCCGTGATGCTTCTTCTTTGGCCCTCAACATGCAGTCAACACTGATCATTTTTTTTTTTTTTTTTTCGCTCGCCGACCCTCTTCCTTGCCAGCGTCTCAACTCTGAGCAAATGCAGCGGGAACCAGCTCCGATACCACTGAAATGCGCAAAGTACTCGTCAAGTTCAACCTCACATACATCGATGAAATCGAGATGCAATCAACACTTGAAGATGTCGTCTCCAATATTATTATCAATATACAAGAATGTTTGTCTGCAGTGGCTCTGCCCCGCACACACGCACAACGGATCTCAACCAGATAGCAACTATGGCTTCTCCCCTCTTCTCTCTCTCTGACCGGACTCGCTTTGCCTCTCTCTCTCTCTCTCTCTCTCTCTCTCTCTCTCTCTCTCTCTCTCTCTCTCTTCTCTCTTTCTCTTCTCCCTCTCTCTCTCTCTCTCTCTCTCTC
>BFEA01000849.1:270470-298689 GCA_003427395.1 Chara braunii | reverse complement strand
AGAGAGAGAGAGAGAGAGAGAGAGAGAGAGAGAGAGAGAGAGAGAGAGAGAGAGAGAGAGAGAGAGAGAGAGAGTCGGACTGAAAGATAGCTTTTGAACATTCAAGAACATAACACACCCTCGTCATAACTGTGTTGGACCTGAAAGATAGCTTGTATACATTCGAGAATACAACCAGCCTCATCACTTCATGAAAGCTGACTATTTCGGAACACAAGGCATTGTTGCTTTTATACATTCACACAGATTGAGAGAGGGGGTGCCCGTGACTTCCGATCGTGGAGCTTACTTAGCCATTTATGCTCCGCGATTTGCATTAGCATTGAAAAACGAAAAGAGCAGTCAGGAATACCCCTTTTGCGACCACAAAGCAATGTTGTCATGAATGTGCAATAACCCACACAGTATGCCTCGTTGAAAGTCTGAGGGCCTTGCCAGGCCACCACTCGGTCTCAGGCCGAAAGGGGAAAAAGACCCCTACGTGGATCCAGGGCCTGAGCGGGCAACAGTTGAGCACAGTCAACTGCCTAAGGCCAACAGTCAAAGTCAAAATGGACCCAGCCCAGGCCGCCGGTCAGACGCATACACTTGTTTGTATGCAGGTACCCAGACAGCATCAGGACCAAGTGGAAGTCTGCAACTGTACACAATCCAGGCCCTCGGCTGTGAGTCAATCTGCACGACTGTGGGTGGCAGACCTGAGGCCAGACCGCCTCGTCAAACACTACATAAGGCTTAATCTCCAGGAAGTCAACATTCAGTCTGGCTATGCTGCTTTGACGCTGCCTTAACGCTGCCTCAACGCTGCCTCAACGCTGGCTCAACGCTGGCTCAACGCTGGCTTGACGCTGGCTGTGTGCCGCCACCGTGGACGACGACGCGGGACTGTGGCAGCATGCTGGCGCCTCCTCTGCTGAGCGCCAGCCCCTGCTGATGTGGCACATGCCACCTGTCTTCATTGCTGATGTGGCGCATGCCACCTGTCTTCATTGGTGACGTGGCATTGGCCACTCTGTCTACATGAGGTGATTGGTCGTGACAAAGAGGGAGATCGAGGTCTGTGGATGACTGAGGAATGGGATACTTACCTGAGGTTGACGTCGACATTTTGCGCTGCTGCCTGTCTCCATTGTCTTCACGAGAGAACAGTGCCACGTGGCACTTCTATGGGATCAGGACTTGTCAGACTCGTTATCGGATAGTGTTTGATGACGTGGAGGCGAGGGGAAGCCCAGAGAAGAAGTGGGTAATGTTGGGGTACTCTCCTGGTGGTCATTGATTATCTCTTCCACCCTCTTACTGTCTATTCTGCAATGACTTGCTGGTTTCTGGTCACCTGTAGCCTCTCTCATGTCCAGGCTGTACCATAGGTAGGGTAGATTCGTAATTTTGTTTGGCTGAGGGCTAACCAAGAGACCTACCTGTAGGGGAAAGTCGTGAGGGACATATCTGCAAATTTGGGAAAATACAGGCCCAGCACTAACTGAATTTCCTACTGCTACCCTAACTGCGAATAGCAGGCCCGGGCTACCCCTAGGACAGACAGGCCCTAAAGGCCTATGTTGATAGACGGTCCTATAGCCTATAGCCGGGGAAAGTAGAGGCCAAGAGGCCGAAACTGAAACGGTACCGGTCGGTCCAGACAGTCCGGTCTAGGTCGTGTCTAGGCTAGTGTAGGTTATAGATAGGATGGGAACATCGGTTCAGTGCTTTTGGCAGTTGGTACTGAGTACATCGCCGCCGTGCTACGCGTGAACCGAAAGTGGTGACGGCTCAGCGTTGAGGGAGACAGACATAGCCAGACCTTCGGGGAACCTGCCATAGCTGCGACCTGCGCTGTACTCTGTCAGCACGCGGGGCTGTACAGAGGTCTGGGTTATAGAGAGGTCTGCTGGAGGCGAGGGAAGTTGGTGCCGTTCTGGACCCTCCTCCGGAGTGGGGTTCCAGGGTAGTGGCGCTGCAGCCATAGCTGCAGCTTCTTCCTCAGAGGTCACCTTGTTAGGAGTGTTGGCGCTGCTGCAGACTTCCACCCGGGAAGTCTTTCGACACTTCGGCATCATCAGATACTGTGGCGCTGGTCTTTTTCTTCATCCTCTGAGTGGCGCTTGGCTCAGAGACCTTTATCAGGGTGGCGCTTGCCTATAGAGGCTGTATCTGGTTGGCACTTCATGTTTCAGGGACTCCGGGGTAGTGATAGCGGTTCATCAGGGTTGGGGAGTGAAGCGCTGCTCACCTCTGAGCAGCACATCAGAGTTCTCAGGTTATTCTGACAACTCGACACTCTGAGTTTCATAAACAGTGTTGATACTGGGTTTGGACTATCATTGCTTCATTGTTTCTTGAATGTGATCTACTCGACTTTCCTTTATGACTGGTTGTGAGGATTAAGTGGAGTGAATTGCACTTTCAATGCACCGTGTCATATCGCATGGTCAAGTCTTCCGCTGTGTTTATCTCTCCCTGTGCGGTGTGATACTCCTATCCTCTCCCCTTCCTTTTGTGTATGTATGGGCATACCTGGGAGTCTATGTGAGTGAGTGTTGGTCTTCAGACAACAGACAACCAGAATCATAACAGTTGGTATCGGAGCGATTGGATCCAGACACTGGAGCGATTGATGAGTCGGAGCAACCATCATCATTTAGCGAGATACTGGAGTTGAGTTTCATGGCGATTCATCATCTTCAAGGTTGTTGTCAGTGAGGTTGGTTATGCAGGAGTGAGTGGTGATTGATGCTCAGAGGCCTGAGAGACTTTGAGGGGCTATTTTTAGCCTGGCCATTCATCTGAAGACTGATAATTGACAAGGAAGTGGTCCCAGGAGGTTACGATTGTGGAATTGGGCCAGGATCCCCAATTTCCAAACAGAGCAGCATAGGGTGATGTGGCGCTGCACTGAGTTGATCAGTTATCTGCACCTGGGAGTCCGAATTCATTGAATCTGTCAGTTCGGGGTGAAGCGCCTCAGGGTTATCTACTGGATCACCAAGTTTCAGAAGGTTTGGTACGTCGGAACACTATGAATCATTAGGAGATGGAACTGGCGAAATGGGGTTGACCATACAACCATAGCCAGAGTTTCACTCATCTTCTTCAGAGTTGACCCTGAAGTGTGTTCCTTACTCTACTCTGTGTGGCGATTCCGGGGCTATTTTTAGAATAGCGAAATCTGGTCTGTCAGTCAGTTTACAGTTGAAAATCGAAATTCAAACTGTGGGACAACCATATCCAACTTCCCCTACCTATCATTTTTGACTTCTACTAACCCTGGTTGACCTCTTTTCTGACTCAAATCTCATTTGTGACTGCTCTACAGTATTGCGATTCATCCTGTGTAGTGAATTCGTCTGTTAAGGGTCCTGTTGTCAGTGATAATGGAAATTTGAATCTTGCGCTGCCATAGCTAAAGCTTGGCTAGACTAGGGTCAATCATAACTTTGATTCTGTCCGTCAAAATTCAATTTTGTCAATCCCTGGTAAATCGCAATTCAGTACACAGTGTCTATCTGAAATCCCATATCTAGATTTGATGTTCTGAGTTAGTTACAGTGAAAACTGTAATTCGCCATACTCAGGGTGTGGTATACAGGGTCATACAGTGGTGAAGTCAGTAAGGTAAGTCTAAAAATCGGGTACCCAGTAAATCATTGCACCTTGGTCATCAGTAGTTAACTGTCTGCCACTAATTAGTCACTCTGCCTAATTACTACTCAATACTAATCAGTCCAGGATTGCATCCTGAAGGTTATTGACCCGGGGTTTGCAGTTATTGCACGCAATTGTTGTGTCAGGGCAGGGATTGGAAAATCGTGAAATGGATTTTTGTTGAGTTTACTCTAAACTGACCCTGACCCTCAAGCGGTCTGCAGAGACTGAGCACTCACTTGCTCAGACTAACCAACTTTCTCTCTCTAGGCAGGTGGCAGCAACTGAGTGAGCATTGCAGAGAAAACTCAATTACTGCTACTTCCTGTTTGTCTCTGATTAATTGTTTATTTTTATTTATCTGAATTGTGGGAAAAAGCAAGATGGCAGGAGGAGGGAGAGGCTTCTAAAGTAAAGCCTCAGATTCCGCTTGACCCCTTAGAGGCTGAACTGCGGGCCCAGGAGGAGAAACTCCGCCTGCAAGCCCAAGCAGTCAAGTCTCTAAAGGCTGAGCTGAAGAGGAAGGAGGAATCTGCCAAGAAGGAAACAAGAAGGAGGGAACTGACAACTGATGTGGAGAAGGTCAGGACGAGTGGCAGCTCCAGTCAGTACAATAAGGACATAGCTGAATTCGTCCTGTTGCAAGATGAAGTTCATCAGTCCTATTTTACTAACTAGGACGCCAGAATCACCAGTCTGGAGGACAGCATGGCTGAGCATACTCAGCAACTGAAGGACATTTCCTCCAAACTGGGCCGTCTCTTTGTTCATCTACAGATCCCACCTGCCCAGACAGTTCTTCCCTCTCCTGGGCCCTCTCAAGCAGGCCCTCAGCAACCCCCACAATCCAGACCTACATCTCCTCCCTCTACGCTCAAACCAACAGCACCTTCACAACCCTCTGCTCCATTTGATTTCAAGCGGCCCAAGCTGACCCCTCCACCCATGATCTCTGGCGAGGACCCAAAGGTGGATGTTGTAGATTGGGTCACTGCACAAAGAACCTACCTGAGTGGGTTCAAATGTGATGAGGATGTAAAGGTGTCTGCCATCCTCGCTCGTCTGGAGAGGACTGCACTGAAATGGTGCACCTCCACTTCCAGCAACCAGGAGATGGAGATGTCAGATAAGGCTCAGAGGTTAGGGGTGGTTAGGGGTGGCTGGTTTTCTGTAGGCCCTGCATGATAGGTTTGCCGACAAGGAGCAGCCCAGGAAAGCAGCAAACAAAATTTTGCACCTGGGCCAAAAGAAATTCGATGGCTCCTTGACCAAACTCTATTCTATCTTTGAGAGTCTGACATCGACTCCAGGGTTAGAGATGAGTGAGCAGGATCTGCTCATTCATTTCCTACGTGCAGCGCCTAAGCAATACCAGCTAGCATTGTTCTCTCTGGGCCATAAGGACTGGCGGTCCTTTGGCAAAGCAGCCCTGGACTTGGAGTCCAAACTCCATGTCCAGGAAGAGCGAAGGAGGGGGAAGGGTGCCTTGTTTGTTGCTGCAGCATCCAGTTCAGATAGTGATGCAACATCCCAGGGTGGAACCCCTCCATCCCAGGGTGGACAAAATTCTGCACCTGGGCCAAAAGAAATTTGATGGCTCCTTGACCAAACTTTATTCTACCTTTGAGAATCTGACATCGACTCCAAGGTTAGAGATGAGTGAGCAGGATCTGCTCATTCATTTCCGTGCAGCGCCTAAGCAATACCAATTAGCATTGTTCTCTCTGGGCCATAAGGACTAGTGGTCCTTTGGCAAAGCAACCCTGGACTTGGAGTCCAAACTCCATGTCCAGGAAGCACCTTCTAAAGGAAGGAAGGGACCCTCCTCAAAGGGGCGAAGGAGGAGGAAGGGAACCTTGTTTGCTGCTGCAGCATCCAGTTCAGATAGTGATGCAGCATCCCAGGGTGGAACCCCTCCATCTGGGACTGCTCCCTCATCTGCTGCAGATCTTGTTGTTCTTGCCCTGGCTGATGCTTTGATGGGCATGGCAAGGGGTAAAGCCCCAGCCCAAAGAGCACCAACCAGAAGCAAGGGGAAAGGTAAGGGACGTGCCTCTTCCCCTAGTGCCCAGAGAGTACCCCTACCACGTGACGTCCCGCTGGCCAGCTGACCCCCTTGATCCTTCCACCTTCCCCTGGCAAGGGTGTCTGCCTGGGATGCGAGGGAGACCACTTCGTAAAGGACTGTCCCAGCATGCCTTGCTCTAGTTCAAAAGAGGGAGGTGGAAGCAGCAGCTCCTTACACCAGTGTTGATTCACTTTCCGATCAAGGTGAATCCTCACATTCTCTCGCTGGTTCTTCCATTTCTGGAGTTGCATCTTCAGGGTCCTTCACTTTTGAGGACTCTGAGTTGGATGAGACGTGGGAGGAGGATGATTCCCAGTGCCTTGCTGATCTTTTCCTGTCCTTGCAGGAGAAGAAAAAGCACAGGTTAGAACTCATCCTACTTCGACCCTCTATCCTGGGAGCCAAGATCAAAGGTCTTTTACACTGTGGGGCCACACGCAATTTCATGTCTCCCAAGACAGTCAGCAAACTGCACTTGGATCAGAGACTAGTGAAGTTGAGACAACCTATTAAGGTTCGCATTGGCGACTCCTCCACAGTCAGGATCACAACTGTTGTCAAGGGTCTACACAGTGACTTTTGACAAGCAGGGGGAAATCAGGCATCGCCTGAATTTCTATGTATTCCCTGATGATCCCCTTGTCCTTGTGTTCTCCATGCAGTGGCTTAATGCCACCAATCCTAGGATCGACTGGCGGATTCCTAGGGTTGAGCTACCTGACCGGCATGGTATCTATCACCCTTGTTTACTTGTTGATGAGTACCATCCGACCAGCAGTTGCTTTTGCATGCGTGCTTGTAGTTTTATGCGACTTTCACGCCAGACTAACCACACACGTCTGTTTGTGGCTTGTGTCAAGCAGACTGATGTGGAGACTGCTCTCTGTCCCTCTCAGAATCAGCAGGTTGTTGACCGGTTCTCAGATCTTATGCAAGAGCCTACTGGACTTGTCCATAGGCAGACCAAACATGAGATTGAGCTCCTGCCTGGTTCGGTCCCTCCCAAGGGCCGAGTCTACAGGATGTCCCCTGTTGAACTTGACGAGCTCAAGAAACAGTTAGAGACCCTGACCAGCAAAGGCTGGATCCGGCCCAACACATCTGAGTTTGGGGCACCAGTCCTCTTTGTTCCAAAGGAGGAGAATGGTGAGTTCAGAATGTGCGTGGACTACAAGGGTCTCAATAAGATCACGACGAAGTCCACAGAGCCTCTTTCTCGTATCGATGACTTGTTGGATATGGTGCAGGGCTGTACCATTTTTAGCAAGATCGACCTCAAATCTGGTTATCACCAGATTGATATGGTTGAAGGCGATGTCCACAAGACAACCTTCAAAACCAGGTATGGCACACATGAGTAGGTCATGCCATTTGGTCTTTGCAATGCCCCGGGCACATTCCAAATAGAGATGCATCGCATACTCAAGCCTTACCTTAACAAGTTCGTAGTTGCCTACTTGGATGATATCCTGGTATTCACTCGTTTTGTCCAAGAGCATGCGCAGCATCTGGCTCTGGTCCTCCAGGCCTAACATGATAACCAGTATAAGATCAACAGGGATAAGTCCTCTTTTGGAGTTCCCTCTGTAGTCTATCTGGGTCATGTCATTTCTGGAGAGGGGTTGGTTCCTGAGGCAACGAAAGTTGTTGCTGTTTAGGACAAGCCGAAGCCTGTGAACATTCGTGATGTCCCGTTTTTTTTAGGGTTTGCATCTTACTGCAGGAAGCTCATTAAGAACTTCTCCTCTATTGCAGCACCCCTGACTGGCCTTACAAACAAAGACACTTCCTTTTTTTGGACATCAGAGTGTAAGGAGGCTTTCACACGTCTCAAGGAGGCCTTGATTCGTGCCCCTGTTTTGAAGTTACCTCACCCTACTTTGCCTTTTGTGCTCACTACTGATGCGAGTCAGTATGGTGTAGGGGCGGTACTTCAACAGGATGATGGGAATGGTCTGCAACCTGTTGAATAAATGAGCAACAAGGTCAAAACAAAGAAGTTGCAGGACTCTACCTACGAGAAAGAGCTATATACTCTTGTGTCAGCGCTCAAGCATTGGAAACACTTCCTCCTGGGCACGCACTTTAAGATCTTTTCAGATCACTCCACCCTCCAGTGTATGAAGTCCCAGGGAGAACTGAATGACAAGCTTGCTCGCTACATTCAGTTCATCGACATGTTTGACTTTGAACTGAAGCACAAGAAGGGCTGCTACAATCGAGTAGCAGATGCCCTTTCTCGTAGGCCTGATGCTCTCTTTCCAATCTCCTTTACTCACTCTTTTGGAGACTAGACTCGTTAGACCATTGCCCATTTGCTGCCCCAGGATGCGATTTTTGGGCCTATAGTGAGGAATCTTCAGGATGATCCTGCCTCTGAACCAGGATATACTCTGGTTTCAGATCTGCTATATACTTGCAGCAAAGGTGAGGAATATTGTGCGTTCCCCAAAACCTCAAGCTGAGAACACTCCTGATATCAGTGTAATAATGCTCGTGGTCACTTTGGTGCCCTCAAATCGTATGCAGCCCTGTCGTAGCGCTTCTTCGGGAAGGAGATGAGGAGTGACATGCTGCACTATATGGAAACCTGTGAGTTATGCCACAAGAATAAGGTGGTACGTCGACCTCCCCTGGCCTACTCAAACCACTGCCCATCCCTGATGCTCCTGCACAGTCAGTGTCTATTGACTTTACTGACTTGGGTAGGACCACGCCTCGTGGTATGTGTGGATTGGTTTTCCAAATATGCAGAGTTCATCCCCTTACAAGTTGAAGCAGGTGTGCCTGCTGTACAAGCAGCCTTTGCTGACAGGTGGGTTACACATCATGGACCACCCACCTCCATAGTCAGTGACCGAGATCCCAGGTTTTGCAGCAATGAATGGCAATCCTACTGCAGGGATTATCTTCATTCTCGCCTGGATATGACATCTGGATGTCATCCTGAAGCCAATGGTCAGGCTGAAGTGATGAACCTGATTCTGTTTCAGTTGCTGCGTCCTGTGATTAGTCCAAATCAGCAGGATTGGGATCTCCATTTGGGTCGTGCACAACTTGTATATAATACGTTTGTACACTCCTCAACTGGCTTCACACCCTACCGGTTACATTGGGGTCGTGAGCCACGACAGCCTCTCGATGATATTATCGACAAGGCTACCCCGATGTTGACACCTGGAACGACAGAGTTCACCAGGCGTTACCGATGGACATAGAGCGTGCCCGTCCCAACCTCCTAAAAGCCCAAAAAGCTATATGATTCAGTAGGCTAATCGGCACAGACGTCCTTCTACTATTCACACAGGTGACTGGGTGTGGGTACTCAGTTTTGAGTTGTCACGAGAGGAGGACATTTCGCCTAAGTTGCTGCTACGATACATGGATCAATGGTAGGTTTGATATATAGTGGGAGCTGATCCCTTTGGACCATCCTACACTGTGGATGTCCCTCCGCATCTACAAACCTACCCTGTCGTTCATGCATCTAAGCTGCTGTCATTCACATCAGCTGATGCATTCCCTGACAAGCCTCCTCAATTCGGTCCACCGATCCCTCGTAAGGGATATGAGCTGGAGTCCATTGAGGATGGGTCAGGCACATGCCCAGATCAAGAGTACCTTGTGAAGTTCTCTTACCAGCCACATACTTAAGACCGTTGTTTTACTCGCAAGGAGTTTATGAAAACAACTAAGTCTGTTGTCCTCAGATATGAGGCAGCACAAAAGGGAGAACCCCTTCCACGCTCTGCACGCCTGCGCCCCTAGCTCGAAGGTCCTCGCTCCGAGGGAGGGTACGTCTGCAATGACTTGCTGGTTTCTGGTCGCCTCTAGCCTCTCTCGTCGAGGCTGTACTATAGGTAGGATAGATTCGTAATTTTGTTTGCCAAAGGGCTAACCGAGAGACCTGCCTGTAGGGAAAATCCGAGGGGAACATATCTGACGTTGTACTTTGACAACACGCGGGGCTGTTTAGAGGTTTGGGCTATGGGAGGTCTGCTGGAGGCGAGAGAAGTGGTGCCCTGTTGGACTCTCCTTTGGAGTAGGGTTACAGGGTGTATGGTGCTGCCGCCATAGTTGCAGCTTCTTCCTCGGAGTTCATCTTGTCAAGGGACGTGGCGCTGCTGCAGACTTCCACTTGGGAAGTCATTCGACACTTCATCATCATCACATACTGTAGCGCTGGTCTTCTTCTTCATCCTTTGAGAGGCGCTTGGCCTCAGGGGCCTGTTTCAGGGTGGCGCTGCCTTCTGGAGGCAGTATCTGGGTGGCGCTTGATGTTTCAGGGACTCAGGGGTGTTGATAGCGGTTACTCAGGGGTTGGGGAGTGAAGCGCTGCTTAATTCTGAGCAGTGGACCATAGTTTTGGGGGTTTCCTAACAATTCGAGACTTTGGGGAGTGAAGCGCTGCTCAATCCTGAGTTTAATAAACAGTCTGTAAACTGTGTGCAGACTATCTTTGCTTTGTTGTTTCCTAGACGTGATCTACTCGGCTTTCCTTTGTGACTGGTTGTGAGGATTCTGTGGAGTGAAGTGCAGTTTCAATGTTCTCTGACATATCGCATGGTCAAGTGTTCCATTGTGTTTATCTCTCCTTGTGCGGTGTGATACTCCCATCCTCTCCCCTTCCTTTCTGTGTATGTATGGGCATACCTGGAAGTCTATGCGTGTGAGTGTTGGTCTTCTGACAACAAGCAACCAGGTTCATAACACGACAGCCAACGAGGAAACGGCGAGTGACAGCAGCCACGTCGCACAGTTGGGCTGCCTCACAGCTACGGGCCAAGGCAACTGTCTGCAAGGGTCTGGGCGCAGACACTTTGGCCCAACGTGAAGCTACTGGGCGCACCCTTGCCAGGCTCAGCCAGCCAGAGGCTGGGCTGCACTTTCCATATAGGGAAGTGTCTCGCCGAGCAGAGGGCATAATGGCCTGGGCAGGCAAGGCGGCTACGCTGCTGCAATGATAGCAGGTGGCCGCCTGGGCGCTAGCAGCTAGAGGGCGCATGCGGGCATTGGAGGTGAGAGGGGCACTGTGGCGATGATGGTCTTCCAGTGAAGGGGAGCACACCATAGGGGAAGACAGGGATGAGGTGGGAGAGAGAAGCGGCACGTACCTGGTGTATGCTGGCAGTCTGCATGAGCGACGTCGTCACGTACATTGGTCTTTAGATCGAAGAGACTCCTGTTGCATATATGTAGAGTAGGCTAGCATAGGCTGAGCACACTAGGCTGGGCGCTGTGCGCCAATGAATGAAGAGCGACACTGGATACTATGTTGGTGCGGCAAGAGAGTGTCAACATTCACATTTGAGTTCATTGTATTGCTCTTATTTGGATCGTATCTCGGTGCATTTTGCTTTCTGCTTCGTACACGACTATCTGGTCTACAGCGTGATAGTACAATTTGGTTTTTTGCCTATCGCTCTTGCTAATTTTCCTTACAATTTGGTATAGGAGCTGGTTTAGATACTGGCGCTGGTGTCTTGGTTACTTGGTGCGCTGACGAAGCTTCTACGCAGTAAGGATACTTCGATGCTGGCTTAGTTGGTCACTCCCCGGTAGAGGGGAGCGTGACCGGAAGTTTGTGGTGACGACATTGTTTGTTGTGGCAACAGCAGGTGTGTGTGGAATGATGAGGGCACACTGACATGGCATTTTGGCTGAGGTGGCACTGCATTGCACTGTGGGTGGTACCGAGGCTATGACCGATCATCAAAATGCACTGCGGCTCAATTGGTGAGAAACCTGTGGTTGGGGGCAGCAATCTTCAAGTACATTACTTCCTTACCTTATCTTCCCATTTCAATCGTCTTACTTCCTTACCTTATCTTCCCATTTCAATCGTCTTACCATGAGGAAGACAGTTCGGCTTGACAGTCTTCTTCTGGTTCAGGAGTCGTGAGCGCTCTACCTTGAGAGTCAACATTCTTCCTGGTGGCGCATCTGGTGGGAGAGGGCGGTGCCTCTGAAGGGCCCTGGAGGAAGCAGGGGTCACAATCATCATGCCAACCCGAGGGAGTACACCATGCATGCTTTGCCGCATTGTCCTTTAAAGCACCAGTACATGGCCCCAGCCTTGCAGGAAAATGAACTTGTCACCACAAGAAGATGTTGCGGCTCAGGGAAGGCCTGGGATAAGCCGCTGGGCCCAACAACAAAGGGCAAATGGACTGTAGTGTTGCTGCTGGTTCATTCCGTGCGTGTGGAAACATGCACAGCCGCAAAATCGCAGAATGCCCTGCCTCGCTGGCAGGGATTGTGATGGAAAAAAGAAAACCGGAAGTTGATTGCAGTTATGCGCAGGCCTGGATGAATCTGATCGCAATCACATCCAGCGCGTAGCTGAAAAAGTGCTGGCGTGAATTTGCGTGAATTTGCCCTTCTTTTCTTTTTTTCTTTCTCTAAAAAAATCAGAAGTGTTTGTGCTTCCTGAACATCGAAAATGAGCAATAGCGAGATGACAGAATCCAGATTGCACCATCACATTGAAAGCCAGAAAGTTCCACAGTGTCCAGAAAGCAGCATTGCACCAATAATACACCAATGGAGAATCGAAACACTAAAACCAAATGTCAATGACAGCTTACTCTCGTCATCACCAACATAAGAGTCCAGGCCCTTCCCCTACTTGGCGCTTGGTGCCCAGACTACTCCCCACACCTCTACTATCTGCCTACAAATTGACAATGCAATTGTTGACGTCAGCAGCCACCGAAGTACATGAAGATGTTGCCAATACCAGGTATGTGCCCTCACGTCATCCTCCTCATCTCTCTCTCTCTCTCTCTCTCTTCCTCGTCTTTCACCCACGTCGTCCCTCTTTACACCTGAAGACCACCACTGCGCCTTGCTGTTCATCCAAGCCCCAGCCAGCTATGGAACCTGGGCTATGGTGCTGCCCACAGCAGCGCCCTCACTTACATGACTGCACGTGCTTTGAACCTTGCTCTAGCGCTAGCAGCAGTCCGTGAGCGTCGCTCCAGCAGCGCTGCCACGAGTGCCCGAATGCCAGTCCAGGCAGTGAGCTCTTTCCTACATGGAAAGAGTCTGGCCTGGCTGGGCTGGGCCTGCACCCAGAAGCTTTCAGGAGGCCCCAGGTAGCTGGGCCTCTGCTGCTGCTGGGCCTTGTTCAGTTACATCTCCCAATGGCCTGTGTATATTGCTCCAGATGTGGCCCAGGGCCTGCTTTTCAGAAAAGGCCTAGAAGGCCGTGGAAGGTTTTGCTGCTTGTGGCCTGGGTTCCCTCAACCAACTGATGCGACACAACTGCCTGAACCCCGAATACAAAATTGACAGCATGGGCCTTTCATGATTTGTCAGGCCCGCCTTCACTTAGGGCGGGCACACTTGAAAAAAGGGCCCCCTTAGGCCTGTCGAGGAGCCAAATCCTCGCAATAGCACCGCCACTTTCCCAAACGTATCTGGCTGTAATGACGTCCCCCCCCCTGAATGAATCTGATGGCAAATGTGCGCCCCTTTCTTTCCCCCCCCCGCCCCCCCCCCTCACACACACACACATTGTTTTTCAAAAAGAAAGAGAAGTACATCGTCATTCTGAAATCACTCCCTGCCTGATCGGGACTGACGCGACATCCCATCATACACCACACATGTGAGGGAGGAGGAGGGACCGCACACATGGAAAAAAGGTCCCTCCTTTGTACATGCACATGGGGAGATACCACAGATGAGAGTGGGGGGAGAGCCGAGACGAAGATGGAGGCGAGGGAGAAGACCGAGATCGCAATAGCGAAGTCTAAAAATAGTCCCTTGTCGATGCCCAATCAATGTCTGCCTCAAAAATGTCGGATCAGATCCTGAGCGCTCTGCCCACAGTAACCTCTGCTTGTATCATCTGCCTGTAACCTCCCTCTCTCTCTCTCTTATCTGATGAAGAAGAAGAAGAAGAAGAAAGAAGGAAGAAGAAGAAGGAGAAGGAAGAGAGGGAGGCTGACGAAGAAGAAGATGTCGCCTCCCTTGCTGCCTCACCTGCAGGTGCTACCGCTGAACTGACCACCGCTCTGTGTCGTCATGTGCAGGACGCGCGTGCACAGGGAGTCCCAGCTATGGCACTAGGTAAGTCCTCGCGCATATGGCCTCCGCCCCTCTGCCTTCCGGTGCTCAGCCTCCAACTTAGTAGCCGCGCACTGAACCAGCAGCGTGTCGCTCAAGAAGTGAGCTATTCGAACTGTCCGTACCCAGCCTCAGCCCAGCTATATGTAGCGTTGGGCCTGGCTGGGCGTGCCTCTGAGGCTGGCTTAAAACGGCCCACCCGGTCTGGGCCCCTACCGGGTATTCAGACCGCGCTGCTGATGCAGCGAGGCGCCAAAACGCACCTGGCCTGAAAATGGCCTCGCCGATAGTGCACCCAGCCCTAGGCCGTGCAAAGCGTCGTCTGAACAAACAAAATAGGACAGCACATTCAAATAATAAGGAAATAAACAACTAAATGCTGCCTCAGGCTGTACCTGCAGCCTAAAAAGGCCATTGTGGGCCTCCACGGCACGTGCTGGATGGCGCGCAGCCTTGGGACACCTAAAGAAAAGTCGGGCCCCTCAAATGGCGGCCGTGAGCAGGCGCAGCATGTAACACCCCCCCCTCCTTATGAAGTCAAGCCGGGTCGAGGGTGAAGCTAACGATCTGAAGGTGGAACCTGGACACGAGCGCGGCGTAGAGCCGAAAATGTCGGCTTGCCTTGCAACTTGCGTTCATAGTGTGCGAGAACATCCGGGGTTGTTGCTTGCAGGTCCGCGTGGGCCAACCAACGGTCAGCTTTATGAGTACAGTATGCAAAGTGTACTAAGTACTCTGTGGGCTGTTGTCGTGGCTCCGCTGGGAGATGATGTCGCCGACCTCTTGAAAAACATCCATAGAGGGTGGGTCTTGCGATCGCCGCCTAGGGAAATCATCATGTTCTGCTCGGGTGAAAAGAGCCAACTTTGAGCAATGAAAGACCGGGTAGACGGGCAAGTGGGCGGGCACCTTAATGACGTATGAAGGTCCTTCGGGTGCATCCCCAACAGGTGCCACGATCGGCCCGAGCCCCATTCATTTTGGGAGGAGCTTGCAAGAGATATCTTGTTCGAGGCTGAATTCCGCGGCGGAGACCCATACGAGGTTGCCGGCGTAGAATGGAGACGGAAGACGTTGGCGATTGGCCTGTTGGCTCATGCGTTGCCGCGTCTTGGCCATCTAGTCGCGTGCCCTGCCAAGTAACTCTTGCATCCGACGCAAGAAAAGAAGATGGTCCTCGCTCTCGGGCGCCCGTGGGATGATTGTGTCGAATGGAGAGGCGACCGCTGATCCGTGCTCGAACTCAAAGGGCGACACCCCGATAGCCGGATGAATGGACGAGTTGTATACCCACTCGACATCCGGCAGCCGCTCAACCCAATCCTTTTGGTCGGGGTGGATGGCAGTGCGAAGGAGAACCTGTGCGGTCTGATGCGCTCTCTCCGTTTGGCCATCGGCGTAAGATGAGCCCCATCGTTTGCTGAGCACCAACCAAAAATCGGACATGAACCGAATGTCGCGGTCGCAAATGATTTCCTTGGGGTAACCCTTGGTTCAAATCCAACCGGCGTAACGAACCTCAGCCAACTCCGGTGCCTTGGCATGATAGCGGCAAGGCAAGAACATAGCGAACTTGGTGAGTCGGTCGGCCACCGTGAGAATCCCATCCACACCGGTCTTGTGCTTGGGGAACGGCCCGATGATGTCCGTGGCAATCGCTTCCCTTCGGCGCAAGGGGACCGGTAGCGGTCGCAAGTCGCCGTACAGATGATGATTGCAGATTTGAAGCGTCGACAAACCTCGCATGACTCGCATTAGCGTGTGACGTCGCCGAGAAGGCCGGGGCACCAAAATCAATCGCAAAGTCGGCCAATCGTTTGATTGACTCCAAAGTGTCCGGTGGCAGGAGCGTCGTGGAACTCGCCAAGAAGCCCCGTAAGCAAGTGAGAATCACTTGGAACGTAAAGACAGTCCTTCCCCCGCGTGTGGACAAGCAAGTACCCCTCTTGGATCCGCTAGTGTGATGGCGCTGGATTAGAAGAGGAGCAATTCGTATACTTGTCGCGAAACTCGGGGTCGGCTTGGTAGTCGCGAATGAAGCTGTCCCGCAGGTCGTCATCGATCTCGAAGGTCGAATAGATGACGGTGCAATCATCCGGACGCTGTGAAAGAGCATCCGCAAAACGGTTTGACTTCCTTAGGATGTGATCGGGAAAGAAGTGAAACTTGTCAATGAAAGCCATTCAGCAGGCGATGGTGTTGTTGACCGTGTCCTGGGTCCTTTAAGAGACCAACGGAT
Source organism: Chara braunii (assembly GCA_003427395.1). Classification (NCBI taxonomy): domain Eukaryota; kingdom Viridiplantae; phylum Streptophyta; class Charophyceae; order Charales; family Characeae; genus Chara; species Chara braunii. Next base: position 282,664 of record BFEA01000849.1, on the reverse strand, counting down.
TGTTGTCTGTCACCCATCAGAATTGACTTTGACCAAGGAGAAAGTGCTGCCACCGCTTGAGAGCGTGGACGAAGGCGAGGAGCTCCTTTCGTGCATCGTCGATTGAGTGCACGACGGGCACCTTCTTGCTGAAATACTCGACCGGGTGCCAATCCACGCCATCGTGTTGCTCGAGGACGGCACCAACGCCATAGTCGAACGCATCGGCAGTGACACGCGTCAACAATAGCGGGTCGTAGATGCGCAAGACCTCCATGGATAGTAACGTGGCCTTGAGGGCCAAAAACGAACCCCGCGCATCCTCACCGAAGTCGAACGACCGATCCTCGCATTGAAGTTTCGTCAAGTGGGCCGCGATCTTCGAGTACCCCTTTACGTTGGTAGTAGTGGGCAAGGCCACGGAACGAACAGACATCCGTGACATTCCGCGGCTCCGGCCACTCTTGGATGGCCTGAATCTTGTCCGACAACGGAATGATGCCCTCTGGTGTGACAAAATGCTCAATTATTCTAGCTCTTGCCTGACAAATTCGCACTTGTCGCGGTTGGCTTTGTACTTGGCGTGGCGGAGCATCTCCAACACTTGTCGAAGGTGCTCAAGATGATCCTCCAAGGTCCGGCTATAGACGAGAATGTCGTCCAAGTAAACCAGCATGAACCGGTCCAACATCGCACGAAACTCGTTGGTCATCGCCACTTGAAAGGTCGTCAGAGCATTGGTGAGGCCAAAAGGCATGACCATCCACTCAAAATGCCCATACCGTGTCCTGAACGCAGATTTATAGCGATCATTCGGGCGTATCGAAATCTGATGATAGCCTGACTTCAAGTCCAACTTGGAAAAGTACTTCGCGTCGCCTAATCGCTCAAGAAGATCGTCAATACGAGGAAGAGCCCTGCATTCTTGACGCTTTGCGCGTCGAGCTTGCAGTAATCGATGCACAATCGTGGATCCTTGTTCTTCTTTCGTACGAAGAGAACTGGTGCTCCATATGGGGAGCTACTAGAGCGGATCCAGCCCTTGTCCAACAAGTCGTCGAGTTGTGCGCGGAGGACCGCGAGCTCCTCCTCGCTCATGCGATAAATGCAACCTTTCTTCGGCACGACAACGGCCTCAAGAATGATCTCGTGAGAGATCGGCCGGTTCTGCACCACATTGGTAGGTGACTCAAAGATGTCAGTGAACTCGTCAAGCAACCGCACCACACGAGGGTATGAAGACAAGTCCGTGGGTGAAGAGTTGGCTACCGTGACGGTTAGTCGGGCTGCTCGTAAGCATAAGTGGCCCGGAACGACTTGGTCGTCACCAATTGGCACCGGATCGAAGGACGCGGAAGAGGAATGGTACACGACACCTCGGCGCCGAAGGCGTCGCGGATAGTAAGAGTTTGCCGGTGGAAGTTGACTGTGTGATCCGCACCTGCAAGCCAAGGCATTCCCAAAATGATATCGAAGTCCGTGTCCAAAATGTCGAACGTCACCGGTTCGCATGCATAAGATGCGAAATATACCGGGACAGCCTCGATGTAGCGGCCGATAAGTTTGTTGCACCTTTCCGTTCGCCAACTTGATCGTCGTGGGGTTTGCCTTCCTCTGAACTTGTGCGCCAAGGCCAGCCCTTTGCATAAAGGTGTGGCTCATGAAATTGCGAGTCGCATTGTTATCGAGCAAAGCGTTGCAGGACGCTTGCCCAACTTGGATGCAAACACCTTTTCGTCCGCTAACTTGATCGTCGTCAGGTTTGCCCTCCTCCGAACTTGTACGCCAAGGCCAGCCCTTTGCATAAGGGTCGGGCTCATGAAATTGCGAGTCGCACCGTTATCGAGCAAAGCGTTGCAGGACGCTTGCCCAACTTGGATGCGAACATAGAGGAGAGGTGCGTTGTCATCGTACCGCCGCGTGCAAAACTCGCAGGCCACCTTGGTAACATACGCAAGGATGTCCTCCACCGCAGCTTCGTCATCCGTCGACGAAGTTAATGGTGCATGGAAGGATAAGTACGCGTGAAGATGAGCACATAGTGCTGCGCATTGCGGTCCTGACAGGCGGCCCGTGGTCGGGAGAGGAAGCCATGTGAAATCCTTGGACGGGAGCGGGTCCAATACCTCTATGTTGTACTCGCGTGCCGAATCCCGTGAAGAACCACTTGAAGACGATAAGTCGCCGCTGCCGAACGGAGAAGATATCGCGCAAACGTGTTGTCCTTGAGCATGAGTACCCAGCGTAGGAACAAGTCGGGCAGCATAGTCCTCAAAATAGTATAAGATGGGAATACTATCGACTTCCGCATGTGCCTCGGAACGAAGGGCAGTCGCACACGTAGCAGCTGGTTCCGAAGGCGTCGAGAGGGTCGTCGACTCACTCCTGGTGGTGCTTACTTCCCAACTATTTGCCCTTAGCTTTCAAAGGACAACCCACGGTTTCGTGGAGATCACTATTGAACCACAAACAGTAGCGGATCTCGTGCGTATCTTGTATACACTCTCCGAGAGACCATAGTGGGTCCATGGGTCTTGAGTTGCTGCACCGGGCCAGGGGTTTGACGTGGTGTTGGTCTTCGATCTGCTGCGTCCGCAGCCTTTGCCGGGGCGGACACCATCCCGGGCGGATGCGAGTCTGTCCCCCTTATTGGCAGATGCAGCCTAGCTTGAAGGGTCAATCGGGGTTGCCGCCGCGACCACGGCCACTTTCGGCCGATGCTGTTCTCTGTTCGGGCCTGCCGCAGGCAAACGGTTGAGGTTCTTGGCCTCCATGTTCGTGACGATGATCTGCGCGGCCTTGTCGAAGAGCTCCGCAGTTGTAGTGAGAGTGTCTGCGACTTGATTCAACACGTTGGACAATGTCGGACACGGCCTCGAGATGAAGTAGTGTTTGACGGCCTGAAAGTCCATCGGTACACTCGCGTGGACGCCAAGCGTTGGTACTCGAAAATCCAATCCCCACTCAGCAGCGTGTTCTAGTGGAACTTGATCAACTTGTCCATTGCTTTCATTTCCAGCGGCTCTATTTAGAACCGCTTATGCCACGCCACCTTGAGATCAACCCAACTGATCTTGGTGTGCAGCTCGGGAGCCACCACCCCATGCATGGACGAGAGATTGTCCAACCAAGCTTGGCATGCACTGTCACACTTTTTCCCAGTCACCCACGTCGGGCGACCAGAAAGCCAACAGGCTGTCACGCAGGATTTTGATGATTTTTACAAATAAATTAATTAATTGAATTAAGCAAATCCCTTCCTATTGTTTGCGTCCGGGTTTGAGCGAGACCCTTCAATTGCGGTCTTCGCCGGTCCCCAGTCTTAGGAATCTTTTATTTTGATCCGGAACAGCAAAGAACACGCAAATGATAATCATGAACTTTAATGTGTCATGCATGTATCCATTTTGCCAATTTACTAATTTTGAGAAGTGTGACAAAATTACGAGGAAACATAATCATCATCAAAGTCAATGCAAACGAAGCAGGACTGACTGACTTAGGGCATAGGCAAGGTAAGTGAGGGAAAAGTGAGAACTCGTAATAATCTAAGAAAGTACAGATGAAAGGGCACGACCAACACTCATCAAGAGTCCTCACTCATCCCTCTAGGGTCTCATTCTCATTGGTTGTGCGCCTCCTGTGCCTCGAGCCATGTCCACGTACTTCCTGAGATTGTGGCCTCTAAATGAAAAGGCACCTGAAGCCTGCAAGTTCCGAACACTTCCATCCAAGACCCATGACACGGAAGTCAACCATAGCACAAAATTCCTCCCACAAAGTAGGAAGGTAAGGCCTGGAGAAAACCTCTCTCCTGAGATGTCGGAACTCTGAAGGCTCAGTCATTGTCGGACACTACTTGTGTGAGTACCTTTCAGGGCCAACCCCAGCATCATTCATTTCGATTTAGTTCTTCTTTTCTCTTTTCCCTTGTCTTTTTCGTGTCATGTGCTGACACCCAATACAGCACTTCAGTTTCTAGGGAGGTTAGTACCGGTACCTCCCTCGAAGAAACCGATGACATGCACTGTAGCTTGCAGGCTTGGCAGAAAGCACTTTTTGGTTCGACAATTTACTTGAATTTAGCTTCGTTTGGAGTGGTGGTTTAAACCACCAGTATTTCCCCGCAGAGGCAAAAATTAATTTCTCCCTGAATTCAGGAGAGACCTAGACAGGTGTGGTATAGGCTTGGTGGAGGCTTGGCACTGTGCGTGTGGGCGGTCGCTCGTTTTAGTTTTCGAAAACCAGCGACCAGAGAAGACAAGCACAAAGAAACAAAGAAGAAGAGAGAAAAAAAAAACGAAAAAAAAAAGAACAGTTGTCGATGGGAAATCAGAAATGTCCTGCCTCCCAGGACGGCACAGGAAGCGGCTTCAAGACCTGGAGGGACTGCGGCATGGTCGCACTGCCATCCACACTTGGAAAATGAGAGTGAAACTTCCTTCAAAACATGGCATGATACAGACAAAACAAGCATGGCCCTTGCGCGCTCCACTACATGGGCTTGTGCAAAAGTGGGTCATGCTCCACCATGCTCCACCACGCTCCACAACAAAAGACAAAAAATATATGGTGGTGCATCTTTGCAAGTTCTGGCTCAAGTTTCATTCTCCTTTGGTGAGTAGTGTAGCGAGGCCTGATGGCACGCATCAATCAAGGAACAGTTCAAATTGGGAGGTAAAAAAAAGGAAGCGTAAAGCACAGCAACTTTTGTTGTTTGCGAATGTGGTGGGCCTGGCTCCACTACTCTCGAAATGTGTGAAATGCGAAGAAAGATTGTCCTTCAGGACATCCGTTAAAATTGGAACGATACAGAGAAGATTAGCATGGCCCCTGTGCAACGATGACACGCAAAAATCGAGAAGTGGTAAAAAATTCCAACAAAAAAAAAAGAAAAAGAAAAAAATGGAAAGATACGATGCCATATTTTTTTGTCTTTTCTGCATGTCGTGAGTAATGGAGAGAAGCCCTTAGACTGCTAGACTTCTCAAATGAATCTACTGCAAAAAGCATTGTAAGATACAGAGAAGATTAGCATGATCCTGCAGAACGATAATGATGACACGATGACATGCAGGTATCAAGAATCCAAATCGGAAGGGGGGGAAAGAAAAAAGCAAAAAAAAAAAAAAAAAAAACAGCTTTTTTGCCATTCATGGATGTCTTGGGTAGTGTATGGAGGTCGTGCGTAGGCATGAAAATGGGAATGAATCCCCCTGAACCACCCTGTCTCTTGGCTGCTACACTTTCTTTTGGATGAGCTGACAAGGCCCCGCCACGCCGTTGACAGCTCTTCTGAAAGTCATGGCCACACCTAGCGGGAAAGAGAAAAGGGGACAAAAACAGAAAAGAAGAAAGGGAAAAAAAAGAAATAACTGGCATACACGTACTAGTTTCCCACTTTGAACGACCGGTCCCCCACTGTACCTCGTCTGCCCACCAGCTGCTCTCGCATGAAGCCAAGAGGTTTGGTAGTGGTTCAGGACTGCTGCTTTGGGGGTACTGGTGGTTTAATGCACTGGTTGACAGGTGGGCCACAACTAATTTATTTCCTCATTCAGCATTTGCAAGGTGCTCCTTGGTATGAAGGTTGAGGAATTGCAGCATCCTTGCCGGAGCGAGGCTGACAATGTCTTGTTTAAATGAGGATGGCAAGCCCTCGCTGACTTTTAAATACATACAAGGGTACCTGTTGCGACTTCGCTCGCAAAAAAAATGGAGGGCCAAAAGAAAAAATGGTGGGAAAGGGGGCATGGTCGGGAAGGGTTTGGCTCACCTGTGTACTCCTGTTGACTCGGTCAATGCATTACTGCAGGAGGTTAGAAAGCTTTGGAAAAACTGTCTTTTGTTCTGTTTTTTTTTTTTTGCTTTCTACATTTGCACGGGAGTTACCTCCGAGAGACCTGTTCAGGCGGCAGGGTTTGGTGGGTTCGCAGGAGGGGAACTTATACTACACTTGATCGTGTTGGGGTGACCAAGACACACCCAGGCCTGAGTCTGTCACGTTTGGCTGTGTGACCAAACGCTGCACACAGGAAATTCAAAGGTCAATGTCAACTGTAGAGTCAAAGGTACCGCACCTAGGCCCTTGGTTGGATACACTCACTTGTTGTGCGCAGGTACCCAGACAACCATCCAGGCCGGAGGGAAATCGGTTTCAGACCAATCTGGGCCTTANAGGCCCTTGGTTGGATACACTCACTTGTTGTGCGCAGGTACCCAGACAACCATCCAGGCCGGAGGGAAATCGGTTTCAGACCAATCTGGGCCTTACTTGCATCAAGATCTGGATGGCTGAGGGTGGTAGCATCCGGGGTCCAGACCCCGAGTCAACGCTACATAAGCGCTGACTTTCCTGGCTTTGACATTCATTCTGTCTTACGTCGATGCTGTCTTCACGCGTTGACGACGACTCTGGCTCGACGCTGCGAAGCTGGCTGAGCACTGGCTCTGTGCTGGCATTGTGTCTACGGCGACGCGCTGCTGGTCCGGCATGGTGGCTGGCTTGCACCTGTTTTCTTGGCATGCTGACGTGGCAGCTGCCATGCGCTGTTGCTGACGTGGCTGCTGCCACGTGTACTACTGGTTGACGAGGCGAAGCTATGTGATTTGTGTTGCTGTTCTGATTATCGTCATTCAGGAGGAGATCAAGACTGTGGAGAGATCGTGGATACTTACCAGGTTGTCTTCATGTTGACATTGCTCCAGCGCTGATGAGGGACTGATTAGACGTGCCACGTGGCACATTGAGGTTACTTCAGATACTCGTTCAGATTATTGATTATTGAGGTGGCGATTGCGGAGGGAGCCCGAAGTAGCAGTGGGCATTGTTTCTATCTTCCTCCACTCTAAGTCTTTCCTCCCTCCCATCTACCTCGACTGTGTATGTCTTCTCTCCTCTTGGGTATCTGGACACGAATACGATTATTGATAATCATCAGCTGGTTGACACTCATCTGNTCCCATCTACCTCGACTGTGTATGTCTTCTCTCCTCTTGGGTATCTGGACACGAATACGATTATTGATAATCATCAGCTGGTTGACACTCATCTGAACTTGCATTGTTGAGAACTTTCTTCACGATCTGGGTTCATTGCAATTTGGTATCGTAGCAGTTCTCCTGACGACGACAGTCACACGTGTGCACGCGCCAGGTGGCGCGCAGGTAAGTGGCCATGCACACGTGTGCTGAGGTAGTGATGACCTGACAAGAAGCCACCGCCAGAGTTGCTGACGTGGTAGAGACTTCACTGGCGAGAGAAGATCATGACGTGGCTGCTGACGTGGCAGTAGGGACCACGACCGAGGGTTACCGCGCGCCAGCCTGGATCGTGATAGTGAAGTGGCATCACGATCCCTTGCTGACGTGGCATATCATGTGCCGCGTCTGAAGACTTGGTTGTTGGTGATTGCTGACGTGGCATTCTCACGCTGCATTAGCAGCTTATGCGCGACCAGGTCTGTTACAGAAGCTGACATAGCCTTTGGGAAAGTCAGGACTGATTGCTGACGTGGCAGGGAAGAAGTCATCACACCTGTCTTCTTGAGGTGTTGACTTCCTGCTGGCGTGGCATCGGTCTCCATTGGCTGACGTGGCATGGTCCAATTGGCTGGAACGGCGACGATATCACGACATGAGTGGCACGCGGGAAGGACGGAGCACACATTTGCTGACGTGGCATCCCTTTCTTGATTGACTGGACACTAGTGCTGACGTGGCAGGATCTGCTATGTTAGCACTCCAGGGATGACACGTGGCAGGCAGGTGGCTGCCAAGTAAGAGAAGCACTCCGAACAACTGACGAGACAGCTGTAGTGCCAGCTGTAAAGGAGGGTGCATCATCGCAATTGACACCTGGATTGACTCAGCAGAAAGAAGAAGGGTGCTGACAAATTGTTTGTTGTTGGCATACTTACCTTGTCGTTTGCTGTGTTGTGGTGCTGTGCGTACTTACTTGTGTGTTGTATCTGATCACACAGGCCTGACGTGGTACCTGTACACTCTCGAATAGAACGTCATCACACAGACAAAAGAACAACAATTAGTATAAGCAGAGATCTGTTCCTTTTTATTATTTCTCTTTATTTTTCTGTTCCATTATTGCAAATATTTCCTAAAACCTGGTCTCCAAGATGTTTAGCATGTGGAAAATACTCTTGCTTCTTTTCCCGATGACGTTCTTTGCGGGCGAAGGATCCTATGATCCCAAGACTAGGAAACAGGCGGAGACAAAGAAACAAGAGTTACTGGCTCTATGGAACCAGCTATTGAATGATTTGCGTCTGTCCGGACTGGACGCGAACGACACGTTCGTAATCTGTTTGATTTGCAGACAGTAGAGAACCGCCTGAAGCAAGCAATTACGGACGCGAAAGTTGTGGCTGCCGGAGCCGAGGTGTCTAAAATGATGGCCCAGTGCCGGCAGGCGCTGGACCAGTTTGCTATCAAGCAGCTGGAAGAAGTCATGGAGTTGTCTAGGAAAGGGGAAATCAGACCAGAAGTGACCGAGGCTATGATTGACGCAAACATCCAGCAATTAAGAGAGGCGCTGGCTGCAGAAGAAAGGAAGAAAGAAGAACTAGCCCGAAAACACGAACAGGAACTGAGACGAGAACAAAAGGTAAAGGAAATCAGACAGGTAATAGGAACAGAAGGTAAGGAACAGACGGACATAAGACAAGCATTGTATCACATCATGACTTACCTTACCTTCTTGGAAGAAAAAATCGAGAAGTATCCTTCCTAATCGAAAAGAATTTACCCTTCGCTTTGATTCTGGGAATGGACTGGCACGAGGAAGCCAACCCAGATATCAAGTTCAAAGAAAAGATAGTGCAACTACGAGATGCACACTCTGAATTGAAACCTATCAAACTGTACCATAAGTCTGGCTCTAACTCTAGTCTGTCTTTCTGTTATATGAGTTATCCAACATTTCGAGCGATTGTTTCAAAGAAAAGGTTGGAACAGGAAGTGATGATGGTCTTAGTAAAGAAAGCAGGTGAGTCATGTACTTCCTATCCTCCTTCGATTGAAAAACTCTTAGATGAGTATAAAGAATTATTCACTGAACCAACATGAATAACTGAGCGTGCAATTAAGCACACCATTGAAATTATTCCTGATAGTAAGATTCCCAAGGGCCCTATCTACCGAATGTCTGCTAGGGAACTTGAGGAATTAAGGAAACAACTGCAAGACTTGACAGAAAAAGGATGGATTCGCCCTAACTCCTCTCCTTATGGTGCTCCTGTCTTGTTTGTACCTAAAAAGGAAGGTGAGTTACGTCTTTATATAGACTACAAAGGGTTGAATGTCGTCACTATTGAGAATGTTGAACCACTTCCTCGCACTGACGGCTTACTTGACCAGTTACAGGGATGCAGGTACTTTAGCAAGATCGACTTGAAATCTGGGTATCACCAAATCTAGGTGGAACCTTCCGATCAGCATAAGACCGCTTTTCGGACCAGGTATGGCCACTATGAGTTCGTGGTAATGCCTTTCGGATTAACGAATGCCCCTGCCACTTTTCAAAGGTCAATGAATGACTTGTTTCGTCAATGGTTGGATAAGTTCATCATTATCTATCTCGATGATATTTTAGTGTATAGTAAAATACTAGAGGATCATGAGAAACACCTTCGTCTGGTTCTAGGAAAGTTGCGCGAAGGCAACTTTAAGAACTCAAAGAAGTCTGAGTTTGCTGAGTTATACCTAAGACACATAGTAAAAGAAGAAGGTCTAAGGCCGGAAGAGAAAAAGATATCAGCAATTAGAGATTGGCCACAACCTAAGTCTATTACCGAACTGCGATTTTTCCTTGGTCTAGCTAGTTATTATAGGAAAGTTTGTCAGAAACTTTTCACTGATTGCTGCACCGTTGTGTAGATTGTTAAAGAAAAAAACTATCTGGTTGGGGGACAAGGATTCTGAGTGTTCCTTTCGGAAATTGAAGTATGCACGAACTCACTACCCTGTTCTTAAGATTGCTGACCCGTTTTTGCCTTTCATTATCACCACTGACGCAAGTCAGTATGGGATTGGCGCTGTTCTCAAACAAGCTGACGGCAAGGGCTATAGGCCCAAAGAATTTATGTCTAAACGATTGCCGACGGAAAAAGCCGCCAATTCCACGTATGAAAGAGAACTCTATGCCTTAGTCTGTGCGTTGGACACATGGAGGCACTACCTGTTAGGGAGACACTTTAATGTGTACTCAGACCACTCAACCCTACAATGGATAAAAACACAGTCCAGACTTTCTGACAAGTTGGTAAGATGGTCTGCATTCATTGACACCTTTGACTTTGAACTTAAGACTATCAAAGGTAAATCGAATGTGGTTGCAGATGCTTTGTCCCGATGCAGTGATTTCTTTGGTGCAACTATCTCTTATTTGGATGTTGGGAATGACCTGAAATACCAAATTCGCCAAGGATATGCTACTGATCCTATCTGGAAATGAATCATGGATATCCTTGTATGAGATTCATCCCAACTACCCAACTATAGACTGACTGATGGGTTGTTCTTGATTGACCAAACCGAACAAAGATTGTGCATTCCTCATAAGAAAGAGATTAAGAGTCCGTTGATTGGGGAATGTCACGATTCTGAGGGTCATTTTGGTTTCAAGAAAACATATGCTGAAGTCAGAGAACGTTTCGAATGGAAGGGACTTAAAGAAGATGTACTAACATATGTTCGTACCTGTTTAGTGTGTCAGAGAAACAAGTCGTCGCATGACAATCCCCTTGGACTTCTCAAACCGTTACCTATACCAAGCGAACCAGGTGAGTCTATCTCAATTGACTTCACGAGTCTGGTTAAAAGTCGCAATGGTAATAGTCAAGTGATGGTAATTGTGGACCGTTTCTCTAAATACGCTATGTTTATTCCCTTACCAACAGAGGCGCGTACTGAACTTGTCATTCAGAAATTTCAGATGCAATGGGTCACCGAGTATGGGTTTCCTAAATCCATTGTGTCCGATCGAGATGTCAGGTTCACCAGTCTGCCATGGCAAAAGCTGATGGAAGCTTATGGCACATGGCTGACCATGTCGTCAGGGAGGCATCCCGAAAAGAATGGCCAGACTGAACAGATGAACCGTCTGTGCCAACAACTTTTGCGTATGTATCTTAGACCCGATCAGATTGATTGGGACGAGAACTTACCCAAAATTGTTAGTCCATATAACAACAGTGTCCACACTTCCATCGGACGAACCCCGAATGCACTTCACAGAGGGTGGAAACCTAAACGTCCCATTGATGTACTAAACCGAGACCAGTTCCTTAGGTTGCCCCCAAGGACCCGAGAATATGCAATATTGTTTCAGGAGGACATTCAGAAAGTTAAAGATAATCTAAGGAAAGCTCAACTACGGATGATTGAACAAGCCAACAGGCACCGTCGACCGTCTACATTCAAAGAGGGTGATCTGGTTTGGGTAAAATCTAAAGAGTTTTCATTAGAAGAAGATGTATCCCAAAAATTGCTTCGTGTCTATTTTGGACCCTGGGAAGTTCTCAAAGTGATTGGGGATGCAGAGGGACCGTCTTATCGAATTGATATTCCCCCTCATCTCAAAACATACCCTATCTTTCACGCGTCCGAATTGTTACCGTATGTAGAAGGAAATGAGTTTCCACATAGACCTCCTATGATTCCACCAGACATGGATGGCGGATATGAGGTAGACATAATCATAGAGCATGGTTACTTCTCTACGGGAGGACGTGGACGACCTCAGAAGCAGTTCAAGGTACGTTTTTAAGTCTCAGGCACCATCTGAGGACAAATGGTTTAGTAAACGAGAACTAATTGAAACTGCTCCTGATGTTGTCGCTGCTTATGAACGAGGGTTAAAGTCTTAAATATTTCTGCGATGGAACTCGAAAATGGGCCGGCAGGAATGCAGTAACCCTGTTCAGAAGTAGCCTGGGGCCCAGAACTCAGCCCCAGGCAACGCATACCTGAGTTGGTCTGCGCTGAGCTGTGTGACCAAGACACGCCCAAGCCGGAGTCTGTCATGTTTGGCTGTGTGACCAAACGCCGCACACAAGAAATTCAAAGGTCAAAGTCAATTGTAGAGTCAAAGGTATCGCACCCAGGCCCTTGGTTGGATACACTCACTTGTTGTGCGCAGGTACCCAGACAACCATCCAGGCCGGAGGGAAATCGGTTTCAGACCAATCTGGGCCTTA
>BFEA01000849.1:222492-232594 GCA_003427395.1 Chara braunii | reverse complement strand
CCCCCTCCCCTCAATCCGATCCCGCTCCCCCCCCCTTCACACGATCCCCCCGGGTACATTTCCCCCCCCGTGCGACTTTCCCCTCCCACGTCCCCCCCCCAATCCCCATCACTATCATCATCATCATCATCATTATCATCATCATCGTCATACAACCCCCTTTTTAACCCTACCTACCACGCTACCACCCAATCAATCGTAGATAGGATCGCTCTGCCCTCGATTTACATCAAAACCTAGGTTGTTTTTTCGGGTGCCCGAGCACCCAACTTGTGCACGGATACACGCCCGGGCGCCCGGCCAGGCATGACCCCCGGGTAGGGTCCCGGGCAGCCCCAACACACACACAAAAAAAAAAAACAAAAAAAAAAACACGAAAGTCAAAAAATTCCCCGAAAAAAATGTGTTCTGCAGAATTCCAATTCAAACAACTTTTGGCTGAGGGTCACATCAGAATTCCTCACCGAATCGGAGATAAAAAAAAAAAAAAAATCACACTGAAGGACTTCCCTTTAAACCCTCCTAGCCCCTTTAAAAATAATTTATACCCCCCTTGACCCCCTCGACAACCAACTCTCAAAAAATGAAACGAGCCCGGACTTGGGTTCCTCTGCGAAAGCGCAAAAAGGCAAAAAAAAAAAAAAAAATTTTTTTTTTTTTTTAGCATGCCCAGGTACCCCGGGCGTCAGACCCCCCCAAGCGTCACACTCGGGTGTCGGGCCGTGCATGAAAAACTTCCTAGATCAAAACTAATTTATTCCTTTATTTACAATTATTGTTATTATTATTATTAGAACTCATTTGAAATTCATGTACATTGAAAAATACTTTATGAACTATCTTTCTCGACATTTTTTTTTCAAAAATATTTTCTTTTTCGAAATTTTCGAAAAAACGTAGGATTAATCATTCTTTCACTGCATGAATATATGCTCTATAGTTTCCGAAATTCTGGGCTGAGTGACACCACTTACACCCTGGTAGTGCCCTTCCTTTCCGTTCAAGGCATGTACGATCTATGAGCCAATCATTGGTGGGCAGGCAGCGGTGTTCTACCTGCCACTGTAGTGAAGCCATCCTTGTCGGTCTAGATCTTGTGGCAATGAACCATCGAATGGGGCGCATCGCCTCTGATCCCAGATTCAGGTGGGCTTTCCAACGAGCTTTCACCTTTTCTTTTAGGTTTACCTTTGGTCGCAGCAGACGATAAGCGGCCTTCACCGTTAGGGAATGTAGCTTTTTATTCTCCCTCGATCTGTATTTTCGTGGCGGGGCCCATTGCCATTCCTCGAGGTCCAATGGGAGCTCTGCCACGGGGGTGTCTGGTTCGTATGCGATCCACACCTCCTTGTCCGTCAGTACTCGACTCCTATGCAAGTCAATGTTTCTCCACCATCTGGTCACATCTGGAGCGTACCGGGTGAGTAAATTGTTCTTGTCCATGTGGAAGAGATTGACCAGAGACTCATCCGGTCGTACCTCCACCATGTTACCTACGCTTTCCGGACCACCCGGGGCTGCTACCCAGTCTCCCTCTGCCAATCGCGACCCTTTTCGTAGAATGCGCACCCAGTCCAGGGGGATGGCGAAAATCAGCGATTCAATATGTTCCTCCACTTTGNTAGAATGCGCACCCAGTCCAGGGGGATGGCGAAAATCAGCGATTCAATATGTTCCTCCACTTTGCGACAGTACTTTAGTGTAGTCCTTAATTGTTGTGCGGATTTCCAATCCCCTTTCTTTGTATCCCATATGTCCTTTATTCTGATTATACCTCTTTTGACCCAACTGTTCCACGGAGTACTTGAACTGCGATACATCCGATCGTACCTCCACCACGTTACCTACGCTTTCCGGATCACCCGGGGCTGCTACCCAGTCTCCCTCTGCCAATCGCGGCCCTTTTCGTAGAATGCGCACCCAGTCCAGGGGGATGGCAAAAATCAGCGATTCAATATGTTCCTCCACTTTGCGACAGTACTTTAGTGTAGTCCTTAATTGTTGTGTGGATTTCCAATCTCCTTTCTATGTATCCCATATATCCTTTATTCTGATTATACCTCTTTTGACCCAGCCGTTCCATGGAGTACTTGAACTGCGATACACCCTACTGTATCGGTCTATTATCCTCCGGTTCCCAAATAGAGGCTGGCATGCCACCTCGTCCCACCTTGATGGCGGGGGTTGTCAGGTAGCGGGAGTCTGCGCCAGGCTTTCAACACGCGGGCCCAAAAGTCGTCCCGGACCAGATCCAAGCGGGTAGTGTCGCGGCCCTCAGGTTGACCCCTTCGAGGGGACTGTGGCACCGTCCAAAAGAGGTCTTCCAGCCAGGCTAGTGGGTGCACTTCCTGTGGAGCCAATCTAGCTATTTGCTCCAACGCCAGGGCCTGCCACGGGAGACAGAGTGAGGAGTAACCTCCTCACCCATTGAATTGTTAATGTCGTGACCTGGGTGTCCGGGTCCAGGATCCCGAAGCCTCCTTTATCTTTGGGTTGGATCACCGATGACCAGGCCACCCTACTTATTACATTCAAGAGTTCCCCATTGCCTCTCCATAGCAGGGTCGCTAACTGTCGTTTAAGTGATTGGACAGCCTCCTTACTAAGAGCCCAAATTGCGGATTTGTACCAGAGGGCCGCCAGTACCACGCTACTGATCGCAAATGCCCTGCCAATAACAGAAGTGTGACGGCCCTTCCAGTGGACCAGCTTCTCCAAAGCAGGTTTCAACATTCATTCCTCATTTGATGCAGGTTTGCCCAAAGCCGTTAACATAATTCCCATCACCCTGACGGGGGCCGTTTCTGGGAGCCATTTAACTCGTGGCTGCTCAAGGGGGCGTGCCCCTTGGTGGTGAATCCACCACCCCAGGGTTTTGTTTCCCAGTTAACGGTCATGTCTGAGATCGCTGTGAACTGATCAAATAATCGCCTGATCTCTTCCATATTTGCTGCGGTCGCGTCAAGTACGAGTGTGAGGTCATCAGCAAACATTGAACAAATAGGGATAGCTTCTTCTGGGATGGCTGAGATCTGCAGTTTCCTCAGGTCTTTGTTGGCTCGGAAGTTCGCCGCCAGTGCCTCCATCACAATAATAAACAAGGGAGCCAACGGGTCCCCTTGGCGGACCGACCGTTGCAACGGAAAAGGCGGCGCTATTCTTCCATTAACCTGGACAGAGGTAGTAGCGTTGTGGTGCAGTATTTCAGTCCAGCGACGAAAGACAGGTCCAATATTCATTTTGTCCATGCATTTGTCCAGAAAAAGCAAGTCCACGTGGTCATATGCCTTTTCAAAATTTATGAAGATCACAGCCGCATTTTGTTTATCATGTCTTGTTAGTCTAAGAAGTTCGTTGACTAACAAAATATTATCCTGAATCCTGCGCCCTTGGACAAAACCGGTTTGTGTTGGGTGGTAATATCTTCCAAGATTGGGAGCAGCCGGTTTGCCAATGCTTTTGCTAGCAGTTTGTACACTACTGTGAGTAGCGTTATTGGTCAATAGTTCCGGATGTCCATCTCATCTCCTTTTTTGTGCAATAAGGTAAGGACCCCCTGTCCCACCAACTCCCCCATCCGCCCTGTTTCCCCCACCTGCTGATAGAACTCCATGAGGTCCGAGGCCATCAAGGTCCAGAAAGTCTCCCATAATTCTTTAGGGAGCCCGTTGATGCCCGACGTTTTCTCTTCCTCCATTTGCATCATCGCTGTCCAAATTTCGTTTTGCGACAAGGGTCGGTCCAGCGCTGATTTTTGTTGTCCTGTCAGGCACACCTTGAAGTGAACAGGTCCTGGTAGAAGGTTCTTGCGATCTGCGTGCAATGGGGAGTGGAGGTAATAATATCCTGGTGTCCGGTCTGCGGGTCATACAGCACTTCGATGGTCGTTCTATGTGATCGTACCCGGGCCATACTGAAGAATTTTTTGTCCATTGTTCCTTATGTTTGGTGTCTTGTCAGTCTCCCTCTTATCCGTGTGCCTTCCCAGAGGTGTGTGGCAAAGTTCTAGAGTCGTTGTCACAACGTTTGGATTTCTGTATACTCCGCCGGTTATGAGTTTTGAATATCATTTGTCTGGTCTTGGTGCTCAAGCTGCTGTAATTGTTGGTGTAATTCCATCTCCTGCTGATGCTTCCTAGCCGCTAAAAGTTTAGAATATTCTTGGCATTTTTTGCCCAAGTAAAACAAACCGTTGTTAAACCAGTCTCCTGTTGAAAGTGTTGTTTTTGCTCGCGCCAGTATTTCCAGCAGTCTGTGACATAGTTCTGAAAGGTTTTCTGCAGCAGGATACGAGTATTAAGTTTGTAAAAGCCCGGTCTGTGGTCAGGTTTTTCTCGAAAGGACAGAATGGCCGTACACATTTTGTGATCTAAGCCCAGGTAAGGGCTGGAGAGCAAGATGGCTACTAACAGGAGGGATCCCCCCATGTCTTCCCATACGAGGATCAGGTCAATACGGGATCTCGATTGGTTTTCGGTTCCAGTTTTTCGCAGACATGAATAAAACCTTATGTCTGGGTTTAGCTTTCAGAAGGAGTCAAAGACTTTTAATAACAGACATAAGTCATTTATTATCCGCTCGTCCTCCTCAACATACGTCGGGGCTGGGGAAGGCGTCCGCCATCTGTCCGTCCATCGGTCAGGGGCCGCGTTGCAGTCCCCTGCTATAATGACCGGAACCCCTTCCGCGATTTATGCTTGAATGTTCTCGAAGAAAATCCTTCTCTCCCGCACAATAAAGGGGGCGTACATACACACAATGCCGGAACCCCTTCCGGGATTTATGCTTGACGATTTCGAGTTCCAACGTTACCAGGATAGACACCCATCGTTCGTCCTCTTGGTCTACCACCCAGTGTACCGGATCTGCCCGAGATTCGGGAGGGATCCAAATAGCCACCCCGACACTACCCGGTTTCGGGGCGTGAGCCCTGAAGGCCGTATACGGCCAAATCATTTTGTGTATGCGGTTATGCTCCGGGGTGTCAATCAGGTGTGTTTCCTGGATACAAACTATATGCGACCACTTCCTTCCCCCCACTCCTCTCATTAAGTCCCATATTGCATTTTGCTTCTCCGGTTTGCAGGAGGCCAGATCGTTCGCGTTCCAGGAGCGTAAGTCCAAGTCTGTTGCTCTCCTACATTGGTTCCAAATCTGGTCCTTTTCGTACACCGCTTTGACTGGGTCCATTTTTTGCAGATTATTTTTTTTATCCTCATTCCCTAGTCGTCATCCTACAGGCGAGTCCATGGTAGCAGGTCCCAGTCCCAGTCCTGGCCCAGTCTAAGGAGCGCACATAAGCCTCGCTGGACATCCTGCTCGGTCCAGGTGGCACTGTGTCCAATCTTGACCACTTGCAAATTGAGTAATTGACTTCCGGTAAACGCCAGTACGTCACCAGAAGGCTTGACCCCGGAAGGAAACCCATATGGAAATGAGGAAGGGCCCCCCCCACTGCACCTGCCTACATAACAGAAATTGGTTGCTATTGCAGATTGGCTGGTGGGAATTTAAAAGCGAAACACGACCCCCTTACTGACGAATTCTGGGATAAGACATACCTGGAGCTATTCCCGATGCTCGACACGAGCGCTTCACTCAAACATGTGCTGGATAATGGACTGCAACCCGGTGTGGGGTGGAAGGAAGCATGGCACAAATTGACGACAATTGTATTTGCACGATTTCAACCGCCCCACACTGCAGCAACAACAGAAGCGGAACAGGAAGGGGCCCCATCGGTGATAGAGTCTGATCACCATGAGACACAGACCCCCCAGGGGCCGAAACAACCGGACCCGCCGCCGGACGCAGATCCTCCGGACCCGGAAGAGAACGAACCTCTAGACCTGGTACGGAAAAGAAAGCTCAGACAGCTGGTAGAGATGGGCGGCGACTCTGGCCCGCTGTCACAGGAGGTTGTGTTGTTCATCCCGGTTCGGAAGAAAAATGAGAAATGGGAGGTGGGCCTGTTCCCAGATGAAAACGGCAAACAAGGGACTGTCATGTTACAAGGTTGGTCGTCCTTCTGGGCGGAGCCACAAAACAGTCATTCTGAGGCAGCAACAAAAATTCTGCAAAGACAATTGGAGTCTCATATTGTAGAATCCCTGCCGCCAGGGGCACAAGCCCTAGCCTCAATCACAACCGGTCCTGGTAAGATAGCGCAGAGGGATGTTTATATTTGTTGAAGGATGCGGCCTTTGACTCCTATAAACCCAATTATAACCCTTATCTGTATTCTTTGTTTCACCTTGACTAAATATATTGCATGCCCTTTTACTTTGACTTTACGTTTGACTTTCAGGACAAAACCAGACTAAGTAAAGGAATGCACTGGCAATGTCAGTTTCAGTTTTATTGTTTGACTGAAAGCAAATTGTGGGATTGCATATGGGGGAAGGATGGGAGAAAGGTTGTATTGCTTGTGTCTGACTGGGTCAACCAAAGGCTGGGCAAGTCTCCATAAGTTTGGGGAGGCGAAGTGCTATGTTTATTTTGAATTGCCTGGAGAACCAGACATGTTCCATAAGTTTGGGTGGTCTGGTTGCTCTGATTTGCAAGGGCTGACTGTGATTGCCTTTCAGGGACCAAGCATGTTCCATAAGTTTGGGTGGCTTGGTCGCCTTGTTAACTTTGGGTTTCTTTCAGTTTCTTTAGTTTCTGAACGAGGAGGTCTGAGCATGTTCCATAAGATCGGGTGGCTCAGCCTCTTCCTGCTTTGGTTTGAAGAGAAATGAACCAGGCTGAGGACCAAGACATGTTCCGTAAGTTTGGGTGGTCTTGGTCCAACGCCACGCACATGCTGGAACCAGAAGGCTATAACTTGGCTATACTTTATTACTATCCTACTTATGAACATGCTAGTCAGATAGGGTTCCATAAGTTTGGGTGGTCTGACTATAGCTTATCACCAACTGAAGAGAGTACTAGTTAAGAATAAACTTGTGGTACGAAGGGGCAGGCTGAATTTTGAGCTAAAGATGATCGGTTCAGTTATATGCTACCTTAAAAGACTAAGTGCAGATAATTATATAGAGTTGGGATACTTAAACAGTTCAGGGCGACTAGGGTGGCCTAGTCATATGCCCAAAGAAGAGAGTTGTTTGGGTGAGCTAGACATGTTCCATAAGTTTGGGTGGTCTAGCTTTATGCCTTATGTAAGTTGGGTATAAAGGGATAAATCATTGAGAGACCATGAACTATTCTTTGATAAATTGACTTGGAATGGTGAGAGTACTTACCTTTGTGGTTTGGCCTGCATGTGACTGAATGCGACTACTACTTGGTCTGAGTTTCAATTTGATAGGTAGTTGCTTTAGTTGCTCGCCACGTGCTAGAGCCATAGGAGTTAGTTTCAATTCCTGCATTTTCTTAGCTAAGTTTTCTTTACTTAGGTCAATTTCAGCATTTTCTGGGATCTTTTATTATACTTGGGCTTGTATAAATCTTGGTAAGTCACTCTCTACGGGAACCGCTGCCGAAATTTCTACAAAACCAAGGAGTTAGTCAGATTTTGTCTTTTTCAAGGTCTAGCTTTTCAGACTTTTTGGCTTAGTAAAAATCTGAAACACCTTTTCTTCTAAAGGGAGTGCTGCCCAAATTTTTGCTAATTCAGGGAGTTAGACAAAATTGGACCTTGAGAAGTCAAATTCATTTTTTATTCTGAACTTAGCTTTGTATAAATCTAAATCTTGGAATAGCACTTTCTTTACGGGAAGCGCTGCCGAAATTTTTACAAATCTAAGGAGTTAGTTATTTTTTTACCTTAGTTGAACTCAGGTCTTGTTTCTTAGTTCATATCTGACTCAGTATAAATCTGGGAAGTTTACCTTTCTAAAGAAAGTGCTGCCCAATTTTTTACTAATTCAGGGAGTTAGACAAATTTTGACTTTCCAGAGTTAGAGATTGTTTTTGTTTTCATATTATCGTTATTATAAATTATTAGACGACACTTTTCCTATGGGAAGCCCTGCCGAAATTTTCTTAGTTTAGAGGAGTTAGATGATATTTTGACAGGTGGCAATTCTGGCAATCCACTCTACATAGAGGAGATTCTGCCAAAGATCTACCTTTTCATTAGGCACTGACTTAGGGGTAGACTCAGGATTAGTTAAGTAGAATGATTCTAGGTGAAATCGTGATATGGAGATTACTCTCAATTTGGACTCATAGATTTAGCTTGTTTGAACGTTTGATTCAAAATCAAGACTAGATTCAGCTTGATCCAACAAGCATCACCTTCTGTTATCACTGATAACAGGTCAGTTGCCGATTCGTCGGTCTACGACTCAACTCGAATTCATTCTCAAATACTCAACCTAAAAAGCTTTAGCCCTGGTGATTTTTGTTGTTTTATTAAGGTTTTCACCCGGACTTTTATTGAATGACCATTTAACAAAGGTACTGAGTATTTAATTATGGTTGGTTGGACAAGGGTTGGGGCTTGCATAGCTAAAGCAAGGGGTGTGAGTATAGAGATTGGTTGAAGTTGACTCCGTATAGTGCGTGAACTTTTGGTTGACCCTTTGATATGATTGCAGGTAAGTTCTGTGGTTCGGATTTTGGATTTGACTGCCTGCGATCACACACATATATATGGTTGTGCAGAGTCTCAGTGTGATTGTGAGAAGTGATCGTCACATACTTATTCCCCCTTATATATATATATATGCACCTATATTGGGTATTCGCGTGGCCTAAGGGGCCCACGCTTGAAGTTTTAATTGGGGTCTAAATGGAAGGAAAACCCCTCTATTTTTGTTGTATGCTTCTTAAAAATTTACTAGTCGGACGTTGGTCCTGGGCCTGGATTCGAGGTCCTTGTCCAGGACACCCAAGGTCCTAGACTCTGCATAGAAGGGATCGCCCCCCACGCAGAGCCTATTTGCCCTGCCTGCCGGGGCACTCAACCTAAAGGTCGGAGGTGTTGTGGAGGCCGCACGACTATTCCTTCAACTGTGCAATATCGTGAAGGGGTAAGCCTTCACGATACTTCGAGTCTGACACTTTAGTGTCATTAACGGTACTCGGATGCACGAGGGACCGCTTGATTATGGGCACTACATAGTACGTCATCATTGCGACTGCTTGCGTATTCATGCATTGCTAATCGATATGAGTTAGCCCTGCGTCTGCACGGTTTTATACTAAGTCTCGCGTGCGACGCCTACCCGATTTCCACGCCGGAGAGTTATGGGATGGCTACTAAGGGACTAAGAGTGTTGTCGCGTTGTTTGTTCTGTGTCATTTCGTATATGTATATGTGTGTGTTTTTATTTTTATGTTCTTTAGAGTGGAGTACACGTGGTGTGTGGGATGCGTCCTGGTCGACCGGCGAGGAGTCCCGCTTGGGACCTCAGCCCCCCAAGATGTCGGTTCGCGCGCGGGTCCGATAGGCGTATTATCGCGCGTACCCCCTATGCTACAACATACGAAAAACGCCCTCGGCTGGTCCACCCCTGCGATTGCACCTGATTAGCTTTCGTACTGTGGATTGGTAGCTAGGTGGGGATACGCCCACCGAAGGGAGGTGACAACTCCCGCAAGGTGGAGGTAAGTCGTGCCTCGCGTAGGCCCTATCCTGTCGTAGGGGCTCGCGAGAGGTATGGCTGGCGCACTCAGCCTGAGCGGCTTGCGGAAGCTCCATGTGCATTTGAGACGAGGATCGGACTGACTCCTGCGTGACGCGGCCGGGAGGGTCCCACGCTGCCTTGTGCGATGCCGGGCCGATGCGCTCGACCACGCAACGAAAACTTGGTCAGCAAGATCTTGCCTAACCACGTGCCTAGCGAATGCGGGGGCACTCATTCAATATAGCAAGACGGCAGACTGGACTTCGGACTCCTGGAAGAGCCTGATCTTCTCTTTCCCACCTATGCGCTGGGCAGCCAGCACTCATGCTCGCCCATTTTCACATCGTCCTTCTCAGCCTCTCCCCAATTCGTCCCTGGCAACATGTCAAAGGGCAGACTGTCCTCCACTAGAAGGGTCAAAGAATGCAACACTTTCTCACACTTCTTACTCTCCCCCTCCAACCGGAAGTATGCCTTCACCCACCCGACGAATTCGTCCACTTTCATTTCTCGACTGTCTGCCAATT
>BFEA01000849.1:209032-221952 GCA_003427395.1 Chara braunii | reverse complement strand
ATCCCTAGATGCAATTTATTTAATCCTTTCCTGCTAATATAGTTGCGCGTCGAACCACAGTCCACTAACGTGCCTATCCTAGTTCTACTAACTTCGACATCCACTAATATTAGCTATCCTTTTGACTTCTTCTTCATCTCGGCCCAGGCTTGACGACGAGTGATCAGCTCATCACCGATGCCTGCGAGGGAACCACCTAGAGAGACCCTGACACAAGCGGTCTTTGGATAGTCAACTAGGTGCGGGCCTACATCCGCCTTTGCCAATGGGGTCACCAACAAGAGGTTCCTACTTCATCGCGCGCTTCTTCCTATCTATCAAATTCTAAGGCCCCTGTAGGAGCAGCCACGACTCCTACTGGTCGTTCCCTTTTGATAGTCGGCGATATGACAGGCAAAACGGAACGATGTGATTGGGGTTTCCGCACTTAAAACACTCTCTTTTTCTTCATCAGACGCCAGAGATCCTCTGACACGTTCATGGCAATCCAGGCCTTCAATTCTTCCATCCTCGAATGTCGAGGGTACCTTCGCTGCCCTCTAGACCCCTCATCACTTTCATTGGAGAGGGCATAGTTTCCCCCTCCATTTCCTTGGGAAGCGGGCGATAGCCTATTGGCTTTCGTTGAGATGGACTCTAGGAAAGGGAAAATGGATTCAGAACTCAAGGCTCTGAGTGTCTGAGTGCTTACACAAAGTATAAATTTTCAATGTTGCCTGGTACGCGCACGCTAGAGCCATTCCAGAAGCAGCCTTGATTGGGAGAAGCCAACTTTTCAAAAGCCCAAGGATCATAGCATAATAATGTGTTATGCGACAGACTGAAATTTCATTGATTTGAGCATCAACATATTCCCATGCACACCCAAGATGACAACGCGGCCTCAGAGAGAGTTTCACACCACACTGAGCTCATAAATGCACAGCGGAAGCTCAAAATCCAAGTAAAATTGCATTAAAAATAATAAATTATTATAAACATCAATTCAAAGTCCTCCGTCTCTCTCCTCCAATCAGCTGCACAAAATCCCAACCGAGAATAAACAACCTCAAACGAACTGAAAATATGGCTTCTTCAAGCCCCCTAGACTCTTCATCCTTCCTCCTTTGACTCCCCCCCCGTCTGTCCCTTGCTATGGCGCTCACTCAGAAATTCAGCACCCAGCTCCCTGAACCTGCAGACCACCAGCGTCACCTCCCAAAAGCTCCCTCTGCACCAGTGCCTCCCGAACCATCTCCAAACATTCAGCGCCAGTCCAGGATAGATACACCAGCGCCAACACTGAATCCACTTCAGAGGGACATTGCCAACTCCAGGAAGGAGTAGCCTCCAGCTTGAAGAAGAAGGTAACTGCTACCAGGAAGAAGAAGATATGGCGGCGCCTAAGCCCAACAACACAGTTGTGGTAGTGCCAGGCTGCAGCGCCTGAAGCACGAGATTCAGCGCAGCGTACGTGGCTACAATCTTCCCCCGAACAAAACGCACGTGCGTTGTATTCATGCACGTGCGTTATGCTACGGATTTCCTGTACTTGCATTATGCTACGGATTTCGAGCACCAACTTAGGAAAAGGCCCCCCCCAAAAAACTCAAGTATATGCCGATACCAAGGAATGGTACACATTAAAAAATAAAAGAAAGAAAAAACAGGGCCACATTAAAAAATAAAAGAAAGAAAAAACACACAAGCGCCCGATATCGGGCACCTCTCTCCACTGCTCACCAAAAGTGCAAAATGTGAATGAATCTTACGGCAGAAAATGGACGTATGCATCGCCACATTTGTTGTTTATTGTGCATGTGGAGAGCAGTGGAGAGAGGCCCCGACTCTACAAACCATTCGAACAGTCCCGCCCTGCTACTGGCTGTGTGTTCCATTCGAACAGTGATGCGGTCTTGGAGCGCCATCGCCATCACCCGCGGGCAGAGCGAGGGCCCTTGAAAACGAGCGTGGCACTGCAGGTGGGCACGTGCAAAAGTGTGTTGTTTTAAAAGACCCTCCATTCTCTCTCTCATTCCCTTCACAAATCATCACAAGCCATCCATAATGAAAAAGTATAGATAGGCAATACAATAGAAAATGCAAGATTGGCGACATGTGTGTGGTTCAGCGCCAAGTGCCCACTCACCCACCTGCCGCCAAAGCGGCACACTTGCACATATACACATGTATACATATATATTTCAAACCACAAGGGGATGGAGGGCAGAAGGCAACTTACCTAAGACAGAAGACTACTCCAGCCAGAACCCGACGTGTGTGTGGTTCAACGCCAAGTGGCCACACACCCGTCTGCCGCCAAAGCGGCACACTAGCACATATACACATGTATACATATGCAATCAGACTTGTCTTTCTCGACACTCAGCATGCGTACAAACAGATGTCGATCAAGTTGGCGACTTGCGCCCACACAAAGCTCAGAGTTAACGTAGCCAAGAACGCAGTTCAAATTCAAACTTGTTCCGTATGGCTATTGTTGTACACCACACTCCCAACAACTGGCTTGTACACACACCCTAGATCTCCTTGGATGCCCCGCACACACATACACACTTCACACGTACATACGCACACACACACACACTAACACTCTAACATTGTTGACGTGGCGGTTATGGCCGCCGTCTCTCCCCACTACTAACTAGCTATCGGATATGGCCGCCATCTCTCCCCACTACTAACTAGCTATCGGCTATGGTCGATCTTCCTCCTCTTAGCCCTCTTCGTCTACGGGCACTTGCAGACCTTCACACACAAGACACTTCGACAGCGCTTTCGCATGTCTCACAGGCACAATGAATGAATGACTGATTGATGCCTCTTTATTTATAGTTTGGATTGTCGCTGGTCTGCCTCTCTCCACCAGGCTCGAAGTGCACACAGTCCCGCATGGTACTTGCTGCCTTGACAAGGTGCGACTGGGACTGGGTATCGCTGACTGAGCAAGGTAGGACAACCCACTTGACCTTCCGGAAGACCGTGGACTTGACCCTTCAGTACTGTAGCAGCTATGACTTAACCTTTCAACACTGTAGCAGCTACGACTCCTACCACTGCTAAGACCTATAACCTACATACCTATGGCTCAAGACCCGACGACCACCCAACTTACAAAGTTACAGCAACAAACAGGCGACTTTCAAGACAGGTCACGGGTTCGAGCACACACAGGTCGACTGGTATTGTACACGGGTAAGGGCAAGGTCTGGGGATCGAGCTCTGGGAACTGCAACTACTACTACAAAGGTGAAAACCGTTTCACTCCCACCGACCTAAATTCGAGTCCTCCGAGAATATTTCAATCTATAGCAGGATCTTAACCTTTCTTATAGCTCTTTCATAGGCACAAACTATGTGGGGAGCTGTTTCTAGAAGTTTTGTTCGTGTAAACCAGCGATCGTCCTCGAGCTCTTGGTAGGGGAATCTGACTTCATACTGTTTTTTCGGACGACTCTACCTCCTGTCCTAAATACCTCTTCATCTACTATGTCGTCAATGTCATACCTTCCGTCCATATCCGGAGGGGTCATGGACCTTCTCGATGGGAACTGCTGACTCGTAGAGCAAGGCAACAACGTTGACGCATGGAAAACTGGGTAGGTGTGGAGGTGTGCTGGAATTTCTATGGTGTAGGACGGTCCGTAGTCTCCGCCTTTGACTTCTAGAACTGGCCACGGTCCTCTATACACAGGCAACAGTTCCTGCGAGATGTTTTCCTCAGGAGTAAACTCTTTGGACTTGACCAAGACAAGGTTGCCTACTTGGAACTGTGACAGGTGACGATGCTCATTAGCTTGCTCTATCATTCTGTGTTGGGCTTTCCAGAGGTTTTCTACCACCTTGGCAATTTCATTCTCATGTTGTAGCGCAAACTCCCTAGCACCGGGCGGTAGCCTCTGAATCTGGTCCCGGTCAGTCCCTCAAATGACTTGCGGGGTCTAAAGGACTTATGTAACTCGTTGGGAGTGCGACAAGTGGCTAGGTGAACGTTGTTATTGTAAGCACTGGCTACCTTTGGGAGCATCTGGTCCCAGTTAACATGATCAGGTCTAATAGACATTCTAAGAACTTGCTGCAAGATCTTGTTCATTTGCTCAGTCTGACCATTTGTCTTTGGAAGACGGCCAGACGATATCTACAACTTAGAACCATATACTTTCATAAGTTCCTGGTAGTTCTAACTAGGCAACATGGTTTCTCTGTCACTGACTATAGACAGCGGTAGACCATGCTCACTGACCCAAAGATCGAAGAACTCTATAACTAGATCAGTACGTGCCTCGACAGGCAAAGGGACAAAAACTGCATTCTTGCTGAATTTATCAACTATAACCATGACTTAGCTCTTGCCATGCCTACTCCTGACCCGTGTATCCATGAAACCAATGGACACAGAATCTTGGGGTCCTGATGGGATAGGCAGGGGTCTGAGAAGACCCAATGGCCCTCTCATTGAAGTTTTGTTGCACTGGCATACTTTGCAACTACGCACATACTCTATGGAATCAGCTTTCATGTCAGGCCACGTGTAGGCGCGTATCAGGTTGGCAAGTGTCTTTTGCCAACCGAAGTGCCTTTTTGTATCGTGACATTCCCCAAGGATCCGACTACGGATCTCTTCGTTGTTGGGAATGCATAGCCGATCTACGACGTTTGTCTTCTCAAACAATAACCCATTAGTGGTGCGGTAGTGAGGTTCAATGGCTGGATCCTCCTTGACTCTCTTGAGGAGGTCACTATAGATAGGGTCATGCGCGTACACGTCTATGACTTCTCGCTGTAAGTTTGACCCTATACCTAGATAGTGAACTATAGCTCCAAAGTAGTCGACTCTTCTACTAAGGGCGTCTACAACCACATTATACTTCCTTTTGACTGGCTTGAGCTCGAAGTCAAACTAGTCTATCTATGCGGCCCACCTAGTAAGCTTAGGTGTCATCTTGGCCTGCGTCTTCAGCCACCTCAATGTCTCATGGTCTGAATAGACTTTGAAGTGCCTCCGAAGCAAGTAGTGTCTCCAGTGGCCTAATGCTTGCCTGAGAGCATAGAGTTCCCTTTCATAGGTGGACGTCGCTACCTTCTCTGAAGGCAACCTAGCGGACATGAGCTCTACACGTCTATACCCATCGCCATCATCTTGCTGTAAGACAGCACCAATGCCATACTGACTCGCATCAGTAGTAACGGCAAAGGGTAAGGATGGATCAGCTACCTTGAGGTCTGGGTACTCCATCAATGCCCGCTTCAACTTCTTCAGGGCCAATGTACAATCTTGGTCCCACTTCCAGATTGCCACTTTTTTTAGTAGTCTGCGAAGGGGAGCAGCGATTGCAGAGAAGTTCCTCACGAACTTCCTATAATAATTAGCCAATCCTAAAAATGACCTCAATTCTGTGAGGGAACGTGGGGTTGGCCAGTCTCTGATCGCTACGATTTTGTTGTCCTCAGGCTTTATGCCGTCACCATCTAATACGTGGCCCAAGTACAAAATCTCAGTCTTGGCCCACTCGCACTTCTTCACATTGATCTTGAAGTTTGCTTCACACAACTTTTCCAAGATCTGCCTCAGATGAGCCTCGTGCTCATGGAGGGTCTTGCTAAAAGTCATAATATCATCTAGGTAAACAACTACAAATCTATCTAACCACGGCCTGGACAAATCATTCATATAGTGTTGGAATGTGGCCGGTGCGTTGGTTAGTCCAAAGGGCATCACTACAAACTCATAGTGCCCATACCTAGTCCGGAACGCCGTTTTGTACTGATCATCAGGGTGAACCTTTATCTGGTGGTACCTTGACTTCAGATCTATCTTGGAGAAATACTCGCAGCCCTGCACTCGATCCAACAGATCATCTATACGGGGCAGGGCTTCTGCATTCTTTACTGTAACGGCGTTGAGACCCCCATAGTCAATGCACATTCTAAGCTCTCCCTCTTTCTTGGGGACAAAGACAACAGGTGCTCCAAATGGAGACGAACTGGGCCTAATCCACCCCTTCTCGAGGAGCTCGTCTAGCTGTTTGCACAGCTCCTCCAACTCCTTGGGAGACATCCTATACACTGCTTCTTTGGGAGTCTTACGACCAGGCTCTATCTCAGTGCGGTGTTGGATAGGACGCTGAACTACTATTGATGGAGCCTTTGACAGATTCGCGTACTCTTCCAACAGCTTGGCAATACGTGGGTTGGTGGGCTCCTCTTTCTTAGGCTCAGTGATTGGCCTGACATAAGCCACGAAGACCTGCTCTTCTTACTACTCCACTAATCGCGTGAACGTGGGAGCACTGAGACAACAATGTGCCAAAGGGTTGTCTACTCCTCACACATGAAGCAGGCGGGCCATCTTGACACCACCTGCGAGACTAGGGAAAACACACTCATGCTCTCTTAGGTGCAGTGTGGCTCCTGCTGCCTCTCCCCAGTCCATTCCTAGGACCATATCAAACTGGAGGTTGTCCTCTACGAGGAGAGTCATGGAATGGAGAACTCTCTCTACCTTCCCATCTTGCTCTAGGCGAAAGTACACTTGGACTCCCTCGAAGTAATCCTCGATTCGCATTGTGTGATAGTCTGCGAGGATGCTAACTATGGGCTCATCCAACTTTTGGACTTTCAAATTAAGCTTCAACTTCTTCAGCGCTCTACGGCTAATGTGGCTACGGGTGGCCCCACTATCTATAAGGGCCCCTATCCTACCTCTAAAGACTTCTACGTCTACCAACACTGGGTGTCGTTTCCCATCTTTCTTCATCTAGGCCCAGGCTGGAATCCTCTCCTTCAACCCTTCTGCCAGTCATATGAGGGAAGCGCCTAGAGAGACCCTAACACAAGCAGTCTCTGGACAACTAACTAGACACTGGCCAGCAACCTCTGCCATAGACACATGTGGGTTGGAAGTTTCCACTTGGCGCGCGCACTCATCTCCACCTGGCCTAGGGGTAAGGGCAGTTGCTACCCCTACCGACGATTGCCTTTTGCTGACTCTGCAACAACTTTTCGGGCATTCCTATATTTAGGACAATATTTGACAATGTGCCTCGGGTCACCACAAAACACACATTGCCAATTATCTATCCTATCCTGCCAGTCTTTCTTTTCGATGCCCAAGGTTTCCCAAGGCCTGCCCTGAGGCAGACCAGGGTGCCATTCACCCCTTCTGGGAGGTGACCGATTAAAACGTGGACGATTTAACAGGGGACCTTTGACCCCTTCCTCCCTCTTGGCAGCCTCCTCTGCCGCCAACCCCCTGGCCGCACTGTCCTCGACCACCAGAGGCCTGACCCCCTTGGCCTTGGCCTCTCCCCCTTCCTTGCAGCCTCCCTCCGGCCGCAACAGCAGTGTAGGTCCTTCCCTGACCCTCACCACTGTCCTCCTCCTCGAGGCCCCACTCAATCTCACTATAGGTGACCTCCTCCATAACACCTTTGTCCAACGTAAGAATTAGGCTATCTTTAGCCTTGCCTTGACTGGTGATGGTCCGACCTTTCCATTTTTTGCCTTTGTCGAGGTCATCGTGCCAGAAAGTGGTAATTGACGTGGACTGGGCCTCGTGCACAACAACCTCTCTGTGAAGTGTATCGTAAGTTATATTGGGCTGCTGCTTTTTGTCAAAGAAATGCCCGTGTAGAGCCTCGGGCATGGCGCGATAGAAAAGTTGGACTGGTTGGGGCTCAGTAACCCCATGGCCTGGGACAGCGACGAGTTCATACATGGTCGCCTTGAGTGCTCTTGCACTCCTCCATTGTCGCGAGTAGATTGTTTGCAGTTTGTCTGAGGCTCTAAGGCCCCTAGTGACATCTGCAACTCGGTCCCGGAGGGCAGCTAGGAATTCATTAACGTGAGTGAGGGAGGAGTATGTGACCATATCATTGTCAGTTGGCAGCACGCTCAAGCTGCCTAGCAAAGCTGGCGGCTTCATCCTTCAACGCCTAGAATGCCACAAGAACTTGCTTCTTAGGCTGGATAAGTTGGAGGTGGATATAGGAGTTGATATTGGCTTCCCAATTATCAAAATCCTCTCCTTTCTGCCCTCCATAAGGCTCAGGGAATCTAGCTTTAATGCGCTCATGATTGGGTCGTGTCTCTTCCTCCTTTCAGGCAGCTAACTTGGCACCTTCAATGGCACCGACGCAAAACCTCTCAGTGCCATCCATGGGTGCATGCAACCGAGCGCCCACACACATCATCATATGCCTTGCACAATCTTTGAAACCCATGTACATGGATTGTAATGCGATATCGTGGCCCCTTAAATAGCGCAGCTGTTCCTGTTGGGCTTTCAACACTATCTCCATATTCTGGGATAAGATCTGAATTTGCTTCTTGAGGTCTTCATGTGCTGCCAACTGCCCCCTTTGCTCTTCGGTGGCCCTCAACTCCTCCATCGTCTCAGCCGCCGACAATCGCCTCGTCCTTTCCCTAGTAAGTCACAACTTCCACTCTAACTTTTTCACCTCCTCCACAGTCTATCGCTGCAAGGGGTTTTCCTCCGCTTCCAACTCCCTTGTGAACGCCTCCCTCTCTGTTTGAGGGACAAGCAAGGATGCTTCCTCTTCCTCCCCAGGGCCAAATTGGCCACCCACTCTGTCACAATTTTCTCCATTTTGGCCCTTATCTCTCGCGCCACACTGGGTTCCCCTCTTTCTTCCGTTCTTACATTTCTTTGCAGGGGAACCTCTACTTGCTCTTCGTTTTCTCCGTCCTCTGCTTTGGCTTCTGCGTCCGCATCTATCGCCGCCACTTTCTCTTCCTGCTCTTTTTCCCATCCTCCTCCATCTGTCTTTGCTTGGCCTTCTGCTCTTCTATCAAGGCCAGCATCTTTGCCTGGTTTATTAACTTCTTCTCCAATTTCTCTTTTCTCTCTTTCAGCAGGGCGGCGGCTTGCTCTTCTTGCTCTCTACTATACGGGTCCTCGCATGGTCACCATGGTGAAAGATGCACAACCTGTGAGAGTTCCACTCCTCACCACTTAGACTTTCCACCTACTGTCTAACTGAGTTATCGACTCTCCAAGGACCACATAATCCTTTGAGATCCTGTCAACTAGGGTCTCTAGCCTGGACCTACTTCTAGGCTGTCACCACAGAACTTTGTTGCTGATCAGGAGGTACTTAAGGAGATCCCCATAACTCCTCAGGAATTCTTTAACGTTGCAGTCAGGACGACGTGATCAGCAAAGTTC
Organism: Chara braunii; assembly: GCA_003427395.1. NCBI lineage: Eukaryota > Viridiplantae > Streptophyta > Charophyceae > Charales > Characeae > Chara > Chara braunii. The sequence continues at coordinate 212,765 of BFEA01000849.1, read as the reverse complement.
TCTCAAGACTTAGACAGTTGGTTGTACAGCACACAACTCGGATTTTGGGCCTACCATGCCACACTAAGCAGCCCGCCGGTCTGTACCGGTCCTTGGGAGGGTTAGGCCTCCAGGACATGTCAGTCGTCAAACATGGACTTAAGCCCTACTCAGCCCATGTAGGTTTGGTCAATGCAACTCTATGACCACATGCACGGAGTCCTATCACCTGGACAGAACTGACTTGATGCAAAAAGAAGAGACAGACATACTCAAGGTACCAAAGGGTAAGTGCACATCCACAGGGCGAGGGGATAGGCTGAAGGCTTAGCGAGAATATACCGACTTCAGCTTGGTGAGGTCTTGGTCAACAGCTCCCCGTCAACGCTGGTCAACGGCCGGTCAAACTTGGTCAAACTTCCCAAACAATGCGCCGGTCAACTCTCCACACCCGGCTATGGCTGCCGACCGTTCTCCTTCGCCAACTTTTTTCTCTCTCTCCTTCCCCCTTCTCTCTTTTTCTTCGTCCACCTTGGCTATGGCTTCCTTCCCTCTCCTTCGTCCCTCCTTCCTTCTTCCTCCTTTCTCTCTTCTTCGTCACCCTCGACCTTCTTCTTCATCGCAAGATCCGAGCTTGGCGGCTATGGCCGCCTCCTTTCTTCTTCACAGGGGACAACCAATCTTGTATAGCTCGGCTCTCTCTCTCTCTCTCTCTCTCTCTCTCTCTCTCTCTCTCTCTCTCTCTCTCTCTCTCTCTCTCTCTCTCTCTCTCTCTCTCTCTCTCTCTCTCTCTCTTCTTTGTCGTCGTCACCTCCTTCTTCTCAACACGGCGGCTATGGCCGCTCCGCTTCTTCAATCGGGTGCAACAATCTTCTTTCGGGCGGCCCTCTTCAACGGTGTCTCCTTTCTCCGATTCAGGTTTCCGTTTCTTCGTAGCGGGCGGCCTTCTCCCTCAGCAGCGCATGACAGTCTCCCACGATGGCGCAACAACGGCACGGGAAACTGATGTAGTGCGGGATGCACGTAATGGTGAGCAGCGCGCAGCACTTTGCACGCGATAGCTAGGGGACACGCGGGAACAGCGTGCAGGGGAGTGCAGCGGATGCGAAAGCGCGCAACAGCGTGCAGCCGGGCACGGCTGACTAGCGCAAAAACGGGTGCGCGGCAAGTTGCGGGACAGCGCGCGATACTGGTGTGCAACAGCGGAGCGGCGAGCGATAACGCACCACGCACGACAACCGCGGGGCGTGCAAACGATGGGGTACGCTGACGACGGGATGCCCCCTCTCTCCCTCAAATCAGCACGCGACCTCGACACATGGCGCCCCTCCTCTCTCTCTCCGCAGCTACAGTGGCGCTGACATGGCGCCCACTCTCATTGGCGTTGACATGGCAGTCTCCTCACTCAGCAACCAATGATGACAACGATGATGACAACGATGGGAGTGGAGCAGCAGGAACCAGCTCTGATACCAATGCAATCAGACTTGTCTTTCTCGACACTCAGCATGCGTACAAACAGATGTCGATCAAGCTGGCGACTTGCGCCCACACAAAGCTCAGAGTTAACTTAGCCAAGAATGCAGTCCAGATTCAAACTTGTCCCGTACGGCTATTGCCGTACACCACACTCCCAACAACTGACTTGTACACACCCCCTGGATCTCCCTGGATATCCCGCACACACACACACACTTCACACGTACATACACACACACACACACACACACACACACACAGACACCGACACTCTAACCTTGCTGACATGGCGGCTATGGCCGTCGTCCTTCCCCTACTAACCAGCTATCGGCTATGGCCGATCTTCCTCCTCTTAGCTCTCTTCGGCTACGGGCACCTGCAGACCTTCGCACGCAAGACACTTCGACAGCACTTCCGCATGGCTCACAGGCAGAATGAATGAATGACTGATCGCTGCCTCTTTATTTATACTTTGGATTATCGCTGGTCTGCCTCTCTCCACCGCGCCTGAAGTGCACACAGTCCCGCATGGTACTTGCTGACTTGACAAGGTGCGACTGAGACTGGGTACCGCTGACTGAGCAAGGTAAGACTGCCCACTTGACCACTTGCCTACGGACTGCCTACTAGGACTCAGACTGTGGACTTGACCCTTCAGTACTGTAGCTGCTATGACGTCACTTTTCAACACTGTAGCAGCTACGACTCCTACCACTGTTAAGACCTCTAACCTACCGACCTATGGTTCAAGACCTGACGACCACCCTCCTTACAGCAACAAACAGGCGACTTTCAAGACACAGGTCGCGGGTTCAAGCACACACGGGTCGACTGGTACTGTACACGGGTAAGGGCAAGGTCTGGAGATCGAGCTCTGGGAACTGCAACTGCTACCACAAAGGTGAAAACCGTTTCACATATATATTTCAAACCATAGGGGGATGGAGGGCAGAAGGCAACTTACCCAAGACGGAAGACTACTCCAGCAAGAAGGCACCGACCCGACCCCCTCAAAGGTCCGAAAAAACTTGGAGAGTCTTCGACATCGGTCCACAAAACCAAAAACTCATTTATCAAAAACAAACAAATATAACAGCATTTGCATCCCCAACATTCATCTCAAACTACACACTCGCATCACTGCCAAAGAGGAGGAAGAAGATAAGAGACAACTTACCTAAGACAGAAGACTCCTCCAGCAAGAACGCATCGACCCCCCCTGCTAAGGGTCCGAAAAAACTAGGAAAGCCTTTCCCGCCGGCCCACAAAACATGTGTGTGTGTGTGTGTGTGTGTGTGTGTGTGAGAGAGAGAGAGAGAGAGAGCTACGTACTATTCTAATAGAACACCTGCCTGTTCGAATAGAACATATGTGCGTACTATTCGAATAGAACATACTGGCAGCGCATACCTGAGATGCACTGCGTGGTGTGTTGATCGCAGATGCACGAAAAAAAAAAGCAAACGTGATGCGCGTATACACGCTGGGGAGAGAGAGAGAGGGAGAGAGAGAGAGAGAGACAGAGACAGAGAGAGAGAGAGAGAGAGAGAGAGAGAGAGAGAGAGAGAGAGAGAGAGAGAGAAGAGCCCTTTGGCCCGTTTCACATTATTCAGAAAACCCCTGCCCGCACTTAGCAAGGATTTCGTCAGCAGGAGAAGAATAGTCGCTGGGCTTGTAGTAAGGAGGGAGCACGCCAGCTATTTATGGTGTAGCTTCGAATTGAGTTCCGTGTTTCAGCAGTTATGGGTCACTGACTTACTAACTCGGCATGTGATTTTCAGGGCTTAACTCCACTACTCACCAAATGTGCAAAACTAGAATGAATCTTCTCCTAGAAACTGGAACCATACAAACCATATATTTTTCTTTTGTGCAAGTGCTGATGAGTGGAGCGAGACTGTTAGGGCCACTGCACGTAAGAAAAGGAAAAACAAACAAACGAGGCAGAGACTATAATGTTTGTTTGTAACCCATAACTCTTGGAACACAGACCTGAATCCAAATTCAGAATATATTGCTGGCCTGCTCGTCATCCTACAGCAGTTTGATGAACGTGCTTCCAAATGTGTGGGATCCCTGCTAATTCTTCGCAGGGGACCCTTTGGAAAAGAGACTAGATCCAACGAGGGGTACAATGTGGCGCCAAATATTTTTTTTCTGTGCAATTACAATTTTTACAAGGGAGGCACACATTTGGTTACCGCAGCCTGCCTTTCGATTTTGTTTTTCTACGCAATTCATAATTGTGCCGCATCACGTCCGCGCCCACGTGTGC
>BFEA01000849.1:197300-208579 GCA_003427395.1 Chara braunii | reverse complement strand
GTCCGCGCCCACGTGTGCACGTGCGCTATAAGGCACACGTGCGCAACTTGTGCGCACTTGATGCGCCGCATGTATGGTGCGTACTATTCGGATTTCGGGGGGCAACTTCAGGAAATCGACTTTTCCAGGGAAAGTTTAGTATATACGTACGTTTTGTTCGGGGGAAGACTGTAGCAGTCGCCTCCCAGCAATGGTGCTGCTCCAGCAGCCTGGCGTCGTCAACAGCAAATTCAAGTAGTATTTTCCCTACTGCTGACGGACAGGTGAAAAGACCCAGACCTCTACTAACTGACTCTATTACAGTTCCTGACTGACCTACTGGACTGGACTCCTAAGACCTAGGACCCACCAAACAGTCGTGGGCCTGGCCTTTCCAGCAGTGAAGGGACACAGTCAGAACCAATGTGGGGCCTGTCCAGTATTGAAAAGTCACTCCTCCCGTTTTGCAGTGAGGAGTCACCGGTCTCTTGCAGTCACGAAGAGTCACCAGTCCTCTGCAGTCCTGAAGGGTTAGTTCAAGCCCGGTCAAGGTGTCGGACCAGTAGTACTGGTTCTCTCATTAGTTTTTGAAAATTTCAGAAATGTCCCGGTTTGGATTATGCCTGTCACAGGTACTGGTTACGACCCAGAACTCAAAGAAATTACAAAAAAGACCCCGTTAGAGTTACAGCCCTCACATCCCAAGCCACATCCCCCTTCCTTCCCTCTACGATGGAGGTCTTCAGACAACGGGCAAACGCAAAGGAAGGTAAGGTGGATTGGAAGACACAAGGAATAATCATCAGAAGTTGGAATATCAACAGTTTGGGGAACATTATGGACAACGAAGAGAAGATGAATGACATAATCAAAGGAATCATGGACTGCGCAAGTAAACCTGCAGACATCATAATGTTGTAAGAGACTCACCTCACCTTTTCGGTGGAGCACAACAGAATCATGAAATTCTTTACAAGGAAGCTGGGAGGAGTCAAGGATGAGATCTGGTCCTCAGATAATTCCTCCAGCACAAAAGGAACAACCATTCTCATACCTAAATCATCCCGTTTCTACAAGGTAGGGTCTGTAACGGGCATAGAGGCAGACATAGAAGAGGGAAGATGGTGCCTCATGGACCTTTAATGGAAGGACGAAGAATTTAGACTGATTAATGTCTACACACCCAACAACTCGACAGAAAGGGCAGTCTTTATAGCGGACATAGGTAGACTGCTCACACCATTGACATCATGTATTCTAGCAGGTGATTGGAATGCAACCTTAGACCCATCTGTGGATCGTATATCCAGATCATCAGCGAACCAATCATCACAGGAGGTGATTCCCATTCAACAACTGATGGTCGACCACAATCTGGTGGAACCTTTCCGCACTCTACATCTGGGAAAGAGAGCCTACACCCTGGTGAAAAAGAATCATGTTCATCATACTTCTCTCTCTTTCGTTGATTATTTCTTGTCATCAGAAACTATCATGGGCTCAACCAAAAGTGTGGACATCATGCCTCTGTCACCCTATCCGGGCCTGGACCACAAACCAATTGAACTCATCCTTAGCTTTGAACAGTTCATCAAGAAAGGCTGTAGCTTTCACAAGCTAAATAACTCCCTCCTTTTGAGTCNCTCTCTCTCTCTCTCTCTCTCTCTCTCTCTCTCTCTCTCTCTCTCTCTCTCTCTCTCTCTCTCTCTCTCTCTCTCTCTCTCTCTCGGGCCTTCGTGCATGCCAAAAAGGAAGCATGACTGTCCGGACTGTTTCATCGGAGGTTGAACCCTGACAGTCTGCCCAAGATGCATCTGCGTGCGTGTGTGTGACGTCATGTTCACTTTACACAACTCCATAAAAAAAGGTTCGACTATTTCCACGATGCACGCAGCACCGTTACACTTAGCACGAAGCACAGATCCCACGAACCAACCGCCGATGCATGTAGCACCGAAACCAAACCAAGCACGAACCAAGCACGAACCAAGCACGAACCAAGCACGAACCAAGCACGGAGTAGCACGAAGTAGCACAAATGCACCCAGTAGCACCAAGTAGCACGAAAGTGGCACCGATGCATGAACCAAACACAACCAAGCACAAAGTACCAAGCACTGAGAGAAAGAAAGGGAGAGGGATAGAGAGAGGGGGGGGTGGAGAGAGAGAGGCAGAGAGAGATCCACAGAGAGAGAGAGAGAGAGAGAGTTACGGTAGGCAGGCCGTAGGCAGGTCACATGGGTCGCGTAGGCTGTAGGTAGGTCGCCTAGGTTGCGTAGGTCGCCTAGGTGGCCGTAGGCAAGTCAGTAGGTTGTGTGGGCGCGTAGGTCGCGTAGGCAAGACCGTAGGGCACAAAGTACCAAGAACGACGTACCAAGCACTGAGAGAGAGAGAGGGAGAGGGAGAGAGAGAGAGGGAGAGAGCGGGCCAGAGAGAGAGAGAGAGAGACCGCTACGGTAGGCAGGCCGTAGGTGAGGAGGGCAGAGGTGAGCGGAGGTGGAGGTGAGGTGGGCAGAAGCAGAGGTGAGGTTGGCAGAGGTGGATGTGAGGTGGGTGGAGGTGAGCGTAGGTGGAGGCGGGAGCAGAGGAGAACTGGCGGGGGAATGCCAAGGGCGAAGGGGCAGAGGAATCCCAAGGGATGGGGGGAGGCGGAGGGGAGGGGACCGGCCGGGCGGAGGCGGAGGCGTGGTGACCCCCGAGCGGAGAAGAGGTCCGTGGAGGCAGGGAGGAGATGGTGAGCGGTGGCGGAGGGGAGGTGGGCGAAGGCGGAGAGGAGATGGCAGGAGGGGGTGGAGGGGAGGTGGGAGGAGGTGGAGGCGAGGTGGGCGCTGGGCGGAGAAGAGGTGGGTGGAGGCGGAGAGGAGATGGTGGGCGGAGACCGAGAGGAGATGGCGGTCCGTGGCGGGCGGGAGATGGCTGGAGGAGGCGGAAGGGAGGTGGGGGGCAGCGGAAGGCGGGAGCCGGTGGCGGAGTCAAGGGGGGCAGGCGGGAGGGCCCGTTGGACTTCAATGCAGGGAAAGCGCAGCCCTGCAACGGGCCACAGCGCCCCCCTGCAACGGGCCCTATTTCCAACGGGTGCGCCGATCCGGGCCGCCCGCGGTCCTACCAGCCCGACGGTCCGGATTTCCATGCGATCTTAAGACTTTAAGATCGCGCGGCGATTCAGGCCGTCCGGCAAAGCGGACGGTCTGGATCGCCGTGCGATCTTAAAGTCTTAAAGTCTGAAGATCGCGTGGAAATCCGGACTGTCGGCCGGTAGATCGCGTATGGCCCGGATCAGCCAAATCTCACGTACCGAATAGCGATTTCTAGAAGTGTAGGGATAGAGTAAGCAATCATGCCACCGAAATGAATGAAGAGTCTTCAACAGCACAAACAGCAGTGATTCGTCTTTTGGACACCACACCGGTTTACTGTCTACGACGATTGGCACCCTGCATCTCTAGATTCCAGATGTTCCCTAAAAGTGTAAATAACAAAACAGAAGTCTGCCATGGAGAACTCTCCCTCAAACGGATGAACAGGACATAGGCACCCCCAGAAATAGGATGTTCGTCCTCGGAAGCCTTTGTGTCCTCAAAACTCAGGCTCGATTTGGGGGCTAAAACAACAATTTTCTCTCCTCAGAGGTTTCTCCGTTTGGAAAATTTGGTGCGCTTTACAAGCAGAAAAATGAATTAAAACACAGAGAGATACCTGGTTCCCAGCCATGTTGCACCCCACAGATAAATTGGAGCGTAGTCCTTTATATTTAATTTAAAAACAAGAAAATCTAGAACCCAGTAGTGAGTTTGCTAATGAATAATCACAGTGAGAATTGATTATATTAACAATCATTCAATGTCATTCATGCTGCAGACTTACCGGTACAAGGTTCTCCTCACCGCTCCCAACAACACAGTGGGGGGGATAAGGTGCCTGTGGCTTGTCTGCTGCATACGCAGACAAGAAAGCCAGTATTGGCCAATCCTTATTTGCAAATGTTTGGGCAAGCTGAACAGTCTCTTGCACCATCTTTGCAATCTTGGGATCTACAGCTTTGGGTGCCTGTGATGAACAATAATATATTGCATCCCCATCAAACAAATCCGCAAAACCACCCAAGCAACCAGCCAACCACCCAAGAACCTGTAAGAAATCGCAAATGCCTGCCAAAGGGGAAGGTCTTATGATCCCGCTCAACTCACAATGCAAGACAACTTTGAGAAAAGGCAACTTTAGCAACTCAGGAAGAAGTGGAAAAGGAAAACAAGAAGAAGGAATACAAAAGATTGCTTCTACTCTCGCCTATCATCATCTCCCTCATATCATCTTGTCCTCCTCTTATGAGCATTATAACGCAACAAGAATAAGCACACCTGGCTCACCTGTGAAAAGCAAAAGGTCAGGAGAGGTTACCACATGAAGTAGGGTAGTTTATACCACTTGCAGCAAGGAAGAAGGTTGTGGGACAGGATTATAAAAAGAGAACACAATTCTTTGACAGTCCGTCTTTGGGCAGCACACAATTTTGCAAAACAGCAGAATGCTCTGATAAATGTGTGGTTGGTATGAGCATGTCAGACAGAAAGAAGAACCAAGATCCAGCTCTGCTCCACCAGCATAAAAAAGAATTTTGGGTAGACAACCCTTATGTGGAGAGAAAAACTGGAGCAGCAGATCTGGGAAATCGTGCACCTAAGATGTGATCACAGGAAAAGAATGTAATACAACAGGACAATCATACTCTTTGTCTGTGTGTGTGAATTTTCTGAGCATTATTTTTATTTTGGCTTATAAGTTCTAAGTTCTAACATCATTGTGAAACAACTCTACACATGGTGACCAGTGCCATAAGTGTCATAAATAATGACGACTTTCCTTGGGGTTCGTAGCACCACGTGCATAGCAGATGAAGAAGGCAGAGAGTGACATGACTGAAAAAAGAGAAAAAGAGTGTGCAATATGTAAAGCGAACAACATCAATCCCGAATGAAGTCAGACAGAGAGAGGTGGAAGTTGGGTTAGTGCGCGCGTGCGCTAGAGAGAGAGAGAGAGAGAGAGAGAGAGAGAGAGAGAGCTATCTCTTATACACATCTAGATGTGTATAAGAGACAGGCTTTGAACAGTTCATCAAGAAAGGCTGTAGCTTTCACAAGCTAAATAACTCCCTCCTTTTGAGTCAGACCTTTCAGGCGGGTGTTGAAGAATGTTGGCAAAACTCGAGAAGAGGATACCTATGCAATCAGGACAGGTGGGAGTGGTTTCAAGAAAGCTACCTCACTCTATCTCAGACAGTGGCTAAAATTTCAAGGAAACACGCGCTGGAAAATGCTCTTAGGGTATCTGAAATGAACCTGGTCGATAATCCGTCCTCTGGGCTCTACAGAGACATCTTCGAAAAAGCGAGAGAAGAACTGGCAATATGGAGATGGTGGGAGCTAAAAGGCTTGCAAGTGAGAGCAAGGATGAATGAATACGAACTAAGCGAATCAATGACCAAACATTTCTTTGCAAGAATAAAAGCGAATGCAAGGTCCAGTTCAATCGAAGGCATGAAGACTCTGACAACAACACCTGAAATAACTACGGATAGTGTGGGAATGTTGAACATAGCAAAAGAATTCTAAGAGGACCTTTACCACACAAAGACTCCCACACCTACCCCTCCGAGCACTAGAGAGGCACGGAACAAAATGTTACAGTATCTAGACCAAACGATCTCTTCAGAACAAGCACAATCTCTGGATAGGTCAATCACAATGGAGGAACTACAAGTCGCAGTTCGAAGCAATAATAACAACAAATCACCAGACATAGATGGACTGACTAAAGAATTTTGGGAAAAGTTTTGGCCATTCTTGGGGGGCGATCTGATGAACTTTTACAACAATAGCTGGTCTAAGGGCGGTTTAGGAAACCTGATGAGTAGTAGTGTAGTTACGTTATTGTATAAGAAAGGGGAAAATGAAGATATAAGAAACTATTGACCAATATCACTGCTAACTCTTCCTTACAAGATTTTGGCCAAAGCCCTGGCTTTCCGAATCTTGGATCTGACAGACAAATGTTTTCACATTGATCAAACAGGTTTCATCCCAGGAAGGTATATTTTGGATAACGTACTTACGCTTAACGAATCAGCCAAAAAAGTCAGAGAGAAGAGGATAAACACAGCAATCCTCTTCTTCGACTTTGAGAAGGCCTACGATCAGGTAAATTGGGCCTTCCTCAACGCAAGCATGGAGAAGATGGGAGTGGGCCCTAACTTCAGAAAGTGGGTGCGCATCCTGTACAATGATGCCACGGGCTGCGTCCAAGTCAATGGCTTGCTATCAGCGAGCAATCCGATTTCACGGTCGGTCCGCCAAAGTGACCCTCTAGCACCGCCAATTTTTCTCTTTGTGATGGAGGCTATAGCCTCTTTCTTGCGCAAAGACCCCTCCATCCATGGGCTACCAGATGTCAACGTGGGTACCACTCACCACCTGCAATTCCCGACAGTAATAATGTTTGCAGATGATCTGACGGTCCTCATCCGAGCATCGGACTCGTCGTTTAGTGCGCTGGTTAGAGCCATGGAGGCCTTCAGACTAGCATCAGAAATGAAAATTAACTGGAAAAAAACAATCGGCTGGTGGTTGTCTGATGAGTCCATCCCTCAACTCCAGGGACCAGAGGCGGCCATGACATGGGAAAAAACTGAGACATCTAGGTGTACTAGTGACAAAAGACAGATTCGCCCCCCAAATGGCTCAGAACTTGCTCACAAACCAAATCAACAAACTAAGTCGATGGGAAAATACGCCTACGTCCCTGCTGGGCCGTGCGCTGACCATCAATACATCGATTTTTTCAATGATGTGGTACATATCATAAATCTGGACAGTACCGGATCACACAATCAAGGTTCTCAACCGCAAAGCCATAGCATACTTATGGACCGGCGATCCTAACAAAGAGAACTGCATACCAAAAGTAGCCTGGCACTACACTACAAGGAAACCGGCCCAAGGAGGGCTAGGCATCATTGACCCCAGACAAGAAACTAAGGCCCTACAAGTTAAATGGATTGTTAAGCTCCTCACCAGACCTGGACTAGCATGGAACAAACTGGCCTTGGACAGTATCAGGTAGCATGGAACAAACTGGCCTTGGACAGTATCAGGAATTTAGCTCATGTAGACACCCCAGCGAACATGTCGGGTCTTTTCTGGGTAATGAACAAAGAATGGAGCCCAAATACAGGCCGAAGTAACCGACGAAAAGGGAGAGGGGTAAATGTAGACAGACCTCCTACACCCTACTGGACCGCCCTGCTACGGATATGGTGGGAAATCATGCCCAAAAAAGTGGGCAGACCCAAGTCCAAAGATGTTCGGCAATCCTTGGGTGAAGGACGCGACTGACCACCCTTTAACCCTTAAACCTAGAAGAAGGAGATGGCTATCTTGGATAAGGCATGGAGTTTGGAAAGTCTGTCACATATGGGATGAGGAAAAAAAAAGGATGGCTGTCAGAACAGGATCTCGCCTGTCGGCTCAAGGGATGTCACCGACGGGATGAGAACCTGCAAATGGTCATACGCTGCATTCCAGATGGATGGAAAGAATTACTGAATGAAACCACAACATGGAAACCAGGAGAATGGGGGGTCTTGGTCCAGGAAGCATCTCCTTCAAGGGCCTACCAATTCTCCCATAAACAGCACGGTTCGGCCACTCTGGCTGTATTCACCTCTTTTCCAATCATTCATTCGAAGGGTTTTCATCCATCTTGAATGCGGGGGTAGAAAGAACAGTTTTATGCTTAGAAAAGTGAGAGTATTGGGGCGATGGCCAAAATTAATCTTCAGAATGGATACGACAATTCAGGACTTGGAATTCGACCCAGCAGAATGGGCCTGGACGCCAGGAAGAAACAAAAATCTGAGAACCAATATACTCATCCAGGATTACACAGTCAAACTGGGTTACAATCTCCTAAATAAAACCAAGGAGCCGGATCCCACAATCAAAAATAGATGGACAAAGTTGATTGGTCCGGAAGCCACTCAGATATCGCAGATACCGTGGAAGAAATTCAAATCAATCCGACCGGTAAAAATTATAAGCCTTCAATGGCTCATCTCATACGTGGCATTGCCTGTCAACCACTGGCTGCACATCACAAGAAGACACAATGACCCCAATAGCTCTGACCTATGTGTAGTATGCTCGGAAAATGAACCTGAAGACATGATACACTGTCTAATAAGGTGCAAGGAAGCGACGGAGTATTGGGCCAGAGCGTCAGACCTCTGGACATCCCTTTTCCCGACTCCCCTCCCCGAACACCCCATCCAACTCCTCCTCTGGACTAACATTCCACCTCAGCTCCATAAGTCCGAAAAGATATGGTTTGGGATGATCAGAAAAGTAACACTCTGGTCTATATGGAAGGAGAGGTGCAGCAGAACCATCGAAGGGCTATCAACACCAAGGGAGAAAGTTTGGGCGGAGACAAGGACACTAATCCAGGCAGAGATCTTATGCAAGTGGCAGACGACAAGACAATCCATGACGGACGAGGCGAACCAGCAGCAGAGAACAGTGAAAACAATTTCAAAGATTTGGCTGGCAGACCGCAAGGTAGCAGAAATAAAGGACTTCCACATATGTTGGAAGGACTGGCACAACTCAGAAGTGGGCCTGAGAAGACAGAGAAGACAGCAAGCTCCAGCGCAGGCCACACAAGTATCATAGCATAAGACCATGCAACTGGACAGGAGTTGTTCAAGTGTGAACTGGTGGAAGCAAGACGTCTATTCCACATACTTACAGGATCTGCATATAAGAGCATCCAAGATTCAGGCACTACAGGCGGCTTCTGATGTGTCACAGGGAGCAGTTTGGAAAAGATTAATCTTGTTTTAGGGTCCAAGGTTTAGGGTTGAGGCCTCGGACAGAAACAAGACAAACAGGGTTTAGAAGGCCAGGTTTCTCACTTTGCCTCAAATGCGGGGTTCGAGATTTTTACACAGAATGGGTAGCAGCGGTAGCTTATCAGACCTTTCTTGCTTTTCATGTTTTATTTGACAGGTTCTTATAGTAATCCTGAGAGGAAAGGTGGAAGCAGGGCAAGCTGACAGTCAATCCTCCACGAGGTTGGAGCAATCAATGCTGATCAGGGTTCCTTTGGCCAGACGGAAGGAAGCGTGAGGGTATCCTATGTTGTAATTATTTTTCCTGACTTGCCGGTGGAATAGGAACCGGATTGATGCTCCCGAGAATGGAAATGGAGCCAGGGCCATAAGGACCTGTTTTTGAAAAAAAAGAGTTACAGCCCTCTGAAAATCTGCAAAATGGATCGAGGACATCCGAGCTACCTTCTTCACCCGAATAAAATGTATCGTCATTATCCTGTTACCCTTCTAGGTACTGGTCTGGACATGGAGGGTTGCCTCCATGAGTAGAGCTGCCTTACCAATGGACCTCCAGTCGTTATAATGAGCAATATATAGAGCTCTGGTAAATCCCTCTGGGGATGCCCGGATAACCCATTTTAGCCTGTCCTCTTCCGACATGGCCAATCCGGGGGTAGAGGTCAGTCGTTCCCACTATGCGTACAGCTTTAAGAGGGATCCATGCCACTTAGTCTGGCCTAAACGTATAATCTCATCGGCTGCTTTGCAGGCCCTTTCCTTATCGGCAAGACTCTCCCCCAGGCCCTGAAATAGGGAGTCTAGTCCAACAGTGGACGTCCACTGCTTCCAGGCTTTGTTGGCCTCAGAAGTGACCCATCTCAACGCTGCCCCAGCAAGAAGTGCTACTTCACAGCCTACTTTGTACTCCTCTGAGCAGGTAAAGCCCTTCAGATAGGACTTCATCTGAGCTATCCCCGTGAACTTCGCAGGCTGGGCTATTTTGGGGAATCTGGGTTCCTGCGGGACCTTGCCAGAACCCTGTCCCCCAACAGGGCCCGGCCAAGAGTCAACACTGGTCAAGGGAGAAGGCCGCTGCCTGTTGGGAGAGCTAGGACATGAGCTCTGAGCAGAGCGATGTGTAGAGTGGACATGGGAGTGCTGAGAAGAAGAAGGAGGTGGAATAGGGTGAGTAGCATGGAAGTATTGGGCAAAGGCCACTGTCAACTGATCCAGTTATTATTGGATAGAGGCAAACTGACCCTCAATCGCAGGAATCCGGTCACCTCAGGATTTAAAGAGATCCTGGTTATGAGCGTTTTCCACACCAATCCACCTCACAAACCTCTGATTTACATCAGTTAGTCATCCGCCAGGAACAGCTTTAGAAAAACATAGAGACAACTTAGGATCAATCGCTAATGTACTGATTTACATGACCAGTATATCTGCGTGGTCCATCGGGATCATAATTCTTATTGGCATAGGAAGGATATAACCTTTGTAAGTGCGTCTTACAAAGGAACGTGCTCTGGCCTTCGGCCCTTTGTTTTGTGTGTCAAATTCGATACATGTACGAGTTCACCTTACTGAAATGTAATGGGCATAATCCGCAGGAAACCAACATATGTCTGTGTAGGATCCTCAGAGACTATATGTGAAACAACTTCAGGCGGTTAGTATAGTCGCCTTGAAACAAGTTGAAGGTAGAGTCCGTGCTATTAAGGATTCCATGGATTGTTTCATTTGAGAGCGTGAAGGAGGACAAAGTTTACGATCATCCGCTTTGATCATGCCGCAAGGCATTTGATTCAAGCATTGGACAATGATTCGAAGACTTTGTCGCATTTCTTCAATGCGGACACAATAACGATCATAACAATCTCCTCGTGTACCTACGGGTACATCAAATTCTACTTTGTCCACTTAGGATCAATCGCTGATACACTTGTTGAGGGTCTTTGTTTCACATGACCAGTATTGTTTTCGATGACCAGTATTGTTTTCGAGTTAAATCACCACTAGCTCTGAGCCTATTTTTCCCATGGTGGATTTATGCTTCACACTGAGTCAAAAACAAACCGGTGCTCTTTTTTTCCTTTTCGGCTGGCTCTGCAAGCCAAAAGATTCAGGAGGCCGAAGGAGGCTGAGCCCAATTTGTAGCAACAGTTGGCCTTGGAGAGGTAGCAGTGGCTTAACAACGAATATACTTGTGAGAAACGTGTACATTAGCAGGTCGAGAAGTCATTTTTCAGAGAAAAGAAAGAATGAAGGACAGCATGCACATTGAAAACTAAATGAATTTGGAAAGGCAGGCCCCTGAAGAAGGTATGTGCAAGCAAGCCCAGCAATGTCAACAGCACATTTATTTTCCTGACTAGATGACCTGTTGCGGCTTCGCTCGCAAAAACAGATATGA
>BFEA01000849.1:163401-176380 GCA_003427395.1 Chara braunii | reverse complement strand
TCAATTCCTATCAAGTTCGACCAATCTCTCCTTCTCTTCCTCTTTCTTCTTTCTCTTCTCCTCTTTCTTCTCCTCCTCCTTCCGCTTCTCGATCATTTCCTATCAAGTTCGACCTATTTTGCAGTGGAGCAGGGTTGCGTTGACCTACCCAACCAACTCACCACATGGATGTCGAAGGTCTGGGCGAACCCCAAAGGAAAAAGGAATCGAAGGAGGGGGCCCCATATAGCGGACAAGGCCAGAAACCCAAACATCGGATAGTCATCCACAGCCACGGCCAGCACAGGTAAGTTGACTCCGACTCCTCACCAATTAGACCTACACCTCAACAGTTAATAGTCCTCATCACTTATGCTAAGCCTAACCTAAATTAGGGTCTCACAGTCTGTTTCCCTCCCCACGTCTGTCACTACAGCTTTCGTCCATTCCAGTGGGCAACCGGCATTTTAAGGTCGGCCAGCACAGACCTCAGGAATTATTTAACGACGCAAACAGGACGTCGTGCCCATCATAAGAAGATTGCTCTCAAAACTTTCTGGTTGCTCACTGATTGCAGCGGTTTTCGGGCTTAACTATACCACCAGTGATTCTGCCAGCAGGTCAGTGCCGGTCCTTGGGGGGTCTCCCTGGTGTTTTTCTTCCCTTGTGTATTTTTGTACTGCGGATCAGCCAGGATCATAACAAGACACATACTTTCTATGACAGCTTCCTGGAAACATTGACGAAATATGGCATGTTCCTGACATGTCAGCAGAAAAGAAGGCTAACATTCACATCTATTTACGCATGGCAGTTCAAGGCCAAGTGTGTGTATGTGTGCGTGCGTGAGATGAACTGGGAGAATATGGTGCGAGGGATGAAGAGTGGAAAAGAACATTGAACAATATGAATAGTCACAGCCAGGGCTATTGTGGGGGCCACGGCCTTCGAAATTCAGGTAATGGGCGAGTAGATGCGTGGGCAATAGTTCTGAGGCTGGTAAAAGGGGCCAAGATTACTCTCCAAGGATGAAAGACAGAAGGGAAGGGCCACTGAGGTTTTGGTGAGAGAATACGGTGTGTGTCCGCATCCCCATGCGTGAGTTTCATGTGGTGGTGCGTTCGTGTGTTCCTCTGTGGCAGTGTATGTGCTGGCATGCATGTGGGTGGGTGCGTGTAAGACACAATCCAAAGAAAAGAGCAAAAGGTGAGACACCGTTTCTTTGTGAGACGCCTCCGCACAAAATGAAACATTGAACACGACCAGCGAAGGCAAAGAAATGAAGGGGATGTGTCATGCAATAGAGACATTGGTGGAAGGGGCTTGCAGCAAGTAAACTTTTGGGCATTTTGTAGATTCAAAACTTACCATGGCCCCGCCATTGACCGACACAAAGCCACTAACTTCATCAACAATAACGAGCCCGATCTTTTTGTCTTCCGGTAGTGTGAAAGAATCTTTCTTCAGAGGAATAAATGCCTCGAGTTGTGTCACGAGCTTCTTCTCAGTGACCGCCATCTCCTCTCCAACGATAAACTATCAGAGAAATAATTTTTGTGAGCCAGTACCCTGCGACATGTGATCCCAGAATTGAACAAAATTGTCTGATTATCACTGTTATCACCATTGATTTTACCAACACCATCATTTTGTCACAATCGTCATTTTTCTCCCAATACCATGCTGTCTGGAAGGCAGGCTACTGGGAAACATTCAAAGATTCTGGCAGTATTTGAGAAGCCAGCCTTCTCGCTCAAAATAAAGACGAGCACAATCATAACAGACAAGAACGACCAGAACATGGCAATGATGACGATAACGATAGCAATACCAATAACAAGAGAAGAATGTCTCAGGCAAGCCTCCAGATACAACTTCACCCACAACAGGGCTCAGCTTCTTAAGCAGGGGGGGATGTAGCATGCCTAAAGCCTCCTACATGGGCCCTTAGGCCGGACTGAATGAATCCATGCTGCAAACTTTCCCGGTCCCGGTTCCAAGGTCCCGAATTATCCCAGTCCCAGGCTATCCCACTAGAGTAGGTCCTAGGGTCTTTGGGATGAGGTCGTAGGTGAGTAGGCTACAGTGCCTGCAAGCACGTCAAGGCCCCAAAGGTCAATTTCGCAGCAGCCTCCCAAAGACAGTTGGGAAATTTCCCAAAATGGCAATTTGGCAAGGCAGAGGCCTTAGGAGGCTGGTACCGATTGAAGCAGGCACAAACAGTCCACTGCAACTATATGTTTTGGACTACAGTGTCAAAGCAGTTCAGTTGTTGATTTCGGCAAAATTCTGGAAGCACTGCTAGAATGTGCAATAGCAGAGGTCGTAGGTTGGTAGGCTACAGTACCTGTAAGCATGTCAAGGACCCAAAGTTCAATTTTGCAGCAGCCTCCCAAAGAAAGCTGGGACATTTCCCAAAATGGCAATTTGTCAAGGCAGAGGCCTTAGGAGGCCGAGACCGATTGAAGCAGGCACGGAGAGTCCACTGCAACTATATGTTTTGGATTACAGTCCCGAAGCAGTTCAGTTGTTCATTTCGCAACATTGTGGAAGCACTGCTAGAACATGTGATCACACGTCCTGGATTAAGCTGGCGAAGGGCGAAGAAGAAGCCAGCACCCTGGCTACCACAGTCGACCATAGCCAGGTGCCAGCGGCCATAGCCGCCCAAGATCAGCAAGCCACACCGCAGAGGCATTCAGGGTAGATCTAGGACATCGAGGGAGGAACAGTGCAGGGGGGAGGGAGTGAGAGAGAGTAGAGTCACAGAGAGAGAAAGAAGAAGAACGATGGAAGAAGTCAGGTACATACCGCGGACGTGTTTGCTGCGGTTCAGACCGTGCATTCCCGAACTTTTTCAATTGTATATTCTTGTAATTTTGAGTGAAACTTCGAATTGGGACTGTTCATGGACATCGCTCAAGCTTGTGTGAACTTCACCTGAATGTTTTTAAATTCCACGTTGTACTCGGAGTTGAATCTTGTGAGATTCATTGCATGACATTGTATCTAAGAGGCCTTATAGTGATTTCAGGCAGGCAGGCAAGTCTTTGGTACGCACGGAATCCAGGTATGTATGTCCACCCCTGGCCCAGCACGTTTGCTTTTGATTCAGCTGGGCGTGGGGGCTATTTTGTCTGTTCTGAGGGCAGGCATGTTCAGGCAGGCGTGCGTGAAAGGCCTTCCACGATTCAGATCCCAAATTTGAGTTTCAGGGTCAGAGGCCCTGGCCAAGAAAGGCCGAGTCAGTCAGTTTCAGAAAAGTCACAGTCAGATACCTTAGCAGTCAAGTCCAACAGGCACCCGGCAAACAGTCACATCTTAGGGGCAAAATCATGTCCCATAATGGAAAGTCATGTTGGAAAGGCACATCCCACGAACAAAGGGCAATTCCATAGGCAAGAGTCGTGTCCCCAGAGGCAGGAGTCACAGTCCACAGTCAAAACCATGTGTCATAATCAAAAAGTTGTGACTCAAAGGCCCAAGCAGCAGTGCACCAATGAAAATTCGGGAAGGTTCCAGGCCCTGACATTCGAAAGCACACAGGCCGTGGGGATGTGGTACCGGAGCTAAGTCAAGCCCCAAGAAGCAGAGGCTGGCACGAGTTGAAGCTCGGTCTAAGACAATATAAGGACTGGCGAGCCTCCTCATTCGGCAGATTGCTCATTCGCATGAAGTGTGATGCACTTGTGCGCTATTGTGAAGGGCGGAGCGCTGAAGCCAGAGAGCTGCGCTGTTAGTAAGAGAGAAGGGAAGGCAGCCATAGCTGCACCAGTGCTAGTAGTTAGTAGTAGATCTCAGAGGGATTAGTAGAGTTAGCAGTGGGTGTATTCAGAGTTGGTCCTTGAGAAGTAGAGAGTGTGAGTGCATGCTAGTAGGGAGAGAAGACACCGGGAGGTTGTAGACAGACAGAAGACCAAGGGAGAAGAAGAGAAGTACATCGAGACAGTTACTTACCTGAGTGAAGAGACTGGATACTTCGGTTCGCGCTCCTGAGCGCCTGTGACTGAAACTCTTAATTACTTGTATGATAATTCTGTTGGAATACTAAGCTGCACTTAACTGGTCTTCATTTCTCTAGTCTTCAGTGTGAACTTCGTGTGATCTTATTCATGCATGGCATGTGATTGTGTGCACTCATTGGTGGTGAACTAAGACGTTCGTTGCAAACTGGTATCGGAGCAGTAGCTCGCTGCATCCACTGGACATCGCTGGCAACGATTAAGGCCGGCGAGAAGGGGAGATAAGAAAGAGAGTTGAGTGGGGAGAAGACTGACGAAGGGGCGGGGGGGGGGAAGCTAGGCTGAAGAAGAAGTGGCCTGTTGAGTTGCGAGTACGTACCTGCTGCTGCGTTGGAGCATTGGAGCGGCTGTGGAGCTTCATCAACGGAACGTTCACTGAAGTGAAGTGCATCCCCCCATAAGACCTGTACTGCTTGCTGAATTGTTTGGTGTTTGGTACCTCCCTTGCCCTGGTGTCACTGCTGCTGGACTGGTTCAAGTTGTCACACACTCGATTTGCCTAGAGTCTAGTAACCAGTCCATTCGTAAAAAAAAAAAAAAAAAAAAAAGGGGGTCTATATAGCTTTGGGAAGGTATTTAGCAATCAGCAACAGTCAGACCCTGTTACATCTTCGACGCCACACGGGTCCTACCGGACCCGACTTAGTGCTAGAGGGACACATCAGGGCCTAAAGGCCCGACCTTGGGGTACTACAGGCCATAAAGGCCTCGCCTTGGACAAGACCCGACAGGCAGGCCCAAACGACATTACCGTTTGGGCCTGGCGGCGCTCTTGAGGCTGCCGCCCGCCGGTTGGGGCTGAACCGTCCATCTGGACGGTTCAGGGCACAGCCAGGCCTCGCAGCAGTGAGGCCGGCCTCTGCCCACCGGTATAAAGAGCCGGTCCGGCCTCACTCAGGGGATCGACCCACCGGTATGCTACGGTGCGGTAAGGTCGGCACCAGAGTGCCGTTGGAGCGCTATGTTTAGCGCAGGAGCGAGGAGCAGGCAGCGCAGTGATTAGCGCAGCAGCAGCGAGCGCAGCAGCAGCGAGCGCAGCAGCAGCGAGCGCAGCAGCAGCGAGCGGAGCAGCAGCAGCGGCGACTGGGTGACCGGCAGCCATAGCCGCCTGAGGTACCGGGAGTTGGAGGTTTCTCTCCTCCCTCCCATCGCCAGTCCCCTCTCTCTCCCTCTCCTCCTCGGCTCCCTCCTTCTTCTTCTTCTTCTTCTTCTTCTTCTTCTTCTTCTTCTTCTTCTTCTTCTTCTTCTTCTTCTTCTTCAGATTGGATACTTATACTAGTTGGACAGAGATCAGAGTTGGACTTCGGTGATATGAGACTGTGGTACTTACCTGATTGGAGACTTGGAGATTGTTGGGGTTGATACTCGGCTGCATCGCCAGTTCGGACACCGGTTACATTTGGACTCTGTGCCTCCGACATTGGTGACCTATTGTCCTCGACATTTTGATCTTGTTGGATAACATTTTGGACTACCATATCGGTGACCTATCAGATTCTATCTCGGTGACTTTCAGTGCTGTCTACCTGCCCCACCTCCTTCATCTCTCCTCCCCCATTCATCTGTGTATGTTGTGTAGGGGGCTGAGCACCTTCTTTGTATGGCTCAGACCCCACCATCTCACGATTGTATGTGTGTGGAGTGATGATATGTGAGTCAGTCTATGTGAGTCAGTTCGTTTATCAGACTTCCGCTGCATACATGCTCATCCTATATTGGTTGATCTTTGGTTCTGCCCATACTCATCGAAGTATGCAACAGACCCACTCGGAAGTTAGTAGCTGGTGGTAGGGGTAGGACTAAGTGGTGAGGAGGTGGAGGGCAATTACCTGTGCCTTTGATCACCATGGATGACTATCCCATGCGCACTTCTGCCCCTGTCAGTGCTATGGGGACCACTCCTTCACTTTATCTTTCCTCTTGGATTTCAGAGAACCCTCTTCTCACATGTAATATTGAGGTCTGGAAAGTCAACACAGGCCCAGACAGCTGAAGAACAGGCAGAGGTAGATCGCCGCCTGGCAGAAAAGAAAAAAGAGGAGGAGGAAAAGATAAAGAAAAAGGAGGAGGAAGTAAAGAAGAAGTTGCAGGAAGAGAAAGAGAAGATGGAGAAGGAGATGAAGAGGAAGTTGATGGAAGAATTAAAAGAAGAAGAAGAAGAAGAAGAAGAAGAAGAAGAAGATGTAGGAAAGAGACTGGAAAAAAGGAGAGGTCAACCACGGAAGCAGCGGGCTGAGAGCAGTCAAATGAGCGGCATTCGGATGCGCCAGCTGGAAGCAATGGACTGGCTAGGCCAGTTCGGTTCCAAGAAGAGTTGCCAGCAGAGAGTGAGGAAGAGAAGGAAGCTTTCCTTAAACTGTTGACGGAAGTGAAAGATGAAGCAGAGAAATGATTGTTGGTGGAGGAGAAGAGAGCAAGCTTGCATAATCGCATGCTGCTAGAAAGGAGAAGAGAGTTTGATGAGAAGAAGAAGATGAAAGAGGAGAGAGAGAGATTGCGGAAGAGGTTGCAGGAGCAGAAAGGGAAACAAGTTGCAATAGAAGAGAGATTTACCCTCCTCACTAACACCCTCCTCCATACCAATGATCAGCTCGTTGTACCTCATCAGACCGTTACCAAAGTAGAGGCACAACGGGGAGAATTTGCGGATACTTGGAATAATTTCCAGAATAATGCCTCGCCACAGATTGACTTGCGAATCCGCAATTATGTGGAACAGTTAGATGAAGCTCTCTGCCAAAGACTTAAAGACCCCGTCGTGACTAAACAATTGAAGATTGGTGGTGGGGGAGGAGATGGAGGCGATGATGGAGATGATGGGGACAAAAAAGGGAAGGGTCCCAAAAAGGAGAAAGATAGTGAAGCAGAGGAGTCCAGGCAAAAGATGAAGGTGAAGTTGCCTTGGACCTATACGGGGAAGAAAGAAGAGAGTATATTACACTGGGAAGCTGCAATGGATACTTATTTATACACGCTGAAAATTATGTATTGGGACCCCGTGTTGATGGGCAAGTTCGAGCTTAACGGGTGATGCGATGAGTTTTGCCATCTCCCTGATGAAGGAGAGTGGCTGCACAACCATGGTCCTGTACTCACAACAGACATGGATCGACGATTTTTTTAGGGCACTTAGATAAAGGTTTGAAGATAAGAATCTGGCCCGTAGAACTGAGTCTCTGATCTTAAACATTGGCGATCGTAAGTGGAAGAGTGCATCAGCGCTCAAGGCCACTATGGATGAACTTTTGCAGTGTCCGGACCATAGATTAACACCCACACAAATTGTGAACAATTTCGCTAGTGCACTCCCAAATCCACTGAGAACCCAACTTATCCCCGTACTAAAGAAGAAGATTTGACTTAAGAAAAATTCAGCAAAATCGCAGTTGATCATGCTGGCTTTCCGCAAGAAACACAATACTTCCATTATTGAATAGATCTTCAAGCAGGGAAGAAATGGAGAGATCGCACAATCTCAAGGAACATAGCTGGGAAGGACAACCTTTTGCTGGCCACCCTTGAAGGAGGGGTAGAATCACTTACCTACGATCAGATAGATTATGGACTAGAAGAAGACAGCAATAGTCACTTAGCCCACGGAGGGGACTATGCGGCTGTTGCAGCCCGCGGGGGAAGGCGGCAAGGACGAAGAGGCCATGGAAGAGGAAGAAGAGGTCGCGGCCATGGTGGAGGAAGAGGACCCGCCGCCCAGAGGGGTAATGGCAAAGGTAGCTACTATGTGGGAGGTAGGGGTAATGGTCCCTCACAAGGTGGTAGAGGTCCCAACTCCACAGGGGGTAGAGGTAGAGGTGGTTATGGGCGGTCGTATCCAGCACATCCCGGACTTCCCATAGGCAAACCGTGGGAGCAGATGGGGATAGACGAGCAAACTTGGGAAGAGAGGAAGGTCGCCGGACAGTGTTTTAAATGTGGTGACCGCGACCACATTGTCCCTTTTTGTCCCGAATATAGGTACCCAAAAGGGAACAGCCACTAGAGGTTTCAGTTGCTTCTGCAGGGACTTTGGATGCAAGCAGACTGTCATCCTCCCATCCAGAGGTCCCAATGGCAGAGACTGAGACGTTAGATGGCCCCCACCTAGTTAACTGTCTGGAGGTTATTTGTGTCAAGACGTCTCTAGGTGGTTCCCCCGCAAGCATAGGTGATGAACTGATCACTTGTCGCTGCACTTGGGCTGAGATGAAGAAGAAAAAAGGGCAGTTAATAATTGTAGATGTAAAGATTACAGGAGTCAGAGTTCGCGCACTAGTGGACAATGGGTCAACACGCAGCTATATCAGTAAGAAAGGTTTGCAAAGTTGCGGTTAGGGATTAAGGTTCAGAAGTTAGAACATCCTATTGTAAGTAAACTAGCAGATAATAGAGAAATGGTAGTAGATAGCTATGTTGAAGGCGTTAGGGCATACTTTCGGTTGGAGGCAGGGGGTAAGGCGGAACGTGTTCTGCACTCCTTGACACTCCTAGTGGAGGACAGTCTCCCTTTCGATATGATACTAGGGACTGCTTGGGGAGAGGCCGCCGATGCAAATGTGAAACTAGGTGAGCATGAGTGTTGTTTGCCTAGCCCAGCAGATGGAAAGAAGAAAATCCGACTTTACCATGCATCTGGCGTAGAGAATAGCCTATCCCTTTGCTGCATGAGTGCCCCCACGTTCGCCCGGCATGTGGTCAAGAATGACCTCGCCAACCAAGTGTTTGTTGCGTATGTGCGCCCAGTGAGTGAAAGGAAGAAAGAGGAAGAACCCATTCCACGTCGTTGAGTTCGCAGATGTGGGAGAGGCCCCAAGTGGAGTGGTTGAGAGAGAAACCAAGCACATGATAGAATTAGAACCCGGTAGCCAGATTCCCAAGGGCCCTATCTATAGGTTGTCTCCAAAAGAGTTTGATGAACTGCGAAAGCAATTGGATGAGTTGCTTGAGAAGGGTTGGATTAAACCAAGTTCCTCACCATTCGGTGCACCAGTTCTGTTTGTGCCAAAGAAAAGCGGTGAACTGCGTATGTGCATAAATTACAAAGGACTCAACGCAATAACCGTTAAGAATGTTGAACCCAGATTGTGCCACATTGTTTTCTTCATTTTCAACAACTTGCGACATCAACAATTGGCATCACCATGATGGTCATCAAATACAACTAGACATCATTGACGCCAAGGTGGGCACCGTCTCCGATGCCATCACCCCCAATCTTCCTCCATCACACTTCCACATCTCACTGTTAGCATAACAGCTCAAACACTGTTAGCTCAGGAGGGGCAAGTTAAGAGGGTAGCTGAATAACTTAGTGCACTGGGATTCATAATCCCATATAAAGATGGCTTCTATCAGTACACATGTGAGTGACTACGTGCAAGTTCAGTTCACAAATGAACTCCTAACTATCGAACATTGGCGATGAGTTAAGCTTGGCCATGGGAGTGCATGGCATTCAAAACCAAAAGATCCAATCGCAGTAAGTCGTTCTCCACTGAATCGCTGCCCATACAGGATGCGTTTATACACCCGAGGCAGGTTCTCGGCCATTGGGTATACAGGTCCTCAGCAGGAGTAAACTGTAGTGCGGGGGGAAAGGGGGGGGAGGGGCACAGAGCAGTTGTTGGGCAGAGAACCCTAATGGTGCATATCAAGGCATTTTAATCGACGGGTCCACAATTAAAACCAAAAAGGTGCAAGGGGTTAAAGACCGGGCCTGCACATCAGTTCAATTGTGGCAGTGAGGCCCAGGCCAGTGAAAAGAGAGTGTGCCTACTTTGACATTTTTTTGTGCTCAGAATACGCAAAAAAAAATCTGGAAAAAAAGCAGGGTCTGAGATTGAGTACTGATCCTTGCAAAAACACCGAATTGAAAACTGAAACAAAGCTTTCCTTGATGGCAAACAAATTGCTGGCAGCAAAAGAACACAATTTTGCCTCCATGCTGCTACAAATAGGCCCACATTGTTTTGGTTAGGTGGGCCAGGCTCAGAAGGAAAGTGTCCATTCATTAAAATAGCGTTACGGGCAGTGGTGGTTTAACGAGCACGAGCTAAAGACCCGTCCGCACGTGGTGTGTGTGTGACAGTAAAAAAGAGAGAGAGCCCCATAAACAAAAGACTGACCACATCAGCTCAACCGCTCACCATAGAACAGGGGAGAAATCTGAACAGTTGGGGCGGGGGAGGGGGGCGGAAGGCATAGCCTCCGTCCCCTACCACACCAACTTCTCATGCCATCCCTCCTTGGCGACATGCATGAATGCCGAAACCCTCATTCATATGTCATTCGGGGAACTAAAACAATAAATAAAAAAAAGACGGCATAACCAAGTGTGTCTCGTGGATTAATTGTGTGTGAGTGCACTCGGCAAACACATAGGCATTCAGCAGGGAAGGAACAAAATAGTAAACTGAACAGTTGAGGGGGGGGAGCGGTGCACTGGGCGTAGCCCCCCTGGCCCCGCCACAAGGATATTTTCTCAAGTCATTTCTCCTTGGCAAAGATTGGCATTCAAAAAACACAAAAGATACTAAAGAGAACAATTGAGGGGGAAGCGGTGCCAGGGGCCAGGGGAGCAGCACTCCTCGCCCACCACAATAGCATCGTTCATGTCATCTCCCTTTGCCATAATGTGTTCATATGTATGTACATGTCGCTGTGACTCGATATTTGCTAGAAATGGGCTTACACTGAATCACAGCTGGGTTAACATCGTCTGAAAACACAAAACTACAGCGTGAGCACAAAGTCATACTACACCTCCCCCACAACAAAAACATCTTCACTTCCAACTTGCAGTCAATCACAACTTTCCCTCCTCCTCCCTCACAAGCCTCCATCAGGATGTAAGACCACAATACAGCCTACGTACTGTGTACCCATGTCCTGGCGGTAAGTCAATCGGCAGACCCCTTCCCCGCCATCATGAATGCATACAAAGTTACAAACGTTGTTCAGGTCCATATACAATGAGATCATGAAACTTTGTAATCGGGAGAGGAAAGGGTGGGGCAACTCTTTCAAGGTTCAGTTCTACAACATAAATTCATGCACCAATAAATCTATATTTGATTTATTCAGATATTCGGACAAGGAATAGGACCATGCCCAGCTCAGCATACTGAAACTATGCACCAAATTTCTTCAGCGTGCTTCTTTTTGCGAGGCTAAGAGCCCTCGGCAGAGCCCCAACGTGCCCACCATAAGTGAAGGTGGGCCCTTTACTTTTCCAGCGGCCATTTTGGATTCAGGGGCCCCGCATCATACAGTTACTGAAGCCGCACGGGGTGGTTGTGGACATGCACCAGCGTGGGTTGGTTGAGCCTCAAAGCATCTTCAACCACCGGTTAGGGCCTGACAGTTAAAGATGCTACCAGCCTCAGATGCTGAGGCCCAGGACCCTTACAGTTAAGCCCCGCGCACATTCTCAAACGGCCCAACAGGAGAGCAGCCAGCCCAGGCCCACACAGCCAGCCACTTTCCACAAAGGAAAGTGCCTGCCTCCACTGCAGACACATTCTGGCTGGACGCTGCTGCGTAGCGCTGCTTGAGTGAACACTGGAGGCAGGACGCCAGCCAGGGTGATCGCCTGCACGGGCGCTGGGGACAGAGCGCTGCTACGACAGCCATAACCAAACCGCTCGTGTTTGTAACCGGTGGAGATGGTGGTGGTCTTGGGCAATGGTGGAGGGACAGACAGGGGATGAGTGACTGAGAGAGAGAGAGGAGGGACGAACCTGGTGTGTCGTGGAGGTCTGCATGGGCGACTTCTATGTGTGTCGTGGAGGTCTGCACGGTTTGCTGTTGAAGTGTTCCTGGTTGCATCACGTAGTTGTAGGCTAGTGTAGGTGTTGTGAGATTGTAGTTTGGGCGCCAGGCACAATACAGAAGAGCGGCATTGGATACATTGTTGGTGGAGGTGAGATGGGGGCTGACATTGACAATTGAGTTCATTGCTTTGCTCTTATTTGGTGTGTAACTTGGTGTTATCCGCTTTCTGCTCGACACACTGCTATCTGGCTTTCAATGCGACGATGCAATTTGGTTTACTGTCATTCGCTCTTGCTCAATTTCCCTTCCATTTTGAACTCAGTGCCATATTTAGGCGCTAAGGTCAGTGCACAAGATTCCTTCATTAAGTGAACTATCGCCCATAATGATGATCGATTGTCCACGAAAGAGTAGTAATTCACATTTCCCAGTATTCTCTGATTGGAGACTATTCCACATTTAGCCGTTGGACTTTTGTCAGTCGTTTAGTTCATATTTATTCAATCTGAGTGTCCGTTTTTGCCTCGATTTATGTTGGTTAACAGGGGTACGCTGATTCAAATGTTTCTAGGATGAGTAGGACTCGCATCATATTTGATAATTAATGTTCGCGGGGTTGTATTTAAGGCAAACAAAAAGTTCTTTTTTTTTTTTCTTTTTTTTTTAAATAATGGTGACTACCCATAATAAAAAATAAAGAAAGAAAAAAAACAAGAAAGAAAGTACACACAAAATAGAACAATTTTGTCCATTGGACCCTTTGTGCTTTGTAACAACTAGGAATAAGAAAACTCCAAATTTGATAACTGAAAAAAAAAGGAAAACAAGAAAAAGAGCGAAGCTTAGGGAAATTTGCATATATGTCTTCAAAGCTTCAGTCGTTTCTGTGCAAATAAATGATTTTTTTTTCTGTGTAGAAGAAGAAACTTAGAAAAGGTATAGGAAATCGAAAAACCGATTCTTCTGAGAAACAATAACATGTCACTGCAGTGAAAACAAAACAAATAAATATCCACAAATACTAATTCAAGCTTCCTCCATAATTACGTCAGCAATGTCGCCAGCTTGAAACTTACCTCTATACATGCGACAGTTAAACCTCATGCCTCCACACGAACAATACCATTCATCGCCAGCCCCCTGCTCTCTCTCTCTCTCTCTCTCTCTCTCTCTCTCTCTCTCTCTCTCTCTCTCTCTCTCTCTCTCTCTCT
>BFEA01000849.1:126188-144792 GCA_003427395.1 Chara braunii | reverse complement strand
GAGAGAGAGAGAGAGAGAGAGAGAGAGAGAGAGAGAGAGAGAGAGAGAGAGAGAGGTCACTTACCTGGTTGGGTGATGCCTGCTGTAGGATGGGCGCTACAGCGGCAGTGTGAGGTCAGTCGCGCCGGTGAAGTCCTACCCGTTGGCCGTCGGGGTGAGGAGAGCAAAATGAGTATCGAAATTACTTATGGAACGACGGGCTGCCTTCTCACCGATTGGAGTAGCGACGAAGGGAGCTGCATGACTGCGAGTTTGAAAGTTGGTCGGCATGCACCGCAACTTGTCGAACCGAAGGGCTGCAAGAAGGGCCTAAGCCGAAGACTTGCCCATAGCCAGTGCGGGAACCATCATGCCGATCGAGCTGGTTAGGGTCCAGCCATGAAAGCAAAGGGTCTGTTTGTGGGTCGGATGAGCCGCCCATTCTGATACTTGGAGCCTAAAGCACAGCAGCGGAGGGGCGATCACTGGGTTGGAGATTTCCCTACTGGTCAGGGCGCTGCTTGCTCAAGTTGCACGAAACAGTGAGGGGGTGAGCGTGAGTCGGTAAACGTTCCTTGGTGGTCTGAGAGCTTGCTCGGCGTGATCGATCGGAGAGGGTGGAAGGCGACGCAGTTGTCCCTTAGCTAGTGTGTTGTCCGTCCTGCCGGCTGTAGCAGCCAGAATAGAGCCACGAGGGTGCCAACCTACTCGTGGCCGGTATGCCTCGGG
Organism: Chara braunii; assembly: GCA_003427395.1. Taxonomy (NCBI): domain Eukaryota; kingdom Viridiplantae; phylum Streptophyta; class Charophyceae; order Charales; family Characeae; genus Chara; species Chara braunii. The sequence continues at coordinate 144,084 of BFEA01000849.1, read as the reverse complement.
GCACGAGCCATAGGTAAGTGACCAAGCTTAGCAAAATGGGGATATTGCTGCAAATTGGAGAGTCGTCAGGGAGTCAACATGTGGCAGTTTAACTATAGTTGACTGAGTAKGCTGTGTTTTGCTGGGGGTTGACTATGCATCATCGGCATTCTGATATAGTGTGAGGGAGATGTGCACTAGTATCAAGTGACAGTGCCGCTTGAGATCGAGGCAGTGGGACTTGGAGGCACGATCAGGCTTGTGAAAAGGGTTATTACCGCGAGTTAGAGGGTCGTCATAAAGTCAGTAACTGATGATTGACTTCAGTCGGACTGGGTTGCTGCGCGTTTTGGCTACCATTGTGGGGCCCTCAGGCGCATAAAGATTACAAGACCCTCTCCTGGGAGTTGAGTTGTCCCCCTCTGGTATCTCGAGAGTCTGAAACTCCTCCTTCTGCCCTTCTTAATCTCAGTCTAATCTTGGTTATGAGAGGAAGGCGGCAGGCGGGGTTGCAACCCGTAAGACCACATCAAGACTCTGTGGGGAGTCCACCCACCGATTGCGGGAGCTCTGCCGGAACCTGGCCGGGGTTCTGGAGGCAGGGAACTGACGGGTATATCTTTCTCTATCTGTATAACCCCACTATACCCATGTTTGACTATGTCCCTATAGTCTGACTGATGTATGCATGAGATTGCCCTTATGATCTTGCTTTCTTTCAGGATTCAATCAGACTGAAATGAAAGAAAGTGTGTGTGTGAAGCTTAAGTTTCTCTTTATTTTGATTGAAAACGGACTAAGGGATGAACTAGGGGAAGGTGGGAGGAAGACAAACTGCATGCGTTTGACTGGGCCAACAAAAAACTGAGCATTGTTTCGAAGCTGAATGGCCCATGGCTATGTTTATTTGACTGTTTTCTGAAGGGTCAGACATTGTTTCTAAGATGAATGACCTGGTCGCTGTGTTTAGTTTCTAAGGGTTTGCCTGAACTTAAGGGTTTAAGTTTTTGTTTTGTTCTGAGGGAGGATTTTGGTCTAAGGCTGAGCATTGTTTCTAAGTTGGATGGTTTAGCCTGAAAACCACGCACATAAATATAAACTGAGTATAAAAGAAAGTATCCTACTTATATTTGCATGTGAACTGGCAGCTGGGCACTGCTTCCAAGCCGAATGGTCCAGCGCTAAGCCATATCATTAAGAAGGAAATAAAAAATACAGAGTATAATTGAAAGTAATTTGGTCAAGCTGAACATTGTTTCCAAGTCGAATGGTTCAGTTCTCTGCCCATATTTTCATTCTTTTTTAGAACAAAGCCAGAAAGTTAGTAAATTTTATATATTAAACAGTTCAGGGCGACTAGAATGGTCTAGTCATATGCTCAAAGATGAGGCAAAGTTGTTGTGCTCTGTGTTTGTGTATACTCCATGGTTGAGCTAAACATGTTCCATAAGTTTGGGTGGTCTAGCTTTATGCCCTATGTAAGTTTGGTATAAAGGGATAAATCATTGAGAGACTATGAACTATTGTTTGATAAATTTGACTTGGGGAGGGTGCGAGTACTTACCTTTGTGGTTTGGCTCGCATGTGGCTGAGTGAGGTTACTACTTAGTCTGAGTTTCAGTTGGTAGGTAGTTGCTTTAGTTGCTTGCCACATGCTAGAGTCATAAGAGTTAGTTTGAATTCTGTATTTTATGGGCTAAGTTTTTTTTACTTAGGTCAATTTCTGCATTTTCTATGATCTTTTATTATACTTGGTCTTGCATAAATTTTGGTAAGTTACTTTCTCTACGGGAAGCGCTGCCGAAATTTCTACAAAATCAAGGAGTTAGTCAGATTTTGTCTTTTCCAAGTTCAGGTCGTCTGATTTTTATATATGACTTAGTAAAAATCTGGAGAGTCTCCTTTTCTAAAGGGAATGCTGTCGAAATTTTTGCTAATTCAGGGAGATAGACAAAATTGGACCTTGAGAAGTCAAAATTCTGAACTTAGCTTTGTATAAATTTTGGTAAGCTACTTTCTCTACAGGAAGCGCTGCCGAAATTTCTGCAAATATAAGGAGTTAGTCAAAATTTGACTTTTCAAAGTTCAACTTGTCTGATTTTTTTATATATGGCTAAGTAAAAATCTGGGAAGTCTCATTTTATAAAGGGAGTGTTGCCTAAATTTTTGCTAATTCAGAGAGTTAGACAAAATTTGGCTTTGAAAGGTTGAAGATTATTTCTGTTTTCATATTTAGGATGATATAAATTTTGGAAAGACACTTTTCCTACGGGAAGCGCTGCCAAAATTTTCTTAGTTTAGAGGAGATAGATTATGTTTCGACAGATGGCGACTTTGGCAATCCACTCTGTATGGGGGAGATTCTGTCATAGGTCTACCTTTCTTTGGGCACTGACTTAGAAATAGACATAGGCTTGGTTATTAGGAGAGTCTTGAGTAAGGACGTGTCATGGGGATTTGATCTCTATACATTGACGATTTAGCTTGGATATTGACCTGTCTTATGATACAGGCCTTCTTTGGACATTCGATCCAGGATTTGGACTAGTTTCAACTTCATCCTACGAGGATCATTTTCTGTTATCACTGATAACAGGTCGGTTGGTTGATCGCCGACTTGTCGGCTCACGACACAACTTTGCTTACACCTGTACCTCAACTTGGTTGCCTTAGCCCTGTGATTTGATTGGTTTCTTTGAGGGTTTTAACCGGACTTCTTTTAAATGACCATTATAAAGAATTTATGAGATTTATGAAAAGTTGAACTATGACTGGGGCTTGAGTGTGTGAGGCATGGTGTGAGTTACAGGGAACAGTAAAATTGACCACATTGGTGTATGGCAGTGTGGCTATTGTGTGTGTCTGTGTTTTATGCAGGTTAGTATTTTGGAGCTTGGTATATGAGTCATGCTTTGGAGGCAGTGAGAATGACAACCACGTGACGCACGATCTGCGTACCTGATGGATTTATGTTGCCCCCTCCTTTTATTTTTATCTCGAGTCATGATTTGATATATGAGTAGGGATGTTTATTTTTGCTGCTTGATTTTGCCTATTAATTTTTATAGCTGAACGTTGTAGTCCGTGGCAGTCGTCCAAGTCAAACCCCTTGACTTCTTTCCAGACCCTGGATGATAGAGCTGGTCTCCAGGGTCATAAGAGACGATTGCCACTACAGGTATGAACCTGTGTACCACCCACTCTCCGCAGGATGCAGAAGAGGGTGTGGTTTTTAACCGCACTTGACAGTTGTCCAGCGTCAAGAGATCATTCCCTCAAGGCGCGTGTCGGCCGACACTTGAGTGTTGAATGCGACCCTCGAGATTAACGAGGACCGCATAAGTATGGGTACTCAATAGTACGCCATCATTGTGACTGCTTGCGTAGGCATGCATTGCGAATCGATATGAGTTAGCCCTGCCTCCGCGCGGTTTTATACTAAGTCTCGCTCATGACGCCTATCCGATTTCCGCATCGGAGAGTTATGGGATGACTACTAAGGGACTAGGAGTGTTGTCGCGTTGTTTGTTCATGGTCATTCAATATATGTATATGTGTATGTGTAGGTATATGTGTTTTTCTTTTTATGTTCTTTATAATGATGTGTGTGTGGCGTGTGGGATGCATCCTAGTTGACCGGCGACGAGTCGTGCTTGGGACCTCAGCCCCCCCAAGATGACGGTTCGCGTGCAGGTCCGATAGAGGCGTACTACCAAGCGTACCCCCTATGTTACAGCGAACGAGAAACGCCCTCGGCTGGTCCACCTCTGCGATTGCAGTTGATCAGCTTTCGTACTGTGGACTGGTAGCTCGGCGGGGATACGCCCACCGAAGGGAGGTGGCAGCCCTAATAAGGTGGAGGTAAGTCGTGCCTCGTGTAGACCCTATCCTGTCGTAGGGGCTCGCGAGAGGTATGGCTCGCGCACTCGACCGGAGCGGCTTGCGGAAGCTTCATGTATATTCGTGACGAGGATTTAGACCAACTCCTGCGTGACGGGGCCGGGAGGGTCCCGCGCTGCCCTATGCGGTGCAGGACCGATGCGCTCGACATGGGGAACGGGTTCGTAACTTTCGAGGGTTAGGGCAATTTGGTGGCATAGCTAGTGAACACTAACCAAACCCTCGGTAAGTTTCGAGGGATGGTGGGGTATTCTTCCTTCTCACCTAAGCTAGTAGTTGGTGTGTGCCCTCTGTGGAATACCAGGGGCCAGAATGATTCCTGGCGGTGGAGACTGACTTCACCACGTTTCACTTCGGCATGAGATACAGCGGAAAGGACGATCGAACAGGAGAATGGTCAACCCTCGGGTTGTTTGAGTTGACGCGGGAATTTGTGGATTGCGGTTTTTGCCTTTGAAGAGTCAATCACGTGTAAGATGAAGGTATAACATTTCCTCGCTCTTACATAGGGAGGACGTGTGATGAGGGAATATGTATGATTCTCTCTCATTAAGTAATTGGAGGCTCCGCTATTTAAGTATATTTTTACCAATATCTAGTCAACATAGTTATTAATTAAGTTAAAACCTAACTAGGGTATGAGTGAATAGTGACTAAAAAGTCACCCCCTCCACCTCCGCCATTAGACAAAGAACGTGTACGAGAAATTCTGACCAAATGCTACATCGATGGGATCCTCCCACCCCGCTTGGTACCGTCAAAAAGTGGAAATGGGGGACGACTATATGAGAGTTACCATCAACCAGGATTTATATAAGATCCAGGCTGAATGGTTGAGGGAGCACGTTATCACGATCCTCTTTGGGGATGGTTCCACGACGATTCCAACGAACGTTAAAAACGCCTCGTTCGGATCTATGAGAACGGATGGGTCTCTTCGAGTCAACTGACCACTCCACCGAAGAGAGGTCTTTTTCCACAATGAAGGAATGGACTTAATTTCATATGTGGCGCCCTCGAAAGAAGTGGCAGATTGGATGCTTTGTGTGGCCAACGCTAAGATCGAGCTCGGCAACGTTCTGTACTCAGTCTCCTTTCAACCATGGATGACTGAGCAAGAGTTATGGGAATGAAGGGAGGTAGCTAGGCATCGTTTCGTTTGGATAAGATGCCAACAAGTGTCGTTGGGTGCACTCCCCCTCCTACGAGGAGCGATCAGAGACGCGTATGGGTGTGACCTGTTAAAAAAATACCCAGCGTTCAACGATAAGTTGTGCCCCATACTAATAAACATCCGATTTGACCTTGAGTCTGCAACGAGATTGCGCTATAAAAAATACTTGATTATTAACTTGGGTGATAACGGTTATGTTGAGATTGGAGTAGTGTGCGCAGACACCCCGTGGTGTCCGCTATGCCGAAAACACTTTCACAGTCAGGGCGACAGTAACTGCCCTTCGCACAATAAGAAATCCTTTGCTTCAACAATTAAAGCAAAGGGGAAGGAGAAAATCCTGAAGGGAGACAAAGAAGACAAATGAGATAAAGGGGCTAAGAAGGATGTTGAAGACAAGGGAGGAGACAAGGAAAAGATGAAGATGGACAGGGGAGGAAAGAGAAAGACATAGGCAAGGAGGGCTCGAAAGGGAGGAAGGAAGGAAGGGACGAGGAAAAGAAGGAGAAAGATCCTCCAGGTGATAGAGAAAAGGAGAAAGGAAAGGATTAGGGGGACAAAGGTGGGAACGGGGAGGAAAAAGCGGACAAGGGCATGAAGGGAGCGGAAGGCAAGGAGACCCCAAAGGGGAGGGGAAGGGCCTCGAAAGAAGAGGGCGTTGAGGAAAAGGCTGCAGGGAACAGGGATGACGGGAATTTGGTAAGTGAGGAAGGAGAGAAGATGGACGAAGACAAAGTCCCTCCCACAAGAGAGAAAAGAAAAAGATCGAACTCAGAACCGGACTTCGAAGAAAAAGGGCTCCCGAATTTTGAGGTACAAGGTAATGAGTTGGTGATTCACAAAGATCACTTCCTCTCCCCTTCTATGGAAGAGGAGGAGGAAGAAGACCGAAGAATAGAATTATTCGATAACAAGATGTACGATTCCCCCCACTCTAGCGACGAAGTGGATTCAGAACTGGGCTTGAAATCCCTGTATGAATCTACATACCCCCCGGTTCAATCTGCGGAAGGAAAAACAAGGATACTAATTTCTCCTTCGGACAGGGAAGAGTACCACTCTGTGGGTAATTCATAAAATTGGACGCCTGTTGGGACACCTGCACGAACAGAAAACTCTTCGAACTTGAAGGATAAGGTTTCTCCTCCTTTTCAGAACCCTCAGGCCATTTCCCCTGCAAAGAAGCAAAGAGCTTCCAAGAAGCAGAATGAGAAACTGTCGACAAAATCTAAAGTCAGTGAATCAGACAAACTGAAGCGTCCCGTGAAATAGACCTTGGACTTTGCCAAACCCATGCAAACGTTAACAAAGGAAGACATAAAATAGGGCTCAGTCAAGGAATTTCTTGTGCCATTGGTAATTACGTCTTTTGTTCACGGTCCTATGGTCCTAATGAACTTAGATGAGGAGGAGTGCTTGTCACTGCCGACCCTACCGGCGAAAGGCCTACCCTTGGATGACCAGTGGACCACATCGGTCACAAAAGACGTCCTTAGAGGCCATGGTACGTGCACTATTTTCCCGGAACCAAAGAGAGGCCGCCATGTGGTGACCAACTCGAGTGGAAGAAAGACAATACTGCATCTAGAAGTTCTGCGTCTTCAAGAAGAATGAGCGGATATGGAGCAACTGCGTATCCAGAACATTTACTGGTTGCCCCTCGCTCGTTTCTTGGACATTGCATCAGATACCCTGAGGGATATCTCTCTACCTGACGCGCTTTCTGCTCAGGATGTCGTTGTTTGGTTGTTTCAAATTAATGCGACATAATACTTCTCATCGGACTCGTTTGTCAAACGGTTAAATGAAAAGAATTCCAACCTCCGGTGAGACAAGAGGAACTAGGCTGCAAAGAACAAAGCAAGAATGCTCCTTCAAGAAAGTCGCTAACGGGCCGTATCCAAAACCCCCGCGGCAGAGGATTAGGCAATGATTCTACCAATACGAATCAGAGTCTTGATCTGGAATGTCAGAGGTTTTGGTGATACAGCAAAAAAGTACAAGAAAGCTATATTCAAAGCATGGTTCCACAAGGAAAATGTACAAATTGCATGCATTCAAGAAACGGAACTGAATTACGACAAACTGTGAGATATCCAACGCTGGTGGGATGGACCTCATATATGGTCCCTGACGGAGACTACGAAGGGAGGTGTTGTCATCCTGGTCTATAAAGACTTAGACATCGATGTCATTGATTCATATGCAGATCATGAAGGTTGTTGGGCCTAGCTAAAATTTAGTACCGAAGAGGAGGACCGGGCCGTTATGACAGTATATGTAGTAGTTCATCATGGTGACATAATTATTTTCCTTGAAACATGGGTTAGTAAGACCCCTGACGAAGAGAACTTGATTATCACTGGTGATTGAAACACAGTACGAAACCCTGGTTTGGACACTGTGTCTGCATCCCCGCTCCGGACAGATTCACTCAGATTTTCCTCCTTTTGTCAGACCCAAAATTTAACTGATATCTTCAAAAATTTTAACCCTTTGGCGAATGGTTTTACGTGGTTTGGGCCTCCCCCAAACCCTCACACCCCGGGTTCGATGAAAAAACTGGATTTTTTCCTAGTTCGAGGCACCCCATGAGATAGAAACACTTGGTGCGAGGTGATGCCGACAACTATGTAAGATCACCACCCAGTCGCATTGGACATCATTTCAAGGGAAGTACTTGACAGGCATAGGCCTCCCTTTAGGCTAAATATAAACTTACTTAAGGACCCAGAAATCCTCAGTTAGGTTCAAACTCATATGGAGAAATGGGGAGAGGCTAAAGATCTGTTTCATGACCCCCTCCAATGAGCTGACACTGGAATAGCTATCATAAGGCATAGTCTTATCACTTTTTCTAGAATGAAGGCAGCAAGGAGAAACTGGAAGGAAAACTCACTACTTCGATTAATAACCCAAGCAGAATCTGATATGGGCAAGGACCCTTTTTCGGACTACTTTTAGGCCAAAGCTAGGAGTGATGCTATGGGCCAATTGGAAGAAGTGAAAATACAGAAACAAGCGGAATTATTGAAATTTTTGCAACTTAGGAATATTATAGGATATGATAGGATGACTAAACCGACGTTTCGCATACTGTTAACTAGGCAAAGTCAAACCCCTATCAGAGAGTCCTGCATCCGTTCAACATTTCAGCCTCACCTGAATTAGACACAGTTCAGATGTGTTCATACACTCTAGAGTACTTTAGGGACATTGTGTCCACTCGACGTCTTTTTAAATCACCCTCGGCTAGATCTCTCTGAAAATTCCAATTTTTGGAAGCAGTCAAAGTCAGCCATTTCCAGATCTATGGGCGAAGAATTGGACAGACCCATAGAGGAATATGAGTTGCTTAAGGCAGCCAAAGCCATGGCCAAGGGCAAATGCCCTGGCCTTGATGGCCTCCCCATATAATTCTTTTTATCTACGTGGAGGGTCTGGGCCTCTTTCCTCTGCGAAATCTACAATCAAACACGCACGACAGGGAAGTTCCCTAAAGGATTTACCCAAGGGACGATTTTTGTATTGTACAAGAAGGGTGATAAGCGAGAGGTTAAAAATTGGCGGCCCATTACGGTCCTCAATGTGACCTATAAGTAAATGGTCAAAACCCCGACGATTCAATAGGCTAAATTACTCTCGGACCTGATTAGATGGGAACAGGGGGCTTTTGTTAAAGGACGCTCAATATTTGAAAATATTTTGTCTACAATTCAAGCCCTGAACATCATTGATAAAGAAAAAAGGGATGTGGTCGTCCTTCTCCTAGATATGGAGAAGACATATGATAAAGTAGGGTGGTGCTTTGTTCACACCACGCTGAAAAGAATGAGTTTTGGTCTAACTTTTCGCACATGGGTGAGTACAAGCTATGAACAAACTTCCTCTGTGGTGATTGTAAATGGCAGACTCTCGAAGGAATTCAGACTGACACGGTCCCTGAGACAGGGCTGCCCATGGCTCCGTTATTATTTGTCCTACAGTTAGAGATTCTGTTAGTTAATATTAGAAATAACTTAGCAGCAGCGACGGGTTTGAAACTTTCCCCCCAACTAGAATGGAAGGGGGGGGGGGGGCTTTAGCAGACGACCTAATTGTCGCCTACGAAAACAACCCGACAGCATTACAAGGATTAAAATAAACTATTGACTCATATTGTATCCTTTCGGAGACCTCCATCAATTGGGAAAAATCAGTCTATTTTCTTCCCTCCCCTCGCGTGTTGAGCGTGGATTGGGGCCTCAAGCAGATACCTATAGATGCCTCAGATCGCTTTTTAGGGGTTCAGGTCTCATTGTCAAATTGCATAGAAGCCCAAGATGCGGTTCTGGCAGATAAAGTCTCTGCTCGTATTTCTGGTTGGGTACACAATTTCAAACTGACGTTGTTTGGTAGGGCTCTGGTATTAACATCGGCTGCCCTTTCAGTCCTGTGGTTCCCCCTGTCAGTCCATTTGTTGGGCAAACGAGCTTACATTCAAATTAAGAGAGACATAACACGGTTTCTATAGAAGCCTGGCCTTGTAGCTCAACAAGGTTTATTTGGAAAGTGACATGGAAATCTATTGCGTGCTCCAGAACGCAAGGAGGTCTGGGTATTTTAGACCCAGTCCAACAAAACCTGACTCTTTTAACAAAATGGATCATTGCAACAGTTTTCGGTATCAGATCCAAGCTTTGGGTGTAGTTAGCATAATATCTTCTCGCAAAGGAGTAGTCCTTGTTAAGACAAGAGGATGTATGGACATGGTGCTTCATTCATTCTTTCACATCCCTAAGACCCAAGTCAAGGATCTGACACAATATTATGAGAGTTTGGCACAAACTGTTTCCTCAAGTCTGGCTCCCCCTTACTACGAGAAGGGAAGTGCTCAACCAAATACTCTTTGAGAACGAATATATTAAGACGCAGGATGACTCCACCTACAAGGCAGATGGTAGTACTGGGTCCTTTGGGAAAGTCTGAATTGAGAAGGGAGTAATCCTGATACAAGATATTTGGGATGAAATGTCAGATACATGGTTGACGGTTGCTCGACTCAGACTCAAGCTTCCCCGCTCACGCAATGTTGAAGCAAACTACAGACAATTATTTACCAGTATTCCTACCTTCTGGCAGAACCTTCTCCCAGCCTCGATGGAACACTTGGCGGGGACTTGGGTCCGGGATCCGGAGGATAGAATAGAAGTACTAAGGATAACTGGTCCAGAGATCCCCCAGGGCATAAAGGTTCAAGTCTGGAAACGAAGTCTATTAGTTGTGCCATTTGAAATGATTAAGTACAGTGAGGATCGAGTGATGGATACTTCACTAGGTCTTCTGGAATGCAGAGTAAAGGTTGAAACTTTTGTCAGAGGCGAGAAGGCTGTCCTTATCTCAGATGATGCCTCTCAGCTGAGGATTAAGCCACTTCTATGCGGGTGGAAGAGAATTACGGGTCCAAAAGTTTTCACACGAGTAATAAGCTATTCCACGAAAATGGGAGTTCAAGTTTTGCGATCAGCAGTGGTAAAACAACAAGTGGTTACTGCAACAGAAAGACTCACCAAAGAGTCGAGTTTTTCATTGGGAAATGTAGACCTGTTTGTCTTATGGAAGAAAACGATGACCTCTCAAAGGCAAGCTAGTTTAATTTGGCAATAATCACTCTTAGTGATACCGTCTGCAATCTAGCTGAATTCTAAGGGGATGGACATCAACACCCAGTGTTCTCGATGCCAGTGGGGATGGGAGACTGCCACACACGTGTGGCTCTACTGCAGGTATGGAAATGGTGGAAAGAACGGTGAAAGGACATGGCAGGGGACTTTTTCAAATGGAGCCAGTAATGGTTTACATATGGGTTAGCTCGGCCTGGTTCAGACTTCTCCTCAGGCTGACCATATATGGCTTTGACCTGCAGAGGAGTCATGATGGAAGCCCTGTGGAAATCGCGCAATAGAGGAACTTTCAAGTAGGAAGCTCCTACCTTTCACAGTCAAATAGTAGTTGTCAATTCCTCACTGAAGCAGATCATAAAAACTGATGGTATAATCACAAAAGACATCCCCGTAAAGGGCAGTTATGGTTCTCACAAACGTGGGGTAAATGCACCAAGGTAATTTTATTTTCTCCTCCCAGTGACCGAAAGTTATTCTTTAAATTTTGGCTCGCGTAAGTGAAGCGAGCTGAATTCAGGTCGACTTATAGACCGGTTGAGCTGCTTGTCAAGGCGTCATAGCCTTTTTAGCTTAAAAAGCGTGATTTTGGTGAATAGAGTTAAGTAAAATAGATAGTGGAGATTTTATGTTGATTTGTTGAGTAGGCTTGATGTGGTAGGCAGGCAAGGTGCTGGAAAACCATCTTTATGGATACTGGTATTTGGACGAAGGATGTTGATGTCTCGGGTCCATTATGAGTCTCGTAAAAAACAAAATTGCGTAAGGCTTCCAACAGAAGTTATGTTACGCTATCCGGGTAGACTGTGAGGACCCCGGCCTCAAGTTTTCCACATTGATAATATAGCCTTGGACACTGGGCCCCTATTTAAAAAAAAAAAAAAAAAAAAAACACAAAAAAAGGAAAGACACTGCTGTTGAGAAATGTACCCTACCCTCGGTAGGATAGTTTTCTCAATGGAAAATGGTTTCCCGCCCAAACCAAAAGGGCCAAAGCATACTACAAAACGGATTTCACGTCAAAGAAAAACTCTAAAAAAAGACAAAATTTAATAGGTTATTCTCCTGTATTTCGGTACCATTAGATTGCAATACATCAACGACAGGGCTCCGTCCCACCATGCCGCGTGTGATAGAAAGCTCAGCGTTTAAAAAACTCAATGCTGTAGGTGGGACTAGTCCCACCACCGAAGTTGAGTTTTCTCAATGCTGATCTTTCTATCACGTGTGGCATGGTGGGATGGAGCTCTGCCGTTGATGTATTGAAAATCTAAAGGTACCGAAATACAAGAGAATAACCTATTAGATTTGGTCGTTTGTACATTTTTTCTTTGACGTGAAATCCGTTTTGTCGTATGCTTTGGCCCTTTCCGTTTGGGCGGGAAACCATTTTCCATCGGTAGGGTAGTTACATTTCTCAACTTATGTGCCTTTTGTTTTATTTTATTTTTAACATTATTACTCCATGAAACGGAGGAACTCTAACAACTGTGTTTGGTTCTCTTGCATCAAACTCTCTTCCTTCTTTGGGCAATGAACGCATATGGCCATCCATGTTGTCCTTGTCCATTTTACGAATGGTGACCTCCTGTCCCCTCACCACGGGAAGTATACTTTTTCCAGGGAGACATTCACTCCGACTATGCCAGACGTGTCTCATTTCTCCGAGTTACTTAATCAAAAATAAGGAGAAAAGTTGTTTCTAGCGTTTTTTTTTTCCAGTTTTTTAGTTTCTTGTTTTAAATTTATTAATGTCAAAATGGTGTCACACGGTTGCGTTTTCTAAACTTAAACTTGCCTCGACCACCATAGAGGGAGAGCTTAAACTCGCCCATTGGCTCTTACAAGGGCAAAAGGCACTGAGGGTATTGACAGACTAGAACCGCTAAAAGTTCATCCTTGCTTGAATCTCTTGGGGAGGCCGCAATAGGCCAAATAGATATATAGATAACTTAAACGCAATAGTACAAGTACGACTAATGGGAAAGGAATGACAGTAGAAGGTAAGAAATAATACGTAGGAGAAAGTGTTAGGGAAGGATTTAGATTTCAGGTGGTTTTTTTTTTTTTTTTTTTCAAGTGGTAATTTTTGAAGTATATGGGTCTGACTAGTAAGAGAGGTGAAAGTTATCGGGAAACGTGCCAGTCCTTTTTTTGTAAACTATGTAGGCTGTCAGGGTAGGCCTGTTAAAAGAGATAGGAAGGAGTAGAAGACAAAAATAGGAGGGAGAGGGGTATGCATCTTGAGGTAGTTAGTTTAGGTGCTCTAGAGTCTAAAAGGCTCGCCACACAGGCTGTCGAAAACCCGGTTTTCGACAATTTTGCATCGCCACACAGACTTTCGAAGAATTGCGGCTTGAAAAACTTTTGACAGGTGTCAGAATGGTACTTTCGACAGCCGCACTCCAACAACCGTTTCCTCCCGCCTGCAGATGACGAAAATTCGACAGTGCCCCGCCGACCTTTCGAAAATTGCGTCTGAATTTGCGTTGTCAGGGTCAAATTTGCGTTGTTTGGGACTGTTCCGTCACCATCGTCCGCCTGGCCATGACCAAAAACCTTGCCCCTCGACAGCAGGTGTGGCGAAGGGGGGGTAAACTGTCGACCACGAACTTTCGAATTTTTTCTGACACCTGTCGAAACTCTCGACAGCCTGTGTGGCGAGACCCTAAGAAGCGAAACCGGCTGACGCTCCCGGGATAACTCCGGATTCAATTGTGAGGTCCCTGGCCTCGTTCGAAATGATGTTTTGAAATGGAATTTTATATTTAGAAAAAAAAAAAAAAACTTAAACTTGAGCGGTGAGACTTCACCCCTAGCAAGGTATTCTACCACACCGTTCAGGATTTCGATCATGTGTGGCATCGAGTGACTCAGTACGGCCGTCGAATAGATCGGATCTCGACGGCCTGGTAGTTTCCGAGCGGGGACTGTAAAGATGCCCACCTCCCGTCCAATAAGATGCGCCAAAAAAAAAAAAAAAACGAAGTTGGACTAACTTGGACATGATAGCTTGTGGCTTTGCATGGGCGGGAAGTCAGGATTTTATGGGCTTTAAAGGGGGGGGGGGTGATTTCCAGGCTTCGTTTTTTTTTTTCGGCTCTGAGAAATACTACTTGAAATGTGAAATTCAGATATAGTGGTGGATCTGACAGGAACGCTTCCGCGTCTGTCGGATGGCCTTTTAGAGGCATCATGAGATACATGGGGATGAATTTACCCCTATAGCCATTACTTGTTCATCCTCGTGGCTGTGTTCATGGACACATTTTATTGCCACCGTACATCACTATAAAGACTTACGTGAAGGAGATCGTACCAACCCATGAATTTTTTTTATTTTATTTTTTTAAATCAACTTGGCAATCCATTATAACAAGAAAAGGAGGTCGGAAATCCCTCCACAAAACAACCCGGAAAGTTGGAAAACAAGTAGCCTCTGGGACCATTACCCAGGTTATGGTGCAGGCGTTGGGGATAATAGTCTAAAAACAGAAATGGTTGAATCATGACTGCTGTTCTGACATTACCCAACCTTGGGAAGAAAGGAAAAAACAATTAAACATTGTTCACCCGTCCTGAAAAGCCTAACAATCCAAAAGGACATAACTGTCACAAAAAGAAATGAGCTAACAAAAACAAAAGGCCAAGCAAAAAAGATAAACGACAGAGAGCAATATATGTCCCCTTTTCTATATCTAATCTACCCAGTACAAAGCACAATGTGAGGTCCTACTCCACATCCAAAGCACCAGAAACTAAAGCAAAACAACCACTAATAGTTCTATTATTTCAAAATTGTCGATTCAAAGAAAGCAATCCTATCGTATTTTACTATCTACCTAACTACCATAAGGAAAAACAAGGTCCCTAATACCGCGGGGCTGAATGATGTCGCTCCCTCCTCTGTTGCTTCCCACCTGCATGTCTACTGCGACCCGCCCAGGAAGAATAACAACCGGGCAGTTAGGTTGCATGTCAAAAGAGAGGTAGACTGTCTAAGAGACTACAACTAGTACAAAACTGTTCAGTTCTGGAGGAGCCAGTCACTGAAAATGATGCGTTCACCATCCACTCTCACTATGGTTTGGCCTACTGCCCAGGTGTCCAGAAACCAGAGTAATCCCGACACGGATTTCTTCGGTAGCTAACTTTCCTCTGCCAGTCTGTTTGGATGGCTCTTCTCATCCCCAAGCAGAAGGTATTACGAATCTGCTTATTTGTTAAATCCTTACCTTTAAACACTGTTTCATTCCGGTGCTGCCAAATCACTGCGAAGCCAGTAGCTCGGAAAACCTGTGCTACATAGCCCCACCCTTTGGTCTTTGATAACGAGGCTAGAATGCCTCCCAGCAGGGTCCATTCCTTGGACCAGACCATTGCGGTGTTTGAAGCTCTGTTCCAGTGCTTGATAATCCATGTCCATATACTGTTCGAGGCCAGCCAATCCCAACAAAGGTGGGTAAAAGATTCGAACGCCCATTGGCATCTTAGACACTTAATATCAATTCTCAATCCCCGTTCTGCAAGCCATACTGCAGATGGGGTCGAAACCATGGAAACCAACCAAAGAAGAGATGCATGTCTCTGGTTGGGGATTAGCAACACCTGCTCTCAACAGGAGGTAATTGCAGCGTCTAGATCAGGCTCGCTGCTTTGCATCAGTTGAGCCCATCTAGTACGAGCAGCTACAATTGGTTGTTTAGGTGGTTGGTTCATCGAATATCCGATCTTAATTGTGTACTCTGCCAGGTTGGCATAAGAGCCCCTTGGGCGTGAGGTGGATCATTCCCACATGGTATTCATGAACTCTTATTTGGATCAGAGGTTTCCCCACTGGTGGTGAAGAATTGTCATCGTCTTTCTCAAGGATGAAGCTCGGATTTAACACTATCCAACACTGGAAATTACGTTGTCGGGCCAAATAACCTTATCGGACCAAATACCCTTACAAGGGTATTTGGCCATGCTTTTGCATTCGACACAGTGACGACGTCGGCTACCGTGATGAAGCCAGTCTGGAATGGAAAGGGTGTGCACGCTTGAGCGTGACACTCGAAACGAATTCCTCTGCCAATAAGGCCGGGGCGAATCGGCGAGAAAATTCCGTTAAGTATGCACGCGCGTTGTTATGACGCACGCTGTGATGGTTAGGATCTGCAGTAATACCCTTCTACCAAAGAGGTTGAAGGGTCGATAGGGTTGATGTTATGACGAATAGATCTACGATGTACGCTGAGACTTAATCGTCAGTACATTAGTCAAATAATACGCGCCCCGGTCGTACGACCGGAGCAATTATTAGTGTATAGTCATCTGGGTTGAGGTAGCGCCCCGATTGTTGACATTTGCACAAGCGGTACCTTTATCCTTACTAATGCACCGTAAGCGGGGTTGAGGCTCTAGCTCAGCCTCCCGTAGGTAGAAAGGGAGTTGCCCCTTGGGAGGTGACTTCCTGACCGCATGACTACCCGAGCGACCGATGCCTTCGTCCCTCTACAAAAGGGGGACACCGTTGCAAACTCTGATATCGTCTGCACAGAGCCTAGACTCATACTATTGGAACAAGTACCCGCCTAACTGACGGTACTGGGCCTCTGGAAATGCCAACTTCTGTCTTTTTCTACTCGGCATCGAGTGGGCGGCACATCTGCCTTTACTAGGTGTGGTATCAGCCTACCTGCTACTTGAGTGTTTTTCCCGCTGTTCTGAGTGTGCGGATTTCCCTCGCTACCTTATAATTTTCCCGCCGCGACCCTCAAATGGCGCGGCCACGGCTAAGTACAGGCCCTTCGGGCCTTCCACTCAAACAAGTGTCATTGCAGGTCACACACACACTCAAGCAGGCAAACATTCAGACAGGCACACCAACCTGCAAGCGTACACACCCACTAACTTAGGAAAAATGGGCTCAGGCCACGGGTCGGACTGAGCCCCGCTACTGTTTATATACTAAGCTGCTCCTCTTTTACTCGAAGTGGGAGCTAGCTTAGTAGGTTAGGGTGCCGGGCTGTCAAGCTCGAGGTATAGGGATCAAGTCCACCCCGACCTTGGGGCTCCTTTTGAAACGGAGCCCCACTTTTGTTTTGCACCGTTTCGAGCGGTCGGGCCTTGAACCCGCGACCTTAGGGTTAGAAGTAATTAGAGTTAGTCAGTTAGTTAGGACTGAGCCCCGTTTGAAACAGTAACACGACACTTGGCATTAGGAAAGTTGATTGTTAAATTCTATTTTTTTTATTATTTTTTTATACATATTTTTATTTTACCTTTATTATTTTTATCATTTTTGGTTATTTTTCTTTTCTTCTTTATTTCCGTCTCGTATAGCCCGAGACTCATCCGCTGCGATGAATCCACAACGGAACCTCGAGAAGGTTCATTCCCAGTGGAGTTGTCGATACAGGGCCTTAGGCTTGGCCCGCTCGGTACTAGCCCGCACACCCGGGGAAGAGGCGAGTTGTAGCAGGTGAGCCCGCTGAAGAAGCGACCCCGACGTCGAGAAGGAATAGCAGAAGAGAAATTGTGCGGGGGAAGAAGCGAAGGAGATGGCGAGATAGAGCATGGGGGAAGATCGAGAGGGGGGGGAAAGGAGTAGGACCGCGCGGAGGTAGCGCGAATCGAAGGAGAAAGCGCGAGTCAGAAAAGAAAGCGCGCGCGGAATTGGAGAAGGAGAAGAAGAAGAAGAAGGAGGAGGATAAAGGAGAAGAAGGTGAAGAAGGAGGAGATGAAGAAGAAGGAGAAGGGAGGAGGGGAATACTAACTTGACCAACGTGGTCAGACGATTACGGATCAACGACGATTGATGGAGACAACGACGACTGATGACGACGGGGAGCGAGAGAAAGAAACGGGTAAGTCTCCTTCCTCGCGACCAATCCCGGTGCTTCTCTCGATAGGATAAGCAAAGCAAACAAAAAAAAAAAAAAAAAAAAAAAAAAAAAAAAAAAAAATCGAATGCATCTATCCCTATAGCATGGAACTATACACTACCACCATACATATACGTGTGTGTGTGTGTGTGTACGTGTGTGTGTGTGTGTGTGAGAGAGGGAGACGATAAGTCTCCGATCTTGGCCAACAGCCAAGTCTCCGACCACGACTCGCTGCGCGCTACGCGGATCGATAAAATGTGCAAATATAAAAGTGTCAGTGTATATTTCCACGTTTCACCGGAAGATTCATT
>BFEA01000849.1:105806-125807 GCA_003427395.1 Chara braunii | reverse complement strand
GTGTGTGTGTGTGTGTGTATGTGTGTGTGAGTGTGAAAGTGTGTGAGAAAGTGTGAATGTGTGTGAGAGAGAGAGAGAGGTGTGTGTGTGAGTGTGAGTGTCAGAGAGAGAGATAATGAGTGTACTGGTTATGGCCGGTGCCCGATCATGCCACGTGGCAACTTATGATCAATTGGAAAGCGGGAGAGAGAGAGAGAAAGAGAAAGAGAGAGAAAGAGAAAGAGAGAGAAAGAGAGAGAGAGAGAGAGAGAGAGAGAGAGAGAGAGAGAGAGAGAGAGAGAGAGAGGAGGGACGAGGATAAAACGTAAGAGGTAGAAGACCACCTGAGGGGGAGGAGACAAGGGTACAAGGGAGAACATGACGATGTGAAGTTGACAAGGAAGAGGACGATGGGATAAGAATAGGAAGCAACTTACCGGGGAGGAGTGTCTGCGCCCTTCGCTGGTCAGGGGAGTGAAGATCAGGAGAGAGAGAGAGCGTTCTTACCTTGCCGCCCATTAATCGTTACCTCGGCATCCAGGCGACGAAAAACTCACCTTTATTGGACTGTATCGGACCTGAAAGATAGGTAGTATACATTTAGTGTCACTATTATTATTACTATTATTATTATTATCTATTACTTTTATTATTATTATTATTGACGTTATTATTATTATTATTATGACTGTTGTTGATGAACAGGTGACATGATGGATTAGGCTGAACAGGATCTGCCATTTGGAGTCTGGGCGCCGAGCGCCGGGCAGGATACCGACGTTGGGTTAGTGATGATGATATTGGTGATGTGAGGGCACTTACCTTGTATTGGCGATGGTCTGTATGGGCGACATCTTCAAGTACTTCGGATTGTCGATGATGTCAACAATCGCATTGTCAATTAGTAGGTAGTAGTAGCTGTGTGGGGAGTAGGCTGGGCGCCGAGCGCCAGGTAAGGAGATAGGGGCTGGATACTCATGTTGGTGGTGGCGAGAGCAAACTCTCATTGACATTGGCTTTCAGAGTTACGATTCTTCATTGTTGTTATATTGCCGCAATGCTACTCTCTGGACACTGCGATATTATCTGGCCTTCAATGCCATGGTGTAATCTGGAATTGTCATCTCTCTGTTGCTTATTTTCATTGCCATTATTATTATTATTATTATTATTATTATTATTATTATTATTATTATTATTATTATTATTATTATTATTATTATTAGGCGCATAGTGGTCCTAGGATGAATGTGGCATCTGTGAGTTGGGGACCGAGGTTGTGAGAGGTGCGAGAGACATACCTGGTGTTGCATGCGAACAGCATTGGCCGAGATCGACTCGTACTTCGGGGAGCTGTTGACGTCACCAACTGCATTATAGATAGGCTAGATAGGATGCCATATGTAGACTGGGCGCCGAGCGCCGGGTAGGATATCAACTCTGGTTCTTCGGGATGATGATGAGACTACATCAACATTATAAAAATTGAGCTCTTGGTGTCCTCACTTGGTGAAACACGTGATGCAATTCTATTGTTGTTTCGAGGTCATGACTATCCGGTCTGTGTAGGTGATGCTGTTTGATTATTGAAGTTCGTTATTGCTTATCTTCCTTGCATATTTTATTATTATTATTATTATTATTATTATTATTATTATTTATTATTATTATTATTTATTATTTATTATTAGTAGTAGTAGTAGTAGTAGTAGTATTACTAGCGAGTAATCAGACTCACTTTCATTCACACTTTTCATGTATATAAACAACAACACAGCAAACCGGCGACATGCGCCCACTCAATACTCAGAGATATGGCAGTCAGATAAGAGTTCACTTTCACTGGCTATGGCGACTCAGCGCCCAAGCTACACTTTGTTCACATACATCGGACCACCCTGGATATCCCACACGCACTCACTCTGTACCTCACATGCACACACACACCGCCTACAGACGTTGGTGTGTGTGTGTGTCTGAGACAGACACATACGAACAACCGAAGAGAGAGAGAGAGAGAGAGAGAGAGAGAGAGAGAGAGAGAGAGAGAGAGTGGAGAGAGGAGATGTGCGCGATGATCAATGGGTACACGTGGCCTCAGCGTGTGCGAAACGAGGTTGTGAGTGGGGCGAGAGACATACCTGGTGCTTGATGAGTGCGGCATTGTCCGAGATCTTCTCGTACTCCGGGGAGCTGTTGACGTCATCACCGGCATCGTAGAGTAGGCCAGATAGGATCTGCCATCTGTAGTGTGGCGCCGAGCGCCAGATAGGATAGCAACATTGGTTCTCCGTTGGTGATGATGAGCCTATTCCAGCAGTGTCAATTATGAACTTTTGTTATGTTTTTATTTGGAAAAACTTGTGATGCAATACTGCTGTAGGTTCGAGGTCACGACTATAAGGTCTTATGTATATGATGCTGCTTGGTTTCTGAAGTACGCTATTGCTTTTTTTTCTTACATTTTCATTATTATTATTATTATTATTATTATTATTATTATTATTATTATTATTATTATTATTATTATTATTATTATTATCATTATTATTATTATTATTATCATTATTATTATTACTATTATTGTTTTACAATTAGACTCGCTCACTTCTTCACTACGCATGCATACAAACAGATGGTGAATCACACTGGCGCATAGCGCCCAGCTCAAAGCACGAAGATGTGGAAACCAAAACACTGTTCAGATTCAGGTTGATTCAACAGACTTTGGTGCATCAGCACCCACGCATCGCGACTCTTGTCACTGAGTCCGACACCACTATTCACTTCAAACTTCAAACCGGATCATCCTTGGATACCCCGCGCACACATTCTACACACACACACTCACGCACAGACAGAACGACAGACACGGACCAACGAGAACAAGATGGTCAGACATGTAGGTACGGATGAGGACAGACAAACAGAAGCAGACATACAGAAATTGTACATACAGGGACAAACAGACTGAGTCAGATGCATACACAGGCCTCACACAAAACTTGAAGTTGTGGGCAGGAGGATAGCAGGCCACCACGACCGGGCTTGCCTGCCTATAACCAGATAGGATGCGTGGTGATCCTTGGGTGCTAGTGGCATCTGAGAGTTGGGGTCGAGATTGTGAGTGAGGTAAGAAACCTACCTGGTGCTTGAGGCGGACGACATCAATCGAGATCTAATCGTACTTCGGGGAGTTGTTATCGTCAACTTCGACATTGGAGTATAGGCTAGGTAGGATCTGCCATCTGTAGTCTGGGCGCTGAGCGCCAGATAGATAAAGACATGGTTTCTGTGTTAATCATAATGAAACTATGTCAGCATTGTCAAAGTCTGAGTTTTTGCTGTAATCTTATTTGGTAAAACTCGTGATGCAAGTCTGTTGTTGGTCTGTTATTATTATTATCATATTATTATTATTGTTGTTGTTATTATTATTATTATTATTATTATTATTATTATTATTATTATTATTGTTATTTATTGCAATCAGACTCGTTCTCATTTACGCTTTACATGTATGCAAATAGTAGCGCAGCAAACAGGCGACACGCACTCACTCAATACTCAGAGATATGGCATCCAAATGAGAGTTCACTTTCACTGGCAATGGCGACTCAGCGACAAACAACCCACTGTTCACACACACCGGATCGCCCTGAATATCCTATACACGATATTGTGCACTCACCCACCCACACACACACGGAAAGAGAGAAGAGGGAAAGAGGAACAGACAATACCGGGTGAACAGACATACCGGGCGAATAGACAATACAGGGTAAACAGACATACCGGGCGGACAAACAATACCGGGTGAACAGATATACCGGGTAACAGACACACCGGGAAGACGAATACACAGTAACAAGCACACACGGACAGACGCAGACCTATCAAGACAAGCACTGATGTGCAGGCAGACTGAACCAGACAAGCGGACGGACTAGACAGTCAGACAGATTGGGCAGTCAGACACAGACTGTGACATAAACACACAGTCACATGGCGACAATCACTCTGTGACATGCAAACGCATTCACTCAAAGGCATAGACACGATGACGAAAACGCTGTAAACAGATAAGTACACAGTGTCACTGTCACACAGACACACAATGACACTTGCACGGTGAAAAACACGCATACACAGTGGGACAAACACAGACACTATGACATACACAGTCACAGTGGAACAGACCCAGACACTGTGACACACACAGTCACAGTGGGACAAACACACACTGTGACACACACGGTTGCACCATGACCTACAGATGCACAGTGACGCACTGTCTTACACGGTGCACAGACACAGTGCACGGTCACGTACACACTGCACACACTGTCACTGTGACAAACACACAGATATTGTGATAGTCACGCAGATACTAAAAGCACACCTACAGGTACTGAGATAATGACGGTGACACTGTGGCGCACATAGACACAGTGGAGCAGATACAGTGAAAACACTGTGACATACACACTGACACAGGTTGTGACATACGCAGTGTGACATAGGCATGCACAATAAAATACAGGTTGTGATGTACACAGTGTGACAGAGGCTGTAGCATACACAGCAAGATACAAACTGTGACGCACCCAGTGTGACACGAAGCGTGAGATACACAGTGAGGTACAGATTGTAACATACACGGTAACGTACATAGAGAAGGCACAGATTCAGGCAGAAAGGAGCAACCTTGAAAGGTGTGTTGATGGGGCCCATGGGCACGAGTGTTGGTTCATTACTTCTTTATGGTGGCCCATTTTGACGAATTTTATGGGCTATTGTGCTCTGTCTGTACATCTCCACTCGGACATCTGTGTGATTTCGCAACTTGGTTTCTGTATATCGTCACACTCGTATGCCTCGCAATTATTATTATTATGGTTATTATTGCTATTATTACTTATTATTACCGTTATTATTATTATTATTATTATTATTATTATTATTATTATTATTATTATTATTATTATTATTGTTATTATTTTATGTTGTTATTCTGATTGTTATCATTAGGCATCATACAGGGCCAGAGAAGGAGAGTATGGGGTATTAGAGAGGAGGGAGACGCTATCATGGTACCCACCTTCTCCATACTCCTCCATACTTGTCTTTGTGCGGTCCTCTTAGATACATGCCTCCCCGACTTATTGATTAGGGTCTGATCCCCGTTGAGTTAACCCTGACCTCAGCTAACCCTAAGAGCCAGCAATCGATTGCATGAGTTGTATATGACCGATGACAGGGCGATTGCGGGAGCTCTGCCGGAGTTCAGGCGGAACTCTGGAGGCAGGGAACACTAAGGTACGCTACTTCGATCCAGTTGTTGTTTCAGGACAAATAGGCTATTATCCATAACGGTGCTCACAAGGGCTAGGAATGCAGGATCAGTATTTCTTCAAGGGCTAAAGGATGGACTGAAGTCTTGGATTGTAAAAAGTGTAGGTAGAGAAAAGCTGGCTGGGTGAAATGTTTGGCGAAAAAGGTAACTGATTGCTTCGGGGTATAGCGATCTTGCTGTGTGAGCGTTTCTTGGAAATGTGGATGCAAGGGATCGACTTCCCATAATCATTCTCTCTATACATAGCCTAAAACAATGATGGGTATATGTTGATTTGAGCTTGTTATGATCAACTATCATGAATCACACCGATCAATCCTCATGACGCATCTAATCCAGCATAAATCCTCAAAACTGACAACGGTTCAAGGCTCGAATGGCCTCAAAGGCAATGACTTGGCCTGTCGACAAGGCTTGTGTGGGGGTAAGAGTTGCAGGGTCGCATGAAGCCTGCCTTATCAGTGACTGGTCGCATGATAAGAGTAGCAGAGTCTATGAAACCTGCCTTATCAACGACTAGTCAGTGATAAGAGTAGCGAGGCTCCATGAAAAGATTTCTGCCTTACCACCGATGAACCTTACACTGAGTCAGTGATAAGAATAGCAAGGTTTCATGGACACCCCCCTTATTGAGGTCTAACCAGTGATAAGAGTAGCAGGGAAAACCTGCCTTATCAGTGACTAGTCTGATATAAGAGTAGCGAGGTTTCAAGGACACCTGCCTTATCAGTGATCAGCCTCACACCCAGTCAATGATAAGAGTAGCAGGGTTCCTTGGACACCCGCCTTATTGATGACTAGTTAATGATAAGAGTAGTAGGGGAAGCCTGCCTTATCAATGACTAGTCTGATATAAGAGTAGCGAGGTTTCAAGGATACCTGCCTTATCATTGATCAGCCTAACATTCTGTCAGTGGTAAGAGTAACAGGGTTCCTTGGACACCCGCCTTATTGATGTCTAGCCAGTGATAAGAGTATCAGGGAAACCTGCCTTATCAGTTTCTAGTCTGATATAGGAGTAGCGAGGTTTCAAGGACACCTGCCTTATCGGTGATCAGCCTAGCACTCATTAAGTGATAAGAGTAGCAAGGTTCCTTGAACACCTGCCTTATTGATGTCTAGCCAGTGATAAGAGTAACAGGGAAACCTGCCTTATCAGTGACTAGTCTGATATAAGAGTAGCGAGGTTTCAAGGACACCTGCCTTATCGCTGATAGGTTCACGCATTCTTTCAGTGATAATAGCAGCAAGGTTCCTTGGACACCCGCCTTATTGATGTCTAGCCAGTGATAAGCGTAGCAGGGAAACCTGCCTTATCAGCGACTAGTCTGGTATAAGAGTAGCGAGGTTTCAATGACACCTGCCTTAACGCTGATAGGTTCACGCATTCATTCAGTGATAAGAGTAACGAGGTTCCTGGTGGTCTGCCTTATTTATGTCTATTCAGAGATAAGAGTGGCAGGGTTCTATGAAACATGCCTTATCAGTGACTAGCCAATGATAAGAGTAGCAAGGTGTCACGAAAAACCTGCCTTATCAGTAACCAGCCATGGGTTAAGCCTGCTGCCAATTGTGCTTCAACACACAGAGGGCCAAGGCCCACAAGGTTTGCCTTTTGCCAAACAGGCGCCAGTAAAAAAGTGGATAAATCCTGAATGGTCTGCCATACCACCGCTAACTTTCTCCACAATCTGCATCATTCAGTCCTAACTAATGATCTCTGATTCTACTGAGAGGGGAAAAGTGAGATCTTGCCTCAGAAAGACTACCCGTTTACCTTGGAACATTTGAGTTGATTTCCCTCCATGAGATTTCTTTCCACAAGATTGGATTCGCGATGTGTTCATGTGTGTTGGAAAAAGGAAGGGAAACTCAGAAAGATAATCTCAAGGAGGATGGGAAGGAGATAGTTCGAAGGAATTACTGCGTCTCATGACAAAATGGGATGAACAATGGTTCATCACCTAAACCGAAAGAGGCAATAGCCCGAACAGATAGTTAAGGATAGAAGACAGAAAGAGGGCACAAGTCTGAGAGAAATATTCTAGATCCCAGTTTAGGGGAAAAGGGATGTTAAACTTCTTTTGGACTGTGTTGTGTCTACAGGTTCATCACTCTTGGAGAGGACTACGGAAGAAATCCGTAAGGAACTGCAAATTTTGTTATCTCTAGATAACAGGTCGGTAAAATTCTGACTCAACTTCCATTTGGCTCGATACCCACACCTAAGACAAGACCCGAGAAGGAAACAGATAAATCTTTCTCTGTATCTATGCCTAAAATTGTCCACATCACACTCAGAGGTCTTTGAAAATGTGAAGGGCTGGGGTAAAAGGAGGCGGGTTTAGGAAGGAATGTTGTCTTTCAAGGTTTTGGGGCGTGAGTGGCTTGTTATGAATGGGTTAAAGGTTGACGCTTGTAGCGCATTCTATGTCTGCATCTGTATGTGTGTATGTGATTTCTTGCATTTGCACAGGTGTTGGACATTTGTGTTGTCTTCTGAATTTGGGATCGTCTGAGATATTCGGGCTAGGGACACAACAATCGTGAAAGTGAGGTCCACCGCTCATTCAGCTCCCCTGACTTACATACATACATACATATACCGGGCAGTTCTATTTGATGATATATATATATATATATATATATATTTATTTTTTTTTTTTTTTTTTTTTTTTTTTTTTTTTTTTTTTTTTTTTTTTTTTTTTTTTTTTTTTTTTTTTTTTTTGAGAGAGAGATCGTAGCTGGTCGGGGCTCAGAAAGTCATTTGACTAGGTTTCTGTTTGAGAGAACGAGAGATTACAAAGAGTTTGACTCTAGCTTTTCTCATAAAGTCAACAAAGGAGAACATAGAGTCATTGTCATAATTAGTTAAGCGTGGAAGACTGTCTGAAAAGGTCGACCTGATTAGATAGTCGGTCCGGGGAGTTAGTATCTCGGGGCACGACGTACGGGTCAGTCCTAAGGCGTTCTACCGTGCGTATGCCTATGCTACGGCGATCGAGAAAACGTCCTCGGCTGGCCTACCTCTGCGATTGCATGTAAAAGCCTTCGCACGTGGGTCAGTAGCTCAACAGGGATACGCCCACCTAAGGGATGGTGACAGCTCCCGCAGGTGGAGGTATGTTGTACCTCGCGGGTTCCCTAACCTGTCGTAGGGAGTCGCGGGAGGTATAGCACGCGCGCACGGTCGGAGTGGTGTTTCGTTACGAGTGACAAAAGGATACTCCTGTGTGACACGACTGTGAGGTCCGACACTAAACTACTTTGCGTCTGGGTGTGGGACCGCCGCGCGCGACAACGCCTACTGTTCTCATCTAGTGAAATCAGTTTCCACACTTGCTGCAAAGGGGGTTCCATGTCTGCAAACCACGTCCCTGGCGGGTCAACCCCGTCCGGGGCCAAGATTTGTTTCCATTGCAGCGGGATCGCTCTGATTATTGTCTGTTTCCTATTCTCCACCAATCGTATTTGGCCCAACTGCTGCTTCAACTCAGTTTCAGTTTTCCATACACCCTTGATTGACTCCCATATGTCTTTTATCCGCAGGACACCCCTTTCAATCCATGAGCGGTCGAAACTCGCAGTGGAGGAGTCGGCCCCAACCAGTTCCCCGATTGGTCTTGAATTTTGGTGTTCTCAAAAAGGGGTTGAGCTAGCACTTCGGCTTTTGAGCGCGGTTCTGACCAGATGGTGGGCCTGAGTCTTTTCCAGGCTTTGATAATCATTGCCCAGAGTGACGATTTGATCTGTCTTCTCTGATAAGAGAATAACTGAATACAGATCCAGATATCCTCTGGTCGTTGCAAATTTCATTCACGACTCAGAAGTGTCTCAGCCAAACATGCCCAATGAGGTGGGGGGGATGTAAGACTAGCTTTAACCACCCAATTACACAGCATAGCTGTGATTTGTCGTTGTGGGTCTAACATCCCCAAACCTCCCTCATTACAAGGGTAGCAAAGAATCTCCCATGCAACTTTCGAGATAAAGGCCTCTCCTTCTTCTGCATAAGGTTTCCAGAGCAGTTTGGCTGCTCGTCGTTTGATAAGATTATAAGATAAGTCGCTCAGACCTCGAACCCTGCCCACATACCCTAAGAGAGCGAATAGGGCACTGTTCAGTGCCAAAGCTCGGCCGAAGAGGGGCAAATGAGGAGCTTTACCCCACGAGCCAATCCGAGCCAGAACTTTTTGAGTGAGGATGCTTTCTTGTATCTTTGTACAGAATTTCAAGGCCACTTGAACGCCCCAAAAGCATTCCGATTCGTTGTCATTGATACGCTTCATACCCCATTCCACGCATAGCGAGTAATCATTAGGGAGGAAGAAGACAGACTTGTGTCAGTTTAGCGTCGCTTCAGACAAAATCGAGTACTCATCTAAGCAGGCTTTGAGTGCAGCTAGTGATTCAGGCGTATTGTGGGAAACAACAAATAAATCATCTGCAAGGGCTTTCACCTTGAGGGGTGAAGGCCCTGCATGTAGGCCTAGGATTTGGGAGTGTGCCCTGATGTTATTCAAGACTCCTTCCATCTGAATAGCGAATAGCAAGGGGGCCAGGGGGCACCCTTGAATTCGGGTGCACAGCTGTTCTTCATACTTTTATGTGCTATTTCAATTCCTTTTAAAGCAGAAAACGATCCATTCATGCAAATAAAAAATCACTTTGTATTTTCCAGAAAACCATAAAACTGTGTCACACGTCGTAGAATACTTCGCTAGTAGGTCCAGGCCCCTGGTAGTATTACGACAGATGAGGCTGAGCAAGAAAAACAAAGAAGAAAAGAAAGAAGTCGAGATATATGCCAAAATGTCCCCATGAGTTGTAAAATACCCCCGTAAGTTGAGGTATATGCGAAAAGGCCCCAAAAAGATGGGAGTAGAGCGGAATGCCCCTCTTACAAAAGAAAATGTTTTGTGAAATACCCCTGGTGTCGGTTGGAGCCCCCATCTTTGCAATATATCCCTACCGAGCACTGTCCAACTTTGCAAAATGCCTCTGTACTTGCTAACTTTTCCAAGGCCCGGTTGCAAAAGGCGAAGGCCCAAGCGGCCAGGTCCAGAATGCAAATTTGCACAGCGGCCTGACAGGGGCATAACCGACAGATTTCAGCCAAAAGGGCATTCCGCTCTACCCACATCTTTCAGGGGCATTTTGGCAACTTATGGGTTTATTCTGCAACTTGACCCAAAAAAAGAAACGGCAAAAAAAAAACAGAAACGGCGTGAAAAAAAAAAGAAAAAAAAGAAAGAAATGAAAACCGGCGGGGCACTCTGCTTCGTGCGAGCACGGACCCACCGCCAGCCCGTTCAGAGAATGTACAACGGTGTGCAGTTGGTCGGTCTGCCCCGGAAGGAGAGCACGGAGGTCAGTAGCGCTGAGGAGGCGGCTGGCAATAGGACTGCTCCGCGTGAAGAAAGGTGCGTACGGTCACGCCTTTTCCTCCATATTCTCCTCCTCGTCTCTTACTCTTTTACCCCCCCCCCCGCCTGCAAGCACAGGAATCGCCGAGAGTAAGGGACTCCGCAAACCTGAGCGTCGAGGACGGAAAGGATGGCGGCATTTCCTTTTTCCATCAGCCTCAGACAATCCAGGAGATACCTCTCCATGGCATCATCGCACTCAATGCCATGTATATTCTACCACAAAGACAACAAGTAGACCGTGATTTTCTCCTTCTCCTCTTCCTATTGTAATCCTTCCCTCTTCCGCATGTGAAGATCGCACCACTCCCCGCCCGCTCTGCCCGATACTGCCCTGATATTCTTCTGCGCCTTCCTTTCCCGTCCCTGTTCCCCCAGCGCGACCTCCCACTGCCGTGTGATGAGGTAAGCCCACAGGAAGAGCATAAGCCAAGTTTAGCTGGCCGTCAAGCGTCTTAGCGGCGGGAAAGAAAAGATCAGAAAATAATCAACAAGGGACTCCTCGACTTCCTCTCCTCCATGTTCTCCTTATCTTGCCACTTCTACACCGGCCACTCCCGCCTCTCTTGACATTCTCTCTTGATATCCACTTTTCCCTGCTTCCTCGTATCCCTCTTTCACCATCGCGACCTCCCCCACCATCCGCATTCTGGGACATCTTCCTTTTTCGTCTCCCTGCATCGCGACCTCCCACCGCTCTTGTCGCATACTATTCTTTGGATCTTCTCAGCGGCCCAAAAGAATAGGTGAGAACCTAAAAAAACGATAAGTACCTCCTCGACGTCCTCTCCTCCGGATCACAACGATCTTTTCCAATCCCCACAGCCCCGTCCACCTCCCATCTCTCGACATTCTCCCCCAATATCCCCCTCCGCCGGCTTTTCCCAACCCTCTCACATAATCGCTCTGACCATTCCCGAACCCATCCTCAGAGTGCGAGCTGTGCGTTCATCATCTACCCACCCACCGACCTCCCTGCGTCCCAATTGTCGACTATTGGTTCGGATCTCGCGGGAGACCGTCATGGGTTGAGGCCACAGCAGCTGCTTATGCCACGCGCGCGCGCGCGCGCGCGCGCGCGAGAGAGAGAGAGAGAGAGAGAGAGAGAGCGTCGTTAAACGACAGATACTGGTAGATGAACGGAGAACTATCGGCGCGAACACACGGGGAGAGAGAGAGAGAGAGAGAGAGAGAGAGAGAGAGAGAGAGAGAGAGAGAGAGAGAGAGAGAGAGTAGTCTATTGGCTGCTGTGGTTGGTGCCTCCACACTTCCCCTCTGCTCTTGCCGCTTCATCGGGACTAGATACCTAGGTTGTCGCCCCTGATTATCGTCGGACTCACAGTCCCCCGGTAATTGGGAAGTATGCTATTCGTCCGAGCCCATCAGGGCTTGAACTCAGGTCTGGTGATGAACACTACAGGGGTTTACCGTTCGGCCGCGTGGTCTGGGTCCTCCTTCCTTCCTCGCCGGTGTATTGTTTTTTAACTTTGTCCCAAATGAAGAGGAAAAGGAGCGATGCCGAGTGGTGTGACTTTGGTTCGCGCGTGGGCAGAGCGCAATGCCCAGCGCCTGTGTATGTTTCATGTCGAGAAGAGGAAACGAGAAAACTACTGACGGCCCACTCTTTGTGTTTTCTTGGAAATGATGTCCTTGTTTCAGGAACAAGAACGCTTGCGAATGTTGTGGTGGTGGGGTGACGACCGGTCTTTCCCTCTTACAACGTCTCGGAGACGAAGCCGTCGATATCCATAGCGTGAATGATGATGACCTAACCATAGCGGGTACTCCAGTGTTGGACGTCTGTCTTTCTCCCGATCCCGACTGCTATGGTTAACATGAATCGAGCGAGTAGAGCTATGGCGGCATTCTCCGTTCAGGTAAGTCACGGTGTGCGATCGGCCATCTTCACTTGTGTGACATGTGTGTGTGATATTCGACGTCCAACGTGTGTGCGACTCCTTCAGCAACTTCACTTGTGCGACGTTAGAGACATCGAAGGTCTATGCTGCATATTCCATTGCCCAACTTTTCTTTTTGTCGTTTTTCCGAATATTTCTACTCGATACCATTCGATTGCATCGCGCCCATCAATGACGACCACCGGGCACCTTCACAGCAAGGGCATACACACACTAGCACTTTCCAGAATGCATCTGGCTGCACTTACAGCTGAACCAGGATGCACCTGACTGCAATCACGTCCAGAGCTCCGTGGAAAAAGTCCTCTATGCCCTAAGTAAGTTACCTAAGCATGCACAAACCTCCCTCCCTAACAATTCCCAACCATCCACCAACAGCACAACTCGATTGATGGTGCTCCCCGCTTACTTACTGAGCACTAGTACCTTTGCCGCTTGGGAAAATAGCGGGCCTCGGGTAGGCGTCCGACCTTTTCAGAGGCCGAAACGAAACGACGGCCGCCGATCAGATTTATCAATGGCAATGGCAGTCGTCGTCGGGCCCGACCTCCGAAAATTCATGAGTTTGGGAAAACTGCCAGTTTTCCCTATTTTCCCACGCGGGAAAGGTACTAGAAGTTAGCACAAAGTGTGCAAAAAAGTCGTGAAAGTTCAGCGCGAAATGCAAAAGGCAAAAGGTTCAATTGTGGAGTGCAAACTGCTGTGCAACCACTAGCACTGGTGTGATCTTCAGGAACCCGCCGATTGGTGTGTCTTGAAAGTGAGTTGGTACGATGTTTAGTGAGATCCGATTTCACGTTTGTGTTCGGGAGACTGCGTGCTGGTCAATTTGATGGTGCGTGTGAAGTTGGACTTCGTCCGCTGTGCGATATTGTGCGACAGTTACGCATGCATGCATGCATGCACGCTTTCCACCACTCTGGCCGCCGGTCTGTGAGATGATGTTGTTGTTGCTGCGTGTGTCGCTCTTGGTCTGTCTTATGTAACCCGTGGTGGGTAGCAGGCTGCTCAGTTGAGGAAAAAGCAGAAGGCAATCTTCGTCTCGCCTCCAACCTCTCTCCCCTGCTCTCCCTATCCATCCTTCCCCCTCTTGCCAGTCGATTTCGTCAAGCGCCCCACCCCCAGTTTGGTCTGCGAGTTTGGTTAATCAACCTGCGCACACCCTTTTGCTCTGTCTCTCCAGTCACTTTGTCCATCCTTTTTTGGCTTCTGTGTCGGGCTACCTTGTGGCCAAATGCTGCACCAATGGTATAACTGATGATATAACAGGAACATTCCCTTTTTTTTTTTTTAAAAGGGCGACGGCCGTGAGATATTATCATTGAGCTGACCGGCCCCAAGCAATTCATTAGTGGTTGGTTTTACTCGTCAAGTTCCATCATGTGGATTCGAACACAAGTCTGTATTTCAACAGTTCATGGGTGTACCCACTGAGCAAGGCTCTTGGGTGAACAGGAACAATTTCACCTGCGGAACCCTGGCTGGCAGCTTGGGCCTCAGGCTACCTTCTTCCCCCGAATACAACGTACGGTCATCATAACTGTATTTAGACTGAAAGATACCCCAAATACAGTTATAATTACCGTACGTTGTATTCGGGGGAAGAAGGTAGGTAGTGTTTTTTTGACAATCCGGTGGAGTCAGCCCGCTCTGAGATCCAGACTTGGCCTGGGTGAGTGAGGGGCAGGAATACGATTTGTCACGTCCAAACGGGAGGGAAGGGAAGACCGAAGGGCTCCGTCCTCCCAGACGATCTCCGCGCGGAAGGTGGTGCTGAAACTCGCAAGGCGCTGAGAAGTGGCGGTCAATAGGAGCCATGTTGTCCTCCTCCGCGAGCGAGATCCTAGACTTGCATTTATGATTTTTCCAAAAACGCACATGTATTTTTTCCCCCCAAAAACACAGAGTGTGATCCATTATTTTCGCCAATCTTGGTAGCCATGTTGTCCTCCTCCGCGAGCGAGATCCTAGACTTGCATTTATGATTTTTCCAAAAACGCACATGTATTTTTCCCCCCCAAAAACACAGAGTGTGATCCATTATTTTCGCCAGCTGTTTGACGATAGCTTCATCAATGAGACTCGGCTCAGTCCCGCTGTGGCCCCCACCCCCTGCCCGCAAAAAGAAGAGGCTTGCTCCCATTTTGCCCCGGGCATGTGATTGACATATGAATATGTCTGCCTGTGTTATGGCTAACTTTCTGTGTTTTTTTTACTGGTACAGTTGCTCCGTGGTGCAATGGCCGGGTGTAGCAAGATGCCTGCTTCATCCGTGCACTTGGAAGTCGGGAGTCTTGCAGAGGTGAAGCAGTCCACATCATCTATCTCATCAGCTCGTTTATCATCAGCATTCGCTATCCCGTGCTGGAGGAGATTGGTGAGTACAATGACACCAGGCAGAAGTTTCAGTGAGCGCCTTCCAGAGCAGCAACGCGAGACACGGCTCTGTTCACGAACGTTTACAATGTCCGTCACCTCAGCATCTCATGACGGCAAGGCTTTGGAGGTGTCTTCCTCGAGGCAGGGGTCCTCTCTAGGCGCTATGCCCAGAGCAGACACTGCATTGGATGCTGCCCATACCTCGTCTGGCATCATGGAGTTGCTCTCATCTTCCAAAGCTGTGGACGGTGATTCCAACCGTGCTCCCATCTGGCACCATGTGAAGACAAAGGCATTGACAAAACAAGCCCAGCATATTATGAATGTAAGCAAAGATCAAACGGTGAATGGTTAAGTCTATGTCAGTGATGGAGTGGTAGTGGTGGTGTGTTGCCCAGTGATGGATGGATGATGGATGGATGGATGGATGGATGGATGGATGGATGGATGGATGAGCCGTAGCCACTGCCTCTCCCGAGGCTGCTGGGGGCTGATGACCCCGAGGAGGAGATGGGGTCATATCCAGGGGCTAGGTCCCATTTACACGAATTTTTAAGCGATGTTGACCGTCGATAGCAAAGATCAACGGCCAGGTTCTCGTAATCCGTGCAAGTGGGACCTTGCCCCAGGAGTCACCATCCGTATGGTTACAAGTCCTGCAAGTTCTACATCGTTGGGGAAAGGCTCAATGCTGCTGGATTGTGTCCTCCCCCCTCCCAAGGACCTCCTCTCCCATGAGGAGTGGGCACTCGACTGTGGATCCTGGAGCTATTCTCTCGTGACCTGCGGGCCCCTATGGTAGGCATGACTCTCAACACTGGTCATGACCCACGAATCCCTGTCGGGTTTCACAGTTACAGCTGTCCCTATTTGGGGGTGGTGAGGTTGGCGCCTGTCCTTCTCTTTGGCTGTGGCGCTATCTACAGTAGCCTCTGATGATCTCAGACCTCTCCCCCCTTGCTGGTGATGCTCGTCACCCATAAGGTGGTGAAGCTTGCCCAGCTGTTCAATGGTGATACCTGTTTCCCCTTTGAGTGTAATGCTACCCTGCCTTTGGTGTCGCAGCTATCCCCTTTGGCTAGTGATACTGGTGAGACATGCCCGCCCTCTGGTGAGCAAAAGATGTGTCCCTCCATTTGCTGTTGGCGCCTGTTTGCCTGGCCTTTGTCCAATGGTTTTTTCACCGTTTGGAGATGACAGACACTGATCAAATGTGGTTTTGTTTCTGGTTTTCGTCCGTACCCTTGTGCCCCATTAAATTTACCTCGAGTACATTGACGTTTTATTCGCTCAAGTGGTGCATGCAGATCCCTTGGTCGCATGGATGCTGCTTTTTAATAGTGATTGTTGAACATTGTTCTAATTGCATCAGTGCCTCTGGCTCCTTACTCCTTTCTGCTTCTTTTTTTTCCTTCTTCAATAAAAGCTGTCTTCTCCTTCTCATATATGGGAGACAGCTGTATTCACTCCGCTATTTTCTTCTCTGAGTTCTTTTTTCTACTTCACACTCACTGCCTACATACCCCGTGCTATCTACCTACATATCTAGCATCACTGTGTCGAGCGCATCGGCTCCTGCGTGACGTGGCCGGGAGGGCCCTCCCGGCCACGTCACGCAGGAGCCGATGCGCTCGACAACGGAACTCCATATCAGTGCACCGGGGGGGGGAATTGCTAAAGGCAACCCACCTATATCCACTCTACTTTGTAGGGGGAGTAGTGCCCAGGGTCCTAACCTCTAGCGAGGGATGGCTGGATCCCTGAGTCCTGCCAAGATCAGGCAGGGGGGGGGCAAGCCAACTATTGCAGCCGGTGAGCTCAAAGGGCGCCGCAGGGGGCCGGGGGGAATCGAACAGCCGACGTGAGCCTCCTGAATGCCACTTGTGTGCTCCACCAACTGAGCTAGGCCGCTGACCCGCTCCTACTCCTTCCGTTATCAGCATGGCTACCTTTTGCATTAGCCACTGATTTTTCCGGATGTGTTTGTTGCTTGTGTCATCGGTTGGGTTTTAAATCTTTTCGGGGGAGGGGGGGGTTGATGGTATTGCAGATTCTGAATGCTGAGTCTGTGGCAGTTGCAAAGCAGAGAATAGAGTACCCGGATTTTAGGCCTGGGGATGTACTCCAGCTGAAAGTGGTATGTATTGCTTGCCCCGGTATTTCCTAACGCCTAACGTGCAGACAGATGACAGAAACGCAGCTACATCTGTGCAGCCAGCTCAGATGGATAGATGGCTAATAGACCCATAAGGAGGGTTTTTTTTTTTTTTTTTTTTTTTTTTTTTTTTTTTTTTTTTTTTTTCGTAATTCCCAGCCCCTTCTGTTCTGGGTGGCATTAATCCGGTGGCTTCTCACTGGTAAGAGAATGTTTTTCGAAACAAGCAGCAGGGGGACTAGACAGGAAAGATAGTCAGCCTACCCTTGTGGCTTGAGCCGCCTATCCAAGGGGGTTTTGCTCCAGGACCACCCGCTCCCACCCTTTGGTCTGCCCTTAGGGGTTGTCCTGCAAGTCGGGAAGCTTACTAGCAGCACCAAGGCACACTGCAGGACAATCCCTAAGGGATCAAGGCAGGGGGGGGCGTTCCTAGCAGCCCCTCGGGCCACGTGTTACTTACTCACACCTTCCCACCATATCTACCTAAGCGCAGCATTTCCTCTGCCTCCTATCACCACATGTCATCTGTATCCCTGAACCCTTCCGACCTTGGTATTCTACCTCTCCTACCGTCAGGTTTTTCTTGGCTTTAAACCTGCCTTGCCTATCCCTGAACCTTAATCCTATCTACCTATGCTTGATCCTTTGTGGTATTAGCACCGAAAGTGGCCGAAGAAGACCAAAAAATGTCCACACTACCTTGGCTCCTGAACTATACATGTCTGTGCGATTGTTATGTTCTAACCCCAGCATTTTCTTTACCCCTTTTACCCTCTGACCTCCCTCTATAGGTGAACACTCCTCCTCTTGCCCCGTACTATAATACAACTATTCCCCTCACATTATCGGGAGCTCCTGTACAACCCCGCCCATCCCTCCTAACTATGGTACGCATCGGTTGAGGTCAGTCCTCGTCATCTTGGGGACTAGGTACATGGCCCATTAAGATGGGGCCAAACCGCATCCGGCCCGTCTGGGGGTTGCGTTTGAGCAGTTGCGGGTACGGGCTCCATCTTTCCGAGAACGCTTGTTTCCCTTGCTCCTTCGTGTGGCTGCTCCTCTGGAGGTTGGCCATAAGGGCAGTCCTGATATTTTCCAGCGCCCTCTCTTGATACACTTGGAGCGGTGGGGCTGTTCCCTGCCTCCATCGTTCATTTCGCAGGGTCCACAGGGCCCATAGTGCCGCTGCTCGTGTTGTTTCTGCAGCCAGCATATCTTCCTTTCTGGATCTATCCACGTTCATCAGCCCCCCGAAGAGGATGGCAGTGTCTTCCATCTTTCTGCCCTCCAGCGGTGATCCGTCTGCCATGTCGTGTGCCCACCATTCCCAGAATGCCCTGACTATCCGGCACCGCACAAACAGATGGGGGATAGACTCTACTTGTCCGCACCCCGCAGCACATTCCTGGTCCTTGTGTTGGCTCCTAAGTGCCAGCCATTGTGCTGTTGGGATCGTCAGGTGATAAATTTGCCATAGAAGCCCAGCCTGTTTCTGATCTGGCAGGGCTGCCAAGATGGCACATTGCTCGTTCCACCTCTTCTTAGTCTACATGTAGCATATAAGGAAGTGAAATGCACCGAGAGCCTAAGATCTCGCAATGATGAAAATTGCAACAACTGGAAGCATAGATGCAGCATTCACAAGATGTCGATGTGCACGATGCCAAGAGTAATTCAACGAGAAATCAATAACAACACATTTGTATCATCATCATGGGCTGGGAAGCAGCACAGCGGAAGTCTTAGTAACCAAAGGACACGAGGACAGACAACATGAAAGAGGGAAACTTCGGAAGGGCAGGACATCAGAAAGATTGCCCTTCCGCTCACACACATGGGGAGAGAYCCATAGACATGCGGGAGAGAAAGGGGAGAGACATAGGAGATAACCAAGTCCAACCCAAGTCTGATCTCCGAATGTCGTACACAGTTCAATCCCAATGTAGAGTGAAGTCCGATCTGAATGTCGCGTCCAATAAGGCAGAATGCCGTGTCCAAACAATGTCTGCAGTTACCTCTATCTCTACTCTGAATAATAATAATAATAATAATAATAATAATAATAATAATAATAATAAGAAGAAGAAGAAGAAGCACTTCGGAGGAGTAGGAGGAGAAGAGGAGAGAAGAAGAAGAAGAAGAAGAAGAAGAAGAAGAAGAAGAAAGCTAGGCGCTTTCTGCACTTACCTGGCGGATGCTGAACTGCAGGTACCGCGAAGGCAGCTATGGCGCTGGTACAGGTAAGTCCTCTTCTCTCTCTCTCTCTCTAACTAACTCCTCTAACTCTCTCTCTGGCGCTGGGTTAGCGCAGCAGCATCTCCCAAGAGCGCAGCTTCCCTCCAGTTAGCGCAGTAGAACAGCGSAGCAAAATAGCGCAGCCAAAATTAGCRCAGCGGCAGTTCTCCAAAATAGCGCAGCAGGGGAAACTCTGAACCAGCATAACGCTGGGATTTCTCCTCGTACCTTCTTTTCCAGAACTGGGCGTTGGCCCAGCTTAAGAGTCCACGGYCTGCGTTCTGGACCGTGCAGATCGAAACTCCGATCCACGGTCCAGATCGCAGGCTTCGAAACTGGTTCAGTCCTTGGCCTAAAACGGCCTGCCTGGGTCCCTACCGGACGTCCAGGCCCTGCCCAGGACTGGGCCTGTTCGGTACCTGGTCCGATTCAGGGCCTGTGCGGATGCATTGGGCCTGAACGTCGGTCCAGGTCCGAACGGTCCGAAATCTGTCCGAAAACAAAAAAAGGTCCAAACGTTTTTAGAGGTACAACCTCTGGGCCTGAATCTGG
>BFEA01000849.1:40104-63753 GCA_003427395.1 Chara braunii | reverse complement strand
AGCGAATCTGCTTGATTGGTCACACTGATACCCCCGCTAGCAGCGGGAATGTCACATTAGTATTTCACTGATGAGCACCTGCAGCAGGATCCGCTTGATTGGTCACACTGAAAAGCACCCCCRCTAGCARYGGGAATCTCACATTGGTATTTGATTGATGAGGACCTGCTGCAGGGTCYGCTTGATTGGTCACACTGACAAGTACCCCCGCTAGCAGCGGGAATGCCAGACAGTCTATCTCTCTCTCACTCCCTCTCTTGCTCTCTTACGCACACATCTMTCATAGACACAGTCTCTTCCTCACTCTCTCACTGCACARTCTCTCTCTCTCACTGTRCAGTATCTCTYTCTCCCTTCCTCTCTCTGTCTCTCTCACTCAGTCCGCTCTCTACTCTCTCAGTCARCTCTCTCTCTCTTCCACTCAGTCCGCTCTCTCTCTCACTCCCTCAGTCYGYTGTCTCTCTCTTCCACTCAGTCCGCTCTCTCTCTMCTCCACTCAGTYCGCTCTCTCTCTCTCTCTCACTCAGTCCGCTCTCTCTCTCACACTCTGTCCGCTCTCTCTCTCATGCAGTCTCTCACTCCCGCTGTGCAGTCCCCTTCTCTCTCACTCTCCCTTTCACACGCAAGTAACCGCCTGAGCGCCGACGCGTCTCCGCCTCGAGCTCGTCTCCCACTCTGCAACTGCTTGACGCCGGGCACACCTGGCATGCAATCYCATTCCCTTCACTGTTCTCCCCTATATCCCCTTCAGTCCCATGGTCTGACCGACCAGGGCCTTCTCGGAGTGCAAGTGTGCAGGAAATACTCCGCCGCGCCACGGAGGAAAAAGAAAACAGTGGTATCGGTCTCACAGGCTCGGCGTCCACAGTACCCAGGCACCAGCTCCAGCCCACTGGTGTACACAGCTCCGACGAGTTTCGCAATGGTTCCGAGTTGAGATAGTCCCCTACATCCCCCTCCTTGCCACGGGCTTTAGCGGGTCAGTGATATCTGAGCGACTAAGCACTTAGGCCCGTAGTGGCGGGGCAGGGGCCCTCATGCGGATCCACCTGTACTGCCAGTTTCCGCACGGTACCTTGCGAAACCGCGTGGCCCTTCAGACCCTGCAGTACCAGTGATCTTTGGGTAGCAGAAGTAGTCCCTTGAGCCAGGCAAGCTGAGCCCAATCCCACCAAAAAAAAACAGTTCTGCAGCCAACCCCCCTTAGTCTGCATATGTCTAAAGGTTAACACTTCTATCTGCCGCTGGCCACACTACCCGTATACTGACAATTTGACGGTACCAAGTCCCATAGAACCGGAGCAAATGTGGCAATCTCCGACCGATCGCTTGATCAGCGCGCGTAAGTATCCCAGGCTAGTACACACACGAAAATAGTGGTACCCCGTTGCGGTGTCCCATGGAACAAGTTGCGGCGTCACCATACCAATTCCGAACCTTGAACTAGCCAACCMGAACTTGTCTCGACGTTATATCTCAGCAATCCGTACCTGTCAATGTCAAACCCGGATCACTCAATCAGGCTTRCTGTAATTCTTACCATACCGAAGTCGAACCTGATATAACCATTCGGGGATCCCGTGCCTCGCGCCGTGTCGATACCGATCSAGTACCAAGTCTGAAAATGATGCTGTGGCGTGTGCCTCCCCAATGCCGAACCAATACCGTACCTGAAACATATCGAACACGGCAAGATGCAGCGGCGCGGTAATAGTACCGAACCTGAAGTAAATCGTCGCAATGATCCCGGACCTGAAAATAAATCACCGCAGAGGTTCCGAAATAAACTGTCGTGAGGGCGTCGAACCTGAAACGAA
Organism: Chara braunii; assembly: GCA_003427395.1. Taxonomy (NCBI): domain Eukaryota; kingdom Viridiplantae; phylum Streptophyta; class Charophyceae; order Charales; family Characeae; genus Chara; species Chara braunii. Next base: position 61,936 of record BFEA01000849.1, on the reverse strand, counting down.
ACACYGCGATGCCACCGAACCTGACCAAACCCGAAATCCAGTACCGGGCTGTTGTGCCATGCGGATGCCGAACCCGTACAATCATGCCATGATAACCTGTCCCGAACCTGATATAGAATGCTGCAACGTTTCCGGACCTGAAAACAAACTGCCGCTTGGAATAATTGTCGTAGTGGCCCCGGTCCTGAGAATAAATCACTGCAGTTGTCCCAATCCTGAAAATAAGTCACCGTAGTGAGACAACTGTCACCGGGCCCATACCGTACATGAAGCACGTCAGACACCGTAGGACGTAGCCACTCCGTAACGACCCTCGTATCCGTACCGAACCAACACCATAGTCGACCCAAGGCAGCAGCACCCCATGCTGTCCATGCGACTCCAGCTCTCAGAACATCTCAACTGCGGTAATGTTAGTAATCAAGCACACCAGGGAAAGCGTCGCAGGGAACCTCGACCATCGGCAGTAGTCTTAACTTGTTAAAATCCGGGGAAAATGATCAATCCGGAGTCAGAGTTGATGGCGGGTAATCGAGGCGAAATTAGGCCAATCTCCCAATAGTCATGGGTTCCCGTCCCTTTCATCGTTTTTCATTATTCTTCCCTTTCCTTAATTCTATTGTCGGAAATAGTAAATTAACAGTAAGTTCCCCAAAATTAAATTCCGAGAAAATTTAAATAAATGGCCGAATTCCTTTTGTTTCTTTTCTCTTTTACCATTTTTAATCTTTTTCTATGTTTTTAATTTCATTGCCGAGAACATAAAATAACAAGGGTATTCCCCCTTGAATTAAATGCCGTAAAAAATAAAGAAATTAAGGGATATTATGTTTTTCCCTTCTCCCCTACTGGTCGTAATCCCTTTTCCCCATCTTTAATTATGGTACTAAAATAGACAAAAATTTGAGGCCTCATTTTGGCCCCGGTGGTATGCCGCAAAAAATGTGGCTGCGAGGTCAGTTCCCGCGATGCCTCTCCGCGACAGGCCAATCCGGGTCTAACCCTCTGAACGGCCGGAAATGACGGTCCATTAATGTGCCGAGTGCGACCACCCATCTCGCCATCCTTGAGGGTTACCCGCAAGGTTCAGCGCGCCCAAAATCAAGGGCGTCCTAAGCTCCCCTAATTTCCGCTGCCTGGTCTAACCAGAGTACCGTCAAAACTCAGACTCGTCTTTGCGCCTAAGTCCCAAAACCGCAGATTTCAGGCGGCGCACTGCTTGTAGCCGCCTGACAGTTAGCCCGGACCACTTCTCGACGCCCCCGTCGAGCCCTAGCAACTTACGTCAGACGAAGCGGACGAGCTTCAGGGTGATGGTCCGTAAAGGTCGCCCACGTCGGCGTTCAATTGTCTTATGTTTCAGTTTGTTATGAGTCATGGGGCTAAGAAGATGCTTCTTGACTCTCCTGTTTCTTCTGGGTCTTGGCCCCGGCACGATCCTTTTTCTCTTCTGTCTTTGCTCCGAGAAGGGTGTCGACCCGCCAGTACGTCTAACGCGAACTCTCCGTCTAGCTCGCTTAAGCACGAATAACCATCTCTTCTCTCTTCCTAAAGCTAACCCTTTGACCTTTYTCTTCTCTATTCTTTTCCTTTTCTTGGAACTCTCCCCTGCCTCGAATTGCCTCAAGGGGGCTCCATCCTCCATTATGGCTTTTCCTTTCCCTTTCGGGCTGGTCAGCGATAAGGCGGGCGCGGGCCTGGGCCTAAACAGCTTTAMCCTAGCACCCGCCACTGGGTCCTTCCACTTGGATCCGTCTGATTCTGCTATCATATATGCACCCCAATCGAGTGCCTCAACCACTCTGTAAGGTCCCATCCATCTGTTGGCGAGTTTTCCGGTCCAGGTTCTTTCCAGCGCTGCATCGTAGAGAAGTACCATGTTTCCTACACTTACCCTCTCCTTCTTGATTCTCACGTTCTTATCCTATCTCTCTTTACCTTTGTCTCTTTCCACTGCCAGACGATCTGCCGCTGTCATAAGGTTATCTTCCAAACCGTAGGCTATCTGTCTTGTTCGGGCAGTTATGAGTTCCTCTCTGGACATCTCCTCCGCCCAGTCGACGGTTGTCCAGCTGTCGACGTGAAACTCTATGGGAAGCGGACAATGCCGCCCAAACCACAAGGTGTATGGAGGATATCATGTGCTAGCCCGGACCGTGACGTTGTCCGCCCAAATTGCGTATCGAAAATATCGTGGCTAATCACTGTCCTTGCCTTTGCACCACTTAGATAGCGACGCTATCAGGGTCTGGTGCCCTCTCTCTACTGGGGAGTTCGACTGTGGGTGGTAGGCAGTGGCTATCGAAACTCTCACCTAAGCTCTCTTGAATACATTCTGAACCTCGTCAGCCAGGAATTCCGCTCCTCTGTCCATCACTATCTTGCTGACACAACCATACCTAGACAAGTACTCTAGGACGAAGTTCTTCACTTCCCTTGCTGTCTTACTCCTGATAGGTCTACCGTCCACGAACCCCGTGAAGTCGTCTCGTATGTTCACAACATAGTTCATATTGCCTACCCCTTTCGGCATCTTCACCAGATCGATGTGTACCTTCTCTCCTGGTCGGGTTGGATAGGATGGATGAAGTGGCTCTTTGTATTTCACAAGAGCTCTCTTCTGGCATTCTTCGCAGGTCATACAATATCTCTCGACGTCCTTATACTGTCCTTCCCACCAGTACAGCAGTACAAAAGAGTATCTTCACAGTCACATTCACACGGGGTTTTAGGCCAAACTTTCTTTTAAACACATTCGCCAAGACGTCGCGCACGATTTGTCGACCGCTTTTTTGGTTAATTGTTTTTAATCCGTTGTTCGGTTCAATCAGTTATTCCAGTTCATACTTATACAAATCCTTCCATTTCCAATACTGACGATCGAGTAAGTTCAACCTTCCTTAATTCATTCCTTGTATGGATGCAAAAAAGTTTTGAGATTATTAACTCCCCAACTTTATCGATCGTCCGTATTGCATATTTCAACATCAGATTTTCTTGGTTAATAATAAGTTTAGAAAACCCGAAAAGCAGTACAATCGGACGCCATGCTTTTAGCCATCTCACACCAGCACTGTTAGATACACTAATCATTCCGCGTTTTTCGTTTTCTATCAATACTTTCAAAATTTTTCGACAGGTCATGTTCACTTTGAGCATGTGCGTTAGCACAATTAAACAGCAGGGGTCCAATCATGTACACGGGGGCGAGTGAAAAATTGTCATTCCGATTTTTCTTTCCCCGGGATCTTCTCTTTTTTTGTGTTTAGTCTGTCCACGGTGGTTCAAGCAAGGACTTTGACTTTTAATAACACTCAGTTTCATGCATTACATAGTCGGTTTTTCTCTTAACCATATTGGAATCGATACATAATAGTTCACCCCAAACTTTTGAAGCCAACTATTAATCTTTTGCTTACTATCCTCATTTACTGAGCGTTGATGCTCAACCCATCTTTCCTATAACGCCCTCCCTATTTTTCCCACGTAGATCAACTTATGTGAGATAGACATGAGGACATACACACAATTATTAGCATGGAAGATACGGTCTCAGTTACTGCGCTGCATCCGCAACCAGAATCGTATATAGGCTTTGCCCCACACGATATCACCCTCAAGACAGGCAAGTAGAATGAACATCATATGTATGTGTTCTAATAGTTGGTGCATCTGACCGTCTACATGAAGTTTTAACTGAGCTATCTGGTTGGTCGCCCTTCTCAGCGATCGCAGGCTATTGAATCTCAGTTTCCCCTTACAACTTTGGCATTGGATCCGGACGACTTCTCAGAGGGCTCGACATCATGGGCCGCGAGTTGAGTGGATGTTTCACCTTGCTTCGTAGAGGAATCGTCCTTCAGCACATCTGCAAACTCCTACAAGTCAAGCCTGGCAAGCTCCTAGGTGCTTATTTGTTTCCGAAAGTATTGGATGTTTTTCTCCCTACACAGCTCTTACACTTGAGTGCAATGTAGCGAGCTATAGTACTCTAATCACAACTTCATATATGCTGCAAGGCCGCCTTCGTCTTCCTCGTCGTCTTCAACATCTAGTGTGTTTTGGGCGTGCTGCTGTGCACATCTCTGTGCAACATCAACATCCTTTGTGTCATCTGCCACTTCGGATTTTACCGAGCTTGGTTCGATGACTTTCGCCTTACCCTTTGCATCGTCGATGCCTTGCACAAGTGCTTCAAGCATACGCTTGATGTCAGATAATTCGCCCTTCTTCCCCATCTCGACTCCAAATTTCGCTTTACACCACTCACCTCGTCATCATTGGATGAGATGTCAATCCTCTTCGACCGCGTCTTAGAGCTATCGCGGGAACGGGTTTTTACTCCTGCAGTCGAGGGAGAGTTTTCAAGGGGTGTACACACCCCCACTCTTTTTCACTTCTCACTACTCGATGCATCCTTGTTATCCTTCTCTCCTCCTTTCGAAGTCGTTATAGTTCTACTTTCTCCTCTACAGTGATCTTCGTCTTCTGGTCCACTGCGTCCAATTTCTTCATAATAAGCTTAAGAGAATCTCCCAACGTCGAGGTAACCCACGCCTTCATCTCCTCATTGTTATCATACATTCGAAACTTTGATCGGTTGCTCTATTCAGGTAGTTCCACAATCTTCACACCACATTTGTGTGGCACAGGGATCTTCTTCTTCGCATCTTTCAGTGCCTTGTTCGTCTTTATCCCCTCAAGAATATCCATATATTCTTTGGTAAAATATGCCCGGTTCTCCACCCCTGGGAAGACATTTGCTGACTGTCCCTTACCTCCGTCAATCGAGTTACCACCATGCGAGGTATGCCCGTGTTGATTCCCAAATTGTGGAGGTGGAGGAGGGCGAGGGGGAGAAGGAGGTGGATGAGGAGGAGGAGGATTAGGAGCGTTAGGTACAGCTGTGATATTTGGAGATATCATATGTGGCATGCCCCACTAGCCGTTCATCGGCCATTGGTCGGTCGGTGCACACACCTGTATGCCCCACTGTCCTTGCGGTGGAACTTGGTATTTGTACGCTCTGAGAGCCGGTATGGTCGGAGGCTACATCACCCGTGCAATTGATGACACTTGTCCTCCACTGTACTGGTTCGTATAAGGCTGCGGCTGCGTGATACTAAATGATATGACCCCCGCCGACACATGTAACCAGGGGTGTTATTTTTGGCGAATTTTGCATCGAAACTGTCACATTGTGCTGATTGTTTGCTTTTTTCCTTGTTTTTTTTTTTAATGGCATATATGTGCTTTAGGGTACGTCATGTATCTAGTTTTGATGTGTTTGAATCAATAATAAAAAAGTTGGCACTTCGTTGAATTTGTTGGACACTTCATTTTAACTCAAATAGTGTTTTTGTGTTAGGGTTTTGTTCTTTTTTTCGTTTTCTTTGATCTGTTTCTTTTTTTGACGTTTGCACTATGGACCCGTATCATTCCTTTTTTAAAATTTCGATGAATTCACATCGAAGTTGTCAACGAAAACAACGAATATTTATCCCTCCCGTTAACCATCTCTCGAGTTCACCGGTGCAGGGTCCACGTTTGGATATTGAGGTGCATTCATACTCGTTTGCTGATTCGGTCCATAATCGTTGATGCTGCTTACATCTATCTGGAAACGACCACAAATCGACTACTTGTCACGGCGGTTACCGGACTTGTAACACCCTCGCCTGCACATGCGACCAAGAATCAGGATTGAGGTCACACAGCCAATCCTGAATCCAACTACGAACTCCACCAAGTTCACACGGTCTTCAGACGTGACTACAGTCAATATTGTTGTTGTTCTTGTCATGATGCCCCATACGATCACCCCGATTCAGAGTTACTCGCAGCGTGATCCGACATTCTCTGCAGCTTGCCACTGTGTGTACCTTTACCACTCCTCTGCTGATTAACTCCCTTCGGGCATAATCCCTTCGGGCATAATCCCTTCAGGTGGAGCATGTCACCTCGGTAGCGTGCTCAAGACTCGGAAGTGAATCACAACAGAGTTGAAATGCATTTACATGCATTCGCCACGAACATATTCGCGCTTAATCGTGCAATACAGGCGGAAATCAATACGTCATACAGGTGGTGAGACCTGAAAGATGCATTCGTGCACAAGCGGTTATCGGGTAGCTGAAAATTCTGGAATGAAAATTTTGAAGTGAGATTTTTTGGCAGTCTGAAAATCCTGAATCGTCCTGAAGTGGTGAAAGGTCCGAAGACCCTGAAAACCACTTGTTTAGGCAGGCTGCATCCTAAAGTGGTGAAGGGTGTCCTGAAGTGGTCAAGTGAGAGTTTTTGGCAGTCTGAAAATCCTGAATGGTCCTGAAGTGGTGAAAGGTTCGAAGACCATGAAAACCACCCTTCACCACTTGAGGATGTTGTCTGCCTAAACAGATGGTTTTCAGGGTCTTCGGAGCTTTCACCACTTCAGCACCATTCAGGATTTTCATACCTGAATGGTCCTGAAGTGGTGAAAGGTCCAAAGACCCTGAAAACCACCTGTTTAGGCAGACTGCATCCTCAAGAGGTGAAGGGTGGTTTTCGTGGTCGTGAAGTGGTGATGAAAAATACGACTGTTGTTAACCTTCTCTCCATTCGTGGTGCGCGACACAACTAATGAAAAAAATTGTTAATTGATTACTTTAATCAACGTGCATGCGCACGGATCATATTATGTCACTGGCCGCTGTAAAAAAATGTATTTGCACGATCTATGATGAGCAGACACCCACAGGAAAACACAATGTATTCTCATACCCTTGATTAACTCGAGAATCACATATGAAGTACAAGCAGTAAACGAAGTAAATAAGATAAATAGGAATAAATAATGTATATGAAGTACAAAAGTACATGAAGTACAACCAATGAGAGCACGAAATCAAGCGAGTGAGACTGGATCTCGAGGGTGAGAACGACATCTTAGTTTCGTTCCCACAGCAAGGTCGAAACTAAGGTTGTGGTCTTTGAGAAAAATAGGATTATAACATAATGGAAAACATCATGAAGAAGATGATGTGAGTGTTACTATCCTCTCGTTATCATCCTCCTCCCTCCTCTCAAAGCTCACACTGCTTCGGGAACTCAACCCTTCCGCTCACAACACCGCTCTGATTGAGGCATTCTTCGTACTCACTATACTTTTTAAATACTACGTTTTGTATCCTACTCGCGAGTCTGCATCGCGCGACGCTCCCGTTGTTACCCTCGAAAAAACATTTAAAGGTAAAGACCCACAAACTCAGGGGTAATTCCCTGATGCGGTCTCTTTTGTACTAATTTGCTTTTGTCGCGCTTATAATTTATACCCTACAATTTAAATCAATGCAAGTGTACCCCTCGATGACTTTTTCACCACATTTTTTTGCATTCAAACTGAAGTCGATGCCTTTTCCATGTTGCGGAGACCATGTCCAACCGCCGCTTACCTGGCAAACACTATGTAGGGGACATAACCTGCATGTTGTTTGTTGTCTTCGGATGCCAAGACCGAGCCTATGTCCTGTGTCACTTGGTGCTCCGCCGTACAAACAACAAATCACATTTTCTAACTTGTCCCATAGGGGTCTTTTTTCCTTCGTCGCATCCATTTTAGACCATTACAAACCACTTTCCGGGGTATCCCAGCTTGTCTTGTTCCTCAACCAACGTGAGGATGACACATCAGATTGCGTCGTCGTCATTGCAGTTCTGGGAGATTCGCAAAATTGTTTTGGACTTGGTGACAAACTTCACTGTTTTCAGGTCATATGACCCAAAGACTTTGTACGTCCTCAACCTCACAGGCCCAACAAACCAAATTGTCCCAACATTTTTAAATTTATGAACCATCAACACCTTTATCGATGCTTCGGATACAACTAACCTATTTTTTAGGAAATATAACACATCGAGTCCCTGATCGGTCCTTTTCAAAACCAAACCATATGGTAACAGGATATTACTTGGTCCAACAAGTTATCCACCTTCTCGTTCGTAGTTAGGCCGCTTCTTTTAAAAAATGTAAATCAAAGTATGTCATCTCTTTCCGTGAATCAACCTCGCATCAGCCCCAAGGGACTTCAAAAACCTAAATTCAACCATCATGCACATTACACATGCCAATGGAGGGTTGGCCCTACCTCTCATTGGGATACCCTTTTTCTGTCGTAAAATCTCATCGGAGACCAAAAAGAAGATATCATTTAATTGCAAGTTTGTTAATGTGATTAGTTTCTTCTATCGGCTTTCACGCTGCCTCCTCATGGGATTTACCAAAGTTTGTCAGTCTCTTTCGCACATTAAACATGATCCATTTTATTGTTTTTTTGACAAAAGATATTCACCATTCATTCGACAGCATGACAAAATTTCCTCATGTGGTGACTGTATGAATATCTTCTTTACATCACATATTCATGTTACAATTCCGTTGTTAGGTGTCTCACATGTACCACATTTAGTATTTACTTTATTGATTTTCGTCTTCAAATCCATCATGTTTTTAGGGGACATTCACCCTTTTAACAAGTTCATTCAATACCAATGATAAGACTCCTGAGGCAGATCGAAAAGGCTGGAAAAAGAAGGGATAATGGGTCTTTTTTTTTCCCCATTTTCCTTGGCCATTATGTAGGCGTGTTGCAACACCCCAAGTTTATCCCACCTCGTCGTCTCAAGCAACCCCTCATTCTTGTATTCGTTATCCATTTTTACGAGCACACTGCACTTGTCGTCGCTCACTGTCTCATAATTTTTGTCTACAAAGACATTTTATTTAGCCCATCTCTATATTTGATTAGGCACTCGATACAGATCGTACTTATGTTATGATCTAAGGGAGTTAGGATAAGGCATGCAAACGTTTGTTTCACACCCAAAACATAGTCATTCATTACCCCATCGGCCTGCATCTTCTAGCCTTGTTTTCTGACTATTGCTTCGTCAACCCTTATTGGCGTATTCACCAGACCCATTTCATGTAGGTCTCTCAGTGCCTCATTACATGCCCGGTTCATACCATCTTTTCCTACTTCACTTCGACTGTTTCACTCAATTTTACCACAACATACCCATTTATTATGGGCAGGTCAAGATCTGCATACGTGCTATCAAAGCTACAACTTTGTACAAAGATTTTCTAAGTGTGCAGGCGGTCCCCGTCTGACTTAGCTTTTAGCCAGACAAACTCAGTTTTTCGCACACAGTTCAACAAGTGCAACACGTCGGATATTGCCCAAAATTCATTATTTTACAACACCTTCAATCTTCAACTTATTAATGGTAGTATGAAAGGGTTTCTTCATAGTTACATTCACACGGGGTTCGCCAAGAGGCCCCGCACGATCTGTAGACTTTTTTCTTGGTTAATCGTTTTTACTACGTTGTTCAGTTCAATCAGTTCTTCCAGTTGATACTTATACAAATCCTTTTGTTCTTTAGGTGATCTACGTAAGGCAATAAGTTCAGCCTTCCTTAGCCCATTGCTTGTACGAGTGTTGTAAGTAAGGTTTACCTCCAACCTCCCTGCAGACCACGAACTTCACTAGTCGACCTCCAACAGTTCTCCTCCCTTAACTCCCTCAACTTCTTGCAGACCTCCAACTCCTCCAGTAGCTTATGCCTCCACTCCCTCAACAATTAAGTAATAACTGGCCAACACTGAACTGAATGAGTGTGAGCAGCACCTCATCACAATGTGAGGCAACTGAGGGGAGTTGCTTCTTTTTATAGTAATTTGGAAAGGTGGTGGCCTTACTTCTACCCAAAGCTAAAAGTCGTAGGTAGAATCTGAGCCCTAGATCTGAGATAATATCTAAAGGCCACAAAATACGGAGTACTCCTGAAAGGGTTAGGACTATTCAAAACTCAATGCACTTGGGTCTTTTTCCTGTTTGCGTGCGTCATGGAATAGTTGTTTTTTGTCATTCCCTGGTTGCTCCGCGAGCAACCCAATGTCACAGTTCTATGCACACAGACACACACACCCCTAGCCATCTACATGGCCACGTTGAGGGTCATTTTCTGCCCCTCTACTACAATTCATCCATTTCCCAACTCATTAAACCCTGAGGAAGGAACAAAAATAAAAACAAAACAAAATAAAACCACTTACCTTTTTTTTTCTTTTTTTACAACAAGTCTCTGTTCTATTGGTGGGGAGCAACACCTGCTGGAAACTGGGTCCAGCGTCCCATTATACATGAAAGACACAGATTACTCAGAATACTTAGACTGTCGACATTGCCTACCCCAGGTGAAAGAAAAAAAAAAAATGAAAAAAAAAAAGGGTTAACTGAGCAGCAAATAAATAACAGATATGTACATTAGCGAAGTCCTCCCTAAGGGGCTCCAGGGATGAGCTCCATATGTGGGCATATATAGGTGTACATAATTGTGCATAGCTATGTATATGTATGTGTGTATACAGATATATGTGGATGTAAAAAAAACAGGGTTAAGTATTTTAACACTCATGACAAAATTTTTGCCATGGAAAGGGCATGAGGTGGGAAGTGGTCTAGGAAGTCCGAGGGAGGGCGTAGTGGGAACGAGGGTTCTATGTTTGTCGAGTTTTTGAAGACCAGATGGTAGTCTCTCATTTTTTTCAAATCCCGTTGTCCCTCTCCCTGTCTCCACTCCATTCCACTTTTGTTATTCATCCTTCTCTCTCCCCTCCTACCCAGTCTGTGCAAAATGTTGTAATCCGTTGTCGAGCGCATCGGTTCCCACCTTTCTCGCAAAGGCAAGAGCCCTTCCGTCCATGTCACACAAGAATTAAACGAAATAAAATCAGAGACAACTCGGGAACGATGCAAAATAACAGTGCGAACCGCCAAGGTGGACGCGGTCTCGCCGTCCCTTCGCTGCGCTAGTCGGGTGCGTCAGTTGTACTTCCTGCGGTCTCCTACGACAGGATAGGTTCCCGCGGGGCACAACTTACCTTCCCTAAGGGGTTGTCACCACCCTCAGGGTCGTATTCCTACCGAGTTACTGCCCACACGCGAAGACTTTTAAATGCAATGGCAGAGGTAGGTCAACCGAGGGTGTTTGCTCGCTCGTTGTAGTATAGGTACGCGCAGTTAAACGCCAAGCGGACCCAAGCGTCGTTTGTTCCTTAGGGCGTTGATCTCCTAAGTACGAAGCGGACGCCAGTCAACTAGGATGGTCTCAACCAAGCATGAAACCCAACATTAATCCTAGTCTCTTAGACATACAGTCAAAAGAAAGCTATAACAACCACTCATAATTATATAAAACATAATCGACCGTACCCAATAGTAGGGTATATCCAATCTGAAATGATAACCGAATGAATTCAAATCATCATACGATACATCCAATAACACAAGTTTAAAATAAAACCCGACCACCTCGGGTCAAACTCCATAAAAAAAAATCATACAACCGCCAACAAGAAGTTGACTTTGGCAATAATCTCGATGTAGCCGACAAGGTAGTCGGACTGCCTTAGTTTTGACTTGATGAGATGCGTCGCCAAAGTCATTCATTTCAACCTACTGCCGACCTAAGATTAGGCATGGACACGCCCGTCTCCACACATTTCTAATCTTCTTAGATGACAAGTTGCTTTGCAAATGATTTTTGAACCGGTGAGAAAGGTCCGTTTTGGGGCGGGGGTTCTTCCGGGGCCTAAGGCCCTTGAGGAAGGTCCAATGCTGTTATCTCCCCTGAGGTGTTTTGCCAGGTCGCCCGGTTGGTGCTTATGTGTACAGCCCCTTTCCCTTGGGCCAGTTGTTTCTCTCCCCCATGTACCGTCACGCCCCTTTTCTTTCCCCTCCCTCCCCCTCCCTCTCCCCCCTTGTCTGTTTGTTCGCTATTGCTCCCACCGGGGGTCTCCGGCCTCTCTTGTCCCTTGCCTTTCCCTGCCCCTCTTATTTGCTCATTCTGCCTCAATTCCCCTGATTGCTGCTCGACTGTCTGTTTGTCCCCTGTTTCTGTTGTGCTTGTTAGGGTTTGAAATCGATTGTCCAGTTTTTCGGGGGTAATTCGTTTGTTTTGGTTCTGTATTTTACCCGACTTGTTGGAGTGTGCTTTCTTCTTTGGGGCTGGGGATTGTCATAGCTCTCCCATGTCTGACGGGGTGATGAAGTCCTGAGGCCTGGGCTTTGTCCGACCCCACTGCTTCTGACCCGCTCTGCTGTTTGTGGGTCAGTGCACTTTTTTCTTTGGAGGGGGGAGGATGTGTGAGGTTGACGGTCTCGTCCATGTGCGCCTCCACCGATTTAGGGGGGATCCATTGGTCTGATGGTTTTGTATTCCAATTCGTTGCTTCTCCTTTCTCCCATTCCCATCCTTTTACCCCTCCTTTTTCTCGGGGTTCATCCACATAAACCTATCCTTCGTGCCCTGCGTCGACAGTTCTCCACGAGGTGTCCTTGAAGGGGTCGCGTAGCAAGCATCCTGTGGACCTTATTTTTTTAGTCGGATGGTGGGGGCAGTCTAATTCCGACAGGAGGTGGTCGTATGTCGAGCATTTAAAACACCAAGGCCTTGTTTGATGTGTTGTGTGAATTATGAAGTCCCTTCCTCCCACACGAAAGAGGATCACATCGTTAATGGTAAAAATGTGTTTGCTGGGTAGGTCCAGGGCTATCATGAGATAATCGTCCCTTGGAGCCACGTGGGGGGAAAGGGGGTCAATGAAATCAACAATCTCGTATTTTTTAGCGAGTTCCTGTGCAAAAGCCCCTTGAATTTCTATGGGCACGTAGCGGAACTCTACAAAATAGTGGTCCATCATAAGTTGATCCCGCTTCTCCTCTGACCTTTGTTGTTTTGGGGAGGACCAGGGGAAAATTCGAACCTTCGAACGCCATGTGTCCATGATTCGTTTATCAGAATCCAACATAGAGATTACTGTGAATATCGTCGATGAGATAGGTTGGTTTAGGAAGAAGGCTTGTGCACCCTCTTCTGATCCTTTGAGGGTTGCGAGTCGCTTCCTGATCCACCCTACCTTATCGTTGGCAGATTTGTAGGCGTCGTCATCGTAAAAAGCCATGTACTTGCATGTTGGGTATATATTGCGTCCCTTTCCTTAATCATGTCATTCGGGAGGACTTGTACCCTGTGTTTTTTTCCCCCTTGACTAATTATCCTGTCTTCTGGGTTGGGCAGGAATTTTGTGAGAAAGAAGGTCGAAGTTGTAATCAGATTATCCAGTGGGATTTCCAGGTCTCCCTCCCCTTCTCCATCTCTTTTGACTGACAAAGTTTGGCCTGTATACATTTTCTTGAGTTTATCGGCCCACGAAGGGGGAGACCTCTGAGGGGGACTCTTTTTGGTTTCTTTCCCCTTCTGTAGGTCCTTCATCTCCTTTAGCAGCTCTGTCGGAGAAGGGGGGGATTGAGACCGTAGGTCTTCAGTGTGATCCGTGAGGGGAGGTTGGGAGGAGGAGGCCTCTTTCGCAAACCCCACCTCCATCCTTTCCTTCCCACGCCGGGACCGCCAATCAGTCGAGTAGTAGCCCATGGCTCCCTGATACCAAATTGTTTGTGGCCGTCCTCTTCCTTTCCTTCTTCTTGCCTCATTTTTCAGATTTGCCATGTTGCCTTCTGTGTTGGGGTGTGTCAGATCTCTACGCACACGTTTGTTTTTCATTGTCACAAATGTGCTCATGGGATCAGTGGTTCTTACTCGATAGTGATGAAAGGGTGTCGCTGATGATTGTTCAGATGGGTTGGAAGAGCTGGAGGGTTATCACAGATCGGGGTGGGGCGAGGCGAAGTAAGTGATGGGTTGGGGGTTGTTAGAGAGATGTGCGTTTGGGGAGGAGAAGGGGGGGGGGGGGGGGGGGGGGGGGGGGGGGGGGGGGGGGGGGGGGGGGGGGGGGGGGGGGGGGGGTAGGGTTATCGAGGGGAAGATCAGGATCGGGGAGACTGGGGGATAGTGGCGAGAGAGAAGATCACTATAACTTGGTGGGTGAGGTTGCGGAGGGGAAGAGCGGGAGGTGATTTGAGGAGCAGGGGAGGGCAAAAGAAGATCACTGCAGGTCGTACAGGGGAGGATGTCATAAATTGGTGGAGGGGAGGATGTCGTAAATCCGGAGCGGGGAGGTACGCGTTGAGGAGGCTTGATGAGTAGGGTCATAGAGGGACGATTACTACAAGCTTGGTGGGTGAGGTCGCGAGGGGGAAGAGCAAGAGGCGATTTGGGGAGGGTTCGTCCCAGTCGGGAGCGGGGGAGGGCGCGAGGAGGTATAGGGCGACAGGGCAAGAAGTGGTAATGGGTTGGGGGGGGTTAAGGGGGAGAGGGAGATGAGGGGGAGGGAGGGAGGACGGTGGGTGAGGTCGCGGAGGGGAAGAACGAGAGGTGATTCGGGGAGGGTTCGTCACCAATGGGAAGCGTGGGAGGGCGAAAGAAGATCACTACAGGTCGCAAAGAGGAGGATGTCGTAAATCGGGAGAGGCAGAGGGGAGGATGTTGTAAATCGGGAGCGGCGGAGGGGAGGATGTCGTAAATCGAGAGCGGAGAGGTACTAGTTGAGGAGGCTTGGTGAGTAGGGTCGTGGAGGGAAAGAGTGGGGGGTAGGATGTCGCAGATCGGGATCAGGGGAGTACGAGTCGGGGGGAAGTCGCAGGTCGGGAGCAGAGGAGTACAGTTCGAAGGGGGGGGGGGGGGGGGGGGGGAGAGAGAGGGGGGGGGGGGGGGGGGGGGGGGGGGGGGGTAATCGCGGGAGAAAAGATCTCTACGAGCTTGGTGGTTGAGGTCACGGAGGGGAAGAGGGGGAGGCGATTTGAGGAGGGTTCGTCCTGGTCAGGAGCGGGGGAGGGAGCGAGGAGGTACAGGGCAAGATGTGGTAAGAGGTTGGGGGGGTTCAAGGGGGGAGAGGGAGATGGGGGGGAGGGAGGGAGGAGGGAGAAAACCGATGTGAGAGGGGATAAAGGTTTCCTCAAAAAAAGGTGGAATGAAGCTGACGTTTGGCGAGTACCTTTGGGCTCTTCCTCTTCCTTCACCGGGGGTTTCCCCTGGGCCCCAAAGAACAGAGGGCCAGTGCCCAGAGTTTCTCCTCGCGTTGATGTTTGCAGTGCGTCTTTTATCCATCTGTCAATCAGTTGTCATGTTGTCAATGTCGTCTTGAAGTCGATGCTCCCCCGTTTTGTTACCTCGCACTTTCCTGGATTCAAAAATATGAGAATTGTCGCTGAGGCCAAGCGTCTTCCAAACCCCTTCTGCTCATTTCCCATCACCCATTTCTCCCCACCCCCACCCTCCTTTCGTCTTCGTCCGTTTCAAAGGTCGCCGCCCCTTACCCTCCTATTCCTTGCTTTTCTTGTTCACCTTTGTTGTATCCTAATCGTCCTATAATCCTAGAAAACTTTGCTGCTCCTTCCCGTTTACTGTCACCGCGCCAAAGAGCCAGGTTAAGCAAGGTGGGTTTTTGTCCATACGTGGTCCAGTCGCGTTCCATGCTACAGCCCCTGCTCTTTTGATGTTGCCACCCGCCCTGCCGGTTCTTTGATGTGTGCATCACCACTTCACGTCGCGGCGGCTATGGCGGTCAGCCGGTGCCTCCTCCTCGTCGAGGACCCGCCCCTACGCCGGATCTGATTGTAATCACATCCAAATAGTGGCAGAAGGTTGTGGCTCGTTTTCCTTTTCAGTTGGCCCTGCCATCGAGGCAGGGTACCTAAAAAACAGTCGTTCACTGCCCCTTGGCTGCCCAAGAATTATTGAAATACAGGACCAAGTACACTGAGTGTGGGTGGTCAACCCACAATACATGTTTCGGCCCATTTATCACCAAATGTGCAAAATGAGAATGAATTTGTCTCTAGAGCATGGAAAGATACAAGACCCCCCCTTTTTTTTTCCTTAAGGCCCTGCCAACGAGGCAGGGCACCCACTAACTGTTGAAATACCTATTGGGGGCAGGGCAGGCTACTCCACAGTGAAGTGCCTTGTTCTACCGTGCACCAAATATGCAAAATGAAAATTAAATCACCAGGCCAGGCCCATACGTCGGTCGCGGGCCCCTCCCCACAATTCTCGGAGGCCGGCGGCGCACTCTGGGCCGTTCATGCAACTTATCATCGGCCCAGAGGCCGCAAAAGTTGTGGGGCGTTAACGATAACGCCTCGCGGCCGATGTATGGGCCAAGTACTGATGGTTTAATCTTCCACTTGATCGTTGGAAGGTGCAGCGCCTCGTGAATCCACGAGTATAGCTGCCATTTTGAACGGGGGAGGGGGGACAAAAAAAAAAAAAAAAAACGGACATCCGACTGGTCTGCTGGAAGCTACAGCTCCCAGCTTCTTGAAATCGTGCCATGTGGCGCCTTACCTTTAGTCATTTTTATTTATTTTTTTCCCTCTCTTCCCATTCGCTTAGGCCAACGGGCACTTCATGCTGGTGGCACACCCACGAGCTGTTGAAATACAGATCTGGGTTCGACTCCCAATGAATTGACCTACTGGGAATATATATATATATCGTCAAATAGAACTGCCCGGTAAACCGTAGGCAGAGAGGGAGAAGAGGACAACAAACGAGGGGCTGTGACAAACTGTTTCGTCGGAGTTTCACCGACTCATCAGGAGGCTGAACCCTCAACAGTCTGTAGAATCCCCTCACTGATTACACTGTAAGTGATAATCCACCTTAACCAAAATCAAAGTAGACTATCACTCACCCACACCAGATGGAAAACTCTACAGACTGTCGGTTCACACCCCATCACAAGCCAGCAAAACACCCACGAAACAAAGAAAGGTCTGTCACAGCCAAAAAATACACTCCAGACACGCCGCTGGCACTAGAGGCACAGCATGGCCGCGTAGTGACTATATATATATATAATATGTATAATATATAATATGTATATATATATATCGATTTATATGGGTCATCCTTACGCAGGTGCCATGCTAATCTTCTGCACGCCTGACGTGATCTTGGTGATCACGTGATTGAAATCGAGCGCGCCTTAGTGCCTTGCCCCCCCTGCGGGCTGGTCCAACATAAACTAGCTTAGTGGGGCATTTGTAGATTCGATCCTAGTGCCCGCAGCGTGAGCGTTTGACATGTTACCTACTGGCGTAACTCCTACTTCGGGAAAAGTAAGAGCAACTCGTCTAGTTGAAACCTTGTTCCCTGCGGCCAGCCCCGTCCGTGGCTTAGCAGGTCCTGCCTGCCTCCCTCTTGGACATGGTCGGCGCCCCATCTATGACCTGATCGGGTGCCAAACCTAGTAGGCTAGAGCGTCGGGCTTCTAGGCCCTTGGCGCGGAATAAAACCCTGCAGGCACACTGTTCAAGACCTATTAGGACTAATAATTTATCAAATAAATTAGGCGGCCTATACCCCCCACTGCCACCACACACCTGGCGCGACCATTCTTTTTGGTCACTTAGGCTCTTGTCCCGCGGCTTAGTCCCTTTTTTTTAGGTAGAACAGATTTAGATTTTAGCGTTCCAACCGCCACACGTCCATGTGGCCTCGCCAGAAGCGGAATACAACCGGTCACACCGGGGTCACCACCCATCACTCCCAGACAGCGACGGCTTTACCAAAAAAGGTCCTTAGCCTCCCGGTCATGGGCTTGGTCTGAGTAAGTTCTTTGGCAGACATCTCAACCTCATAAAGTCAACCCCTCCAATTTTATTTGCCCTTGTAAGGTTTTCTGCTCGGACACAGAGTCTCCTGTGGCACTCTACCACCCTCCCATCCCCTGATGCCCATCTGTGGCCCGAATCAAACCGCCTTGTTTGCCCTCCAAAAAGGTGTCCACAAGGCCTGCGCACAAACCAAAAATGGTGTCAATCTATCTCCCTCCTTTCTCTCTGTACCCTACTTCTTGCCTCACTCCACTATTCCATCCTAGCCGGTTCCAGTTTACTTTTTTCATTCCCTCAAACTGAGTGAGCCAAGTGGCCCGCCTGTTCTGTGAAATACTGGCCAAGTTTCCTCCCTTTGCCGAAGTCTTTTTGAACCAATCCACCCCTTTCTCTGCTCTTCCCCACTGTGTTTGCCTTATCCAATCGGCTGTGGTTTGACTTTTCAGAGCTTGTTTTTGGACCCTTGCTTTTGGAGCGTTTCTCGATTTATGGGTGTCATCCTTGATGCTGGTTCCCTTTTGGTACGGGCTGGCCCCTGGCCGGTATCGCCCACCTGCAGGTCGGGTGCAGCCCCCGCATACTCGGGTTTGCTGGTACGGGGTTCCTATAAAATAGAAAAGGCCTGAATGGCTCTTCCCGTTTTAACTACAGCAATAATGAATCTTCTGCCGGTGCGGTGTTTCCAGATCATATATTTATTGAGCATTATAACTCTTGCCGCCTGCGCTACACATCCCCAACCGGAGCTTCAACAGGCAGGAGGCCACTCAACACCCATCTTTCACCTGTGGGATCATTGTGGACTGCGATTTCCTTGCAGTGGAAGTGCCACCAGCGCCACCATTTTTGAGACCTTGGGCATGCCCTCAAGAGGTGGAGTGCGTTTTTTTGTTTTTTTTGTTTTTTTTTTTGTTTCAAAAAGTAAGCTATATTCTTCTCTCATCTATCTCATCTTCGTGCCAGTACTCATCTATCTCATCCTCTCGCTAGTCCATGTAGAGTACGGGGGAACACCAATCAATCCGGATCTCTCCCTAGCCCACGGGGTAGGTTGGCACCACAGCATCCACCCACAGAAGTCGCAGTTTGTTACGACTCTCTGCATCCCTTTCTCTTTCAGCCACATCGCAGTGGGACAACCATGTGTGCTTGTAACCAGAGGAGGGAATCAGCCAACCATGTGTGCTTGTAACCAGAGGAGGGAATCAGCCACATCGCAGTGGGGACAACCATGTGTGCTTGTAACCAGAGGAGGGAATCTAGATTTTGTGATGGAATGAGTTTTAATTAAAATTGGAACGATACAGAGAAGATGAGCATGGTCCCTGCGCAAGGATTTAAAAAAAGAAGATTGGCATGGTCCCTGCGCAAGGATTAAAAAAAAGAAGATTAGCATGGTCCCTGCGCAAGGATTTAAAAAAAGAAGATCAGCATGGTACCTGCGCAAGGATTTAAAAAAAGAAGATTAGCATGGTCCCTGCGCAAGGATGACACGCATAAATTGAGAAATGGTCCAATTTTTTTATTTTTTTATTTTTTTATTTTTTTATTTTTTTATTTTTTTATTTTTAAAAGAGAAAAAAACAACGGCAAACCTAGAAGCAGGAAGACAGTGGATAAGACACAGCAGGACACGAGAGTGTGGAACGCGGATAGGAGAAGACAGAACGCTCCTGTGCGAGATGGTGAGGAGAGTGCGGTAAAGGGGGGAAGCTACACACACACACACACACACACACACAGAGAGAGAGAGAGAGAGAGAGAGAGAGAGAGAGAGAGAGAGAGAGAGAGAGAGAGAGAGAGAGAGAGATGGGGTTGAACATGCAGGATATCGGGAAGCATCATGCGAAGGGACGTGAAGGAGGCTGGGAGGTGAAGTGAGGGAGGAGCCGACATGGCGAAGGGACGAGAAGGAGGGGAGAGTTCGGATGTGCTTTACGGCTGAGTGTTAGAAGAGGACGCTGGGAGGGGAAGTGAGGGAGGAGCAGAGAGAGGAAGAAGACAGGAGGGAGGGAATCAGAGGAGGGAGCCAGAGCTGGAGCTGGAGCGACATTGCAGGTGAGTGGTCAGGGAGCGATACAACTGTCTTGATTGAGGTCGTGATTTGATCACTAGTGGCGGGTGTGCGAGGGGAAGGGGGTGATGTGGCAGAAAGAAGGAACAGGGAAGGAGAGAACGGGAAATGATGAGGGAGAGTGTTATGTTTGTAACTTTCACCGTGTGTAGTGTCTGATTTCTCCAAATGCATGCATGGTTGGCAGAATCGAGGGAGACAGAAGAGGGAGGCAGGTTTGTTGCGGTGCGACATTGCAGGGGAGTATGCGCAGACACACACACATACACACACACACACACACACACAGAAGAAGAAGAGAGAGAGAGAGAGAGAGAGAGAGAGAGAGAGAGAGAGAGAGAGAGAGAGAGAGAGAGAGAGAGATTGTCGGGAAGCGTCATGCGAAGGGAGATGAAAGAAGTGAGGAGGAGGGAGGAGAAAGGAGGGGGGAGGAGGACGAGGGGAGACGAGGAGGAAGGAGGAGGAGGGTGGTGGATGACGAGGACGAGAGAGGAGGAAGGAGGGAGGAGGAGGACGAGGAGGAGGGGGAGGATGATTAGAATCAGAAGATGAAAACAAAAGATCGCATGCCACAGAGGAGGATGGAGGACGAAGGAGGAGGGAGGAGAGAGAGAACAAGAAAGAGAGGAGGAGGGAGGGAGGGAGTGGAATCATGCCCTTGGTGTGTTTCTTTTTTTTGTAATCTGGATTCGAACTTGGGTCTGTATTCCTTTATTTTTGTTTTTTGTAAAGGGTGACGGCCTTGAGTTATCATTCTCTTTTTTTTTTTTTTTTCCATATAAGGGCAACGGCCTTGTGATATCGTCATCGAGTTGACCAGCCCCAGGTAATTTACAATTTACAATTATCTTCTTGCATACATCTTGATCCATCGGGATTAGAACTCGGGTCCGCATTTCAACAGTTCATGCGTGTACCAACTGAGCTACGCTCATTGGTGCTGAGATACATTGTCGAACTGTCCGGCCCCAGGTAATCCAGAATTTCAACAGACGAGTGGAGACGAGGAGAAAGTAGGAGGATGAGTAGGAGGGAGGATGATGATGATTGCGAGAACAAATCCAAAAAAAACCGCGTGCTGCTGTGCCATGTGGCACATGACGGGAGCCGAAAGGAGGGAGGAGGAGGGAGGAGAAGGGAGGAGGCAGGTAATTCAGAATTTCAACAGATGAGTGGAGACGAGGAGAAAGGAGGAGGATGAGTAGGGAGGGAGGAGGATGATGATTGCGAGAACAAATCCGAAAAAACCGCGTGCTGCTGTGCCATGTGGCACATGACGGGTGCCGAAAGGAGGGAGGAGGAGGGAGGAGAAGGGAGGATGAGGGAGGAGGAGGCAGGAAGGAGGGCGAGGGGGAAGGAGGAGGACAGGCTTGGATGACGATGACGAGAACAAAATGAAAAAAAATCACGTGCCACGTGGCACGACTGGAGGAGGAAGGCGTAGGAAGGATGAGGTAGGAAGAGGGAGGAGGAAGACAAGCAGAGGAAGGAGGATGACGAGGACGAGAACCAGATGAAAAGGCAATCATATGCTGGTATGCCACGTGGGATGCCACGGGAGGAGAGAGGAAAGAAGAAGAGGAAGCAAGAGGAAGGTGGAGCAGGATGAAGGAGGAGAGAGGAGCAGGAAGGAGGAAGAGTGGGAGGGAGGATGATGATTAGGACAAGAACGATAACACAAAAAACAAAATGCGTGCCGATGTGCCACGTGGAACATGACGGGAGGTAAAAGGAGGAAGGAGGAGGGAGGAGGAGGAAGGGGAGGAAGGAGGAGAAACGAGGAGGGAGGAGGACGGAGGAGGAAGGTGAAGGAGGAGGAGAGGTGGATGACGAGGACGAGAAAAAAAAAACAGCGCGCCGCGACAGGAGGAGAGAGGAGGAGGGAGGAGGAAGGAGGAGGAGGGAGGGGAAGGAGGAGGAGGGGGAGGACGGCAAGAATCACAAGGTGAAAAACAAAATTCGTACAGCGCTTCCCATGCAAGGGGTAGGATGAGGAGGCTGCAGGGCGGGAGATGGAGGGAGCGTCGAGGGGAGCTGGAACATGGGGAGAATAGGGAGAGCCGTGTAGTGTGCAACACTCGCGCGCTCCGGATGGGGTGGGAGAGAGAGAGAGAGAGAGAGAAAGAGAGAGAGAGAGAGAGAGAGAGAGAGAGAGAGAGAGAGAGAGAGAGAGAGAGAGAGCTTTGGATCTGCATTC
>BFEA01000849.1:0-24271 GCA_003427395.1 Chara braunii | reverse complement strand
CGAGACAGGTTACAGAGATTGTGACCACTACAGGGGCCACGGCCTACCGGGACAAACCTGGAGGGCCCTGTTCACTTCGCTAGGACCGTAGGAACAACGATTCCTGGAGGAGTGTCGAGGATAAAAATCCTCGGACGCTGACTGATTATCGTACGAGGGGAAGAGAGAGAGACGATGAGCCATGGCGACGTAGGGATGATGAGATAGACCGAGACCGCAGAGATCGCGAACCCTTTGTGCGAGCAAGGAGGCTGGATGATTACCCGCGAAGCCCTCGCTATGAGGCCGATCGGGGTAGAGGCGACTCCCGCGGCCGATGGGAGACAGATCTGGGCCGACGGGATGGATATAGGGACGACAGATACGAGAGATCGGACCGAGATGGATATAGGGACGACAAATACGAGAGATCGGACCGAGACGGATATAAGGACGACAGATACGAGAGGTCGGGTCGAGATGGTTACAGAGGTGGTAGGTACGAAAGAGGAGATCGGGACTGGGACCGACGAGATGGGTCGCGCAGACGGTTTGAGCGCGGGGGAGATGCAAGAGAGCAGCGCGATGAGTCGCGGGGGTGGTACAACCGAGGGGACCGACGCGATGAGTCACGAGGGCGATATGAGTCAGGGGACCGCCGGGATGATTCGCGAGGGCGGTATGAGCAAGGAGGATCTAGAGGAGACCGCCGCAACGATTCGCGCGGTCGGAATGAGAGAGGGGGATATGGCGTCTCATCAGAACCATATCCCAAGTCGCCTGACCCCAAGGCAGCCAGGAGTTCGATCTCTAGAAGCGCAGACGACAGACCATCTACTCCCAGGAACTCGTGCGTCTACTGTAGAGGAGAAAATCATATCAAGAGAGATTGCCCGGACCTCAAACGGGCAATAGATGAGGGACTTGTCGTGCTTGACGACCGCAAGTACGTCAAGTGGGCAGATGGTCAAGGAGATGTATCGATGTTCCCTTCGATGAAGGAGAACGTCGAAGCAAGGAGAGTAAAGCCGAGTAAAGAAAAGGAGCCGATCAGGAGCCAGAGCATCAAGATAACCTTTGAGGGGGATATGGCGACCACACCCATAAGGGTGGCAGCCACCAAGTCGGCGAGAGGGTCTACATCGAAGAAGACTGATACGGATTACGTGATGGCGGGCAGCGGGTCGATGGAGAGGAGGTTATCCTTTCGCCGCGAAAGCGAGGAGTGAAGAAGTTCTTAATGAAGAGTTCGCTGGACGAGATTGACACGGTCGAGCCAYTGAGKCGGGCCCTTCGGCAACCCATGCAGTGCTCTATTCTGGAGTACCTGGCGGCATCGAAGCCGGCTCGTGATGAGTTACRGATGATCACGCGGAAGACTCGCATACCTCTATCGGAGGAGGGTCAGGGGGCCCCTAAGGCGGAAGCTTCTACAGTAGCAGTAACGGGGGTGACTGCCAGAGCGGATCGCATAGCGACAATCCTTCTCGATGGAATGGAAGGTGTGCCTCCAGACAAGTTTTATATACTTGGTAGCGGGGCCGCGGAGACGATTATAAACGATGGAGCGGTACTCGATGCTGTGATCGATAACGGCAGTGAGGCTATCATCATAGACGAGGACCTGGCAGTACAGGTTGGACTGAGCCTCGATAGGTCATACCTATTCGAGATAGAGACGGCTGATGGGAGAAAGCAACAGATCACTGAGATTTGTCACAAGGCAGCCATAGAGGTCCAAGAGGTACGAGTGACCCTGCCTGTCTTTGCAGTCAAGAACTGCAGCTCCGACCTGCTCTTGGGTCGAACGTGGCTGAGCCACGTGCATGCGGTGACGATAGAGTGACCTGATGGGAGCCAAACATTGTCCATTAAGAAGCCAGATGGAGACGTGGTGGTTCGTCCTCCTCCGTGGGCCAGGTCCAACACTCCCCCTCCACAGTGGTGAGTGCTGCTGCCGCTCAGACCATACCCTCTGTTGCGGCACATTCATTGACCCCCGCCGCTCCTGCTGCCCCTGCCGCTTCGATCACTGCCGCATGTACTGTCGCCTAGATACCGATATCTGACCAGACAATTTCATCTACCCACCCCGGTGTTGCTTCCCAGCTTCCTGCACCGGTCGCGGCACTACGACCTGAAATTTTTCCTCCTCCTGCTAGGGTACTCCCTCCGCCTCCTCCACCTCCGACCCCGTGCACCCAACGGGTGGCTACCCTACATGCCACCGTGGCGCAGCTCCAGGCGGAGATTCTCTCCCTAAAGTCAAACCCCTTGACTTCTTTCCAGACCCTGGATAAGAGAGCTGGTCTCCAGGGTAATAAGAGACGATTGCCAGCACAGGTATGGACCTGTGTACCACCCACTCTCTGCAGGGTGTCCAGCGTCGAGAGATCATTCCCTCTAGGCGCGAATCAGCCGACATTTGAGTGTCGAATGCGAGCCTCGAGATTAACGAGGACCGCATAAGTATGGGTACTACATAGTACGCTATCATTGCGACCGCTTGCGTACGCTTGCATTGCGAGTCGATATGAGTTAGCCCTGCGTCCGCGCGGTTTTATACTAAGTCTCACGCGTGACACCTATCCGATTTCCGTATCAGAAAATTATGGGATGACTACCAAGGGACTAGGAGTGTTGTCTCGTTGTTTGTTCAGTGTTGGTCAGTCTATGTACATGTGCGTGTGCATGCATTTTATTTTTATGTTCTTCATAGTGGCGTGCGCGTGGCGTGTGGGATGTGTCCTAGTCGACCGGCGACGAGTCGCGCTTGGGACCTCAACCCCCCAAGATGCCGGTTCGCGTGCAGGTTCGATAGAGACGTAATACCGCGCGTACCCCCTATGCTACATCGAACGAGAAATGCCTTCGGCTGGTCCACCTCTGCGATTGTAGCTGATTAGCTTTCGTATTGTGGACCGGTAGCTCAGCGGGGATATGCCCACCGAAGGGAGGCGACAACTCCCGTAAGGTGGAGGTAAGTCGTGCCGCGCGTAGGCCCTATCCTGTTGTAGGGGTTCACGAGAGGTATGGCTCGCGCACTCGACCGGAGCGGCTTGCAGAAGCTCCATATGCATTTGCGACGAGGATTTAGACCACCTCCTGCGTGACGCGGCCGGGAGGGTCCCGTGCTGCCTTGTGCGGTGTCGAACCGATGCGCTCGACAGCGGGAGGAGAAAATTGATGCCGCACTCGTTTCTTGATGAAAAAGAGCGGAGGAAGACGGTGGACAGGGGTTTTGAGAGTAGGCGAATTGACTGGTAAGGTTAGTTCGACCAATAGGTTAGTAGATTAAGAGTTAGAAAGAAAACAAGCTGCGGGGAGATAGCGATGAAAAAGAAGGAGTAGGGGTAACGATTGTTGATCTTGCCCGTTTCTTGACGAAAACGGGTAGAAGAAGACTCGAATCCGGGGTTCTCAGGGCAGGCAACCCGGATTTTGTAGTAAAATCTAGTGAAAAGTTAGTAGAAAGAGAATTAGTAGAAAAAAGTATCGCGCGACGCTGCAAAATCATGCAGATATGGCGGAGGGAGAAATAAACGGCCCACTCGTTTCATGATAGGACTAGAGTGGGAGAGATTTTGCGTAGGGGTTTTGAGGGATGGCTTTGTGGTCGGATTAGGATGAGAGTTAATGAAAGAAAGGTTAGTAGAAGATAGCGCTGCACTGAGGCATCGAGAAGGAGATATGGCAGAGCAAAAAAAGGGAGAATCTCACCTGATATTCGACAAAATTACTCGTATGAAGATATGAAGTAGGAGTTTTATAGTGCTGCGAGGCAAACGGCCACGGAAGGTTGGAATTTGGTGCACCGAGTCGACCGGTATGACCGAAAATAGCTGCGCTCAGGAGTAAATATCCCCGGTATAACTGCCCGATGTATCTTCCCGTGTTTCAGGGGAATATTCATTCTCGAACTACACATTTGAGATCGGTGATACCGATGCTGCCCCTTATACCCACCATCATGATCAATACTTAGAATGATGTTAACCATCTTCATCGGAAGTCTCGTCGCTCACTATATCGTGGTTGCCTTGTCCGTTATCGGATCATCGAATTCATTATAGGGTGTACTTCCCCGTGTTTTAAGGGAAGATTCATTCATGTTCTGCTGTATTCAACAATAAACTGAGCTCGCAAGGGTTGACAATGCCCCTAAGTTAACGTTCGTAACCATGTCTTAGTGGAAGATTCAAATCATTCTTGCTATCCTATTGACAAGCATAGCAGGCCTCTATAGCTTTGTGCATAACAGGAAGACGGCGTAGGGGCATTAGGCCATCATCAGAGAGCTTAGCTCAACTGTTGTGGTAGCATTGATTCCCGTTATTGCGCTGTCATGGGGGGATGAAACTTTTAGAGAAACGTTGAAAAGAGAGAAAAAAAGTAAGAACACATACCTATTCGATGAGAAGGTCTGCATGGGAGAGAGTCATAACTATTTTAGCCGCTGTTACTTTGAATTTGGTGTTGTTTTCCACAGGACATGAAGATTGATGTGTTCCTAAGGCATGAGTCATTGTCTCCATCAACATCGATTGATGTTGTTCTGGACGAACGTGTTAGCCGACTTAGGCGGTTAATGGCAAGGATAACTTGTATTGCACCACCATATCAGTCAATTACTGTGGCGACATTATATTGTTGTTGCTGCTACGTCCCTTCTTGGACCCGTTACTAAACAAGCCTTTGCACGTTGCTGAGCACGACCTGGAGGCAAATCGAGACTGTCGACTCATTATTTTCCATTATTGTTGATATACGGTTATTGTTGGTATTATTGTTTCACTGAGCACTACTGAGACTTGCAACTAGCGGTGCACTTAGTTCTGCTCCTCCTGCGCCTTATTATAGCTCAAAATTGTTGTGCGTTGCCGTACCACGCACTACGTGTTGTCGTTGAGTATTGACAGTAGGCTTCATTTAGATGCAGCCGCTTGAAGCTACAAAGTTCGGTGTTGTCGAGATACATGGCATGCCGTTTGAATAATGGTTGGTGCTTGAAAGGAGGTTGCTACTGCGCTTTGTTTTCGAGGTGCTTGCCGCTGCGTAGTAGTGCGTTGTTGATTCCACTGTAGGTGGTAGTTGGAGGCAAGTCATGAAATCGTAAGTTCACGTGTGGTCAACATACTTGGGGTCTTCACTGCGATTTGAAAGGTCGTCAGGAAGGCAACAACAGGCGATTTCAATATAGTTGTCCAAGTTGCAGCGCACTTTTAGGCCGCCATTGCGGGACCCTCATGCGCATCAAGGCAATAAATCCCTCTCATGGGAGTTGAGTTGTCCCCCTTTTGTATCTCGAGCGTATGAAACCCCTTACCTTCTTTGAGGGGGAAACATAAACCTCATCAGGTATGCAGATCGTGTGTCACACATGGTTGTCATTCACACTGCCTCCAAAGTAAGACTCGTATACCAAGCTCCAAAATACTAACCTGCATAAAACATAGGCACACACAATAGCCACATTGCCATACACAAATGTGGTCAACTTTATTGCTTCCTGTAACTCACACCACGCCTCACACACTCAAGCCCCAGTCATTGTTCAACTTTCCATAAATCTCATAAGTTCTTTATAATGGCCATTTAAAAGAAGTCCGGTTAAAACCCTGAAAGAAACATATCAAATCACAGGGCTAAGGCAATCAAGTAGAGGTACATATGTAAGCAAAGTTGTGCCGTGAGCCGAGAAGTCGGCGATCAACCAACCGACCTGTTATCAGTGATAACAGAAGATGATCCTCGTGAGATCAAGCTGATTCTAGTCCAAATTCTGGATCGAATATTCAAAGAAGGCCTGTATCATACAACATGTCAATGTCCAAGCTAAATCGTTAATGTATGGGGATCAAATCTCCATGACACGTTCTCACTCAAGACTCTCCTGATAACCAAGCCTAGGTCTATCTCTAAGTCAGTGCCCAAAGAAAGGTAGACCTATGACAGAATCTCCCTCATACAGAGTGGATCGCCAGAGTCGTCCCCTATCAAAATATAATCGATGTCCTCTAAACTAAGAAAATGCCTGCAGCACTTCCCCTAGGGAACGTGTCTTTCCAAAATTTATATCAGCCTAAACATGAAAACAAAAATGATCTTCAACCTTTCAAAGTCAAATTTTGTTCAACTCTCTGAATTAGCAAAAATTTTGGCAGCATTCCCTTTAGAAAATGAGACTTCCCAAATTTTTACTAAGCCATACATATAAAAATCAGACAAGCTGAACCTTGAAAAATTAAGTTTTGACTAACTCCTTAGATTTGCAGAAATTTCAGCGTCGCTTCTCGTAAAGAAAGTAGCTTACCAAAATTTATACAAAACTAAATTCACAATTTTGACTTGTCAAGGTCCAATTTTGTTTAACTCCCTGATTTAGCAAAAATTTGGGCAGCACTGCCTTTAGAAAATGAGACTCTCCAGATTTTAACTAAGTCATATATAAAAGTCAAACGAACTGAACTTTGAAAATACAAAATCTGACTAACTCATTGGTTTTGTAGAAATTTCGGCAGCGCTTTCCGTAGAGAAAGTATCTAATAAAGATTTATACAAGACCAAGTATAAAAGATCCCATAAAATGCAGAAATTGACCTAAGTAAAAATAAACTTAGCTCAGATGCAGAAATTGAAACTAACTCCTATGGCTCTAGCACGTGGCGAGCATCTAAAGCAACTATTGAAACTCAGACTAAGTAGTAATCTCACTCAACCACATGCAAGCCAACCCGCAAAGGTAATTACTCTCACCATCCCCAAGTCAACATTATCAAACAATAATTCATGACCTTTCAATGATTTGTCCCCTTTATACCCAGCTTACATAAGGCATAAAGTTAGACCACCCAAGCTTATGGAACATGTCTAGCTTAGTCATGGAGTGTACACAAACATAGGGCACAACAACTTTTCTCTTCTTTGGGCATATGACTAGGCCACCCTAGTCGCCCTGAACTATTTAAGTATTCAAGATTTATATAATTTTCTGCACTTAGTCTTTTAAGGTAGCATATAACTGAACCGATCATCTTTAGCTCAAGATTCAGTCTGCCCCTTCATACCACAAATTTACTCTTAATTAGTACTGTCTTCAGTTGGTGATAAGCTATAGTTAGACCACCCAAACTTATGGAACCTTGTCTGACTAGTCTGTTCATAGATAGAATAATAGTAAAGTATAGCCAAACTATATCCTTTTGGTTCCAGCATGTGCGTGACATTGGACCAAGACCACCCAAACTTATGGGAACCTGTCTGGTCCTCAGCCTGGTTCATCTCTTAAAGCAAAAGCAGGAAGAGGTTGAGCCACCCAAATTTATGGAACATGCTCAGACCTCCCCATTCAGAAACTAAAGAAACTCAAAGAAACTCAAAGAAAACAAGGCGACCAAGCCACCCAAACTTATGGAACATGCTTGGTCCCTTGAAAGTTAATCACAGTCATCCCTCGCAAGTCAAAGCAACCAAACCACCCAAACTTATGGGAACCTGTCTGGTCCTTCAGGCAATCCAAAATAAACATAGCACTGGACCCTCCAAACTTATGGAGACTCTCCCAGCCTTTGGTTGACCCAATCAAACACAAGCAATAAAACCTTCCTCCCATCCTTCCCCCAGATGCAATCCCACAATCTGCTTTCAGTCAAACAACAAAAACTGAAACTGAATTTGCACAACCATTCCTTTACTTAGTCTGGATATTGTCCTGAAAATCAAACTGAAAGTCAAAATAGGGAGACAGGCAACATACTCAATCAAACAGAGTAATGAATACACGTAAGGGTTATACTGGGTCTATAGAAGGAAAACAATGGTTACCTCTCAGTTCCCTGCCTCCAGAACTCCTCCTGAGTTCCGGCAGAGCTCCCGCAATCGGTGGGCTGACTCCCCACAGAGCCTTGCTGCGGTCCTACGGGTTGCAATCCCGCCCGCCGCCTTTCTCTTGTAACCAGGATTAGACTGAGAGTAAGAAGGGCAGAAGTAAAGGGGTTTCAGACTCTCGAGATACATGAGGGGGACAAACTCAACTCCCAGGAGAGGGCCTTGACACCTTCACTCGCCCGAGGGCCCCGCAATGATGGTCAATACGCCCAGCCGCTAGTCAAACCGAAGTCATACTGTTGGTTGTTGACCCTCGGGTGACCCTCCAAACTCGCACCAATAACAGTCAGACTGTAGTCAAGACGCGGAACAGACAGCAGTCTGGCGATCCTCCAAATTGCAATGGTACCTCCCCTTTTTAGATACATTGCCTTTCCCCACCTCAGACTGCGGCTGCACAGCTTAGAGACATAGTACTCGACTAATGCACTCCCCCTCCGCTCGAAGGTGCAAGCCGCGACTGAGACACGCAGGCCGGGTTTTGAGTAGAAGCACAATCTACACGGTCTGGTTTTATCGCAGCAGCAGTAACAACAAATTTTCGCAACTGCCAGTGGGGATCACGAACAGCAACACCACTACATAGCAGCAGGCTTCCGAAAACAAAACGTAGTAACAGTCTCCTTAAGGGCAATTTCGGTCTTCGCAGCTGCGTCCAAGTACACAACAAAACTAATGTTTTCGACAGCAGCCGTATATGTCCAATAGCAGTAACAATTGTTAACGCCCAGGAACAACACCTTTCCTTGTTGCCACAAGTGGCAACCCACAGCAAGCTCACTGTGAATGTCGCAGTCGTACCGCTCAGGGCAGCATGCACTCGCCACCACCACCAGTACGCAAAGTGATCATGAGTCTTGCTCTCTGGTATGGCCAACTACATTTACCTGCAGCGTATGCCACAACAAAATACGGCGCTCAGCAAGCAGCAGCAGCCTCGTATAATGTGTTGCAACATAGTAGTTGTAGACACAACAGTTCCTAGTGTGACGTGCTCACACTGAGACGTGCATGAGGAACCTGTCAGCATGAGCTGCTGTGACTGGTATTGTAACGGGGAGCGATCGAAACCTGCCTCTTGGTCTGAGCGTCTCTCTCTCTCTCTCTCTTTCTGCAAATAGCAGCCGCTGCCTGTGATCTGACCGTTAGTACCAAACCCAACTTAATGACTCCTTAGTTGGAAAAAGGACAGATATGCCGTATTTCTAGCTATGCGCGCAGAGAGCTCGTGGGAGGTTACTCCGCCGTTAGGATGAGCAACGCACCACCCAACAGGTAAGCACCCAACTTCGTAGCTTAGAGTCGCTCTGCTTCCATCATACGTCCGATCAAGGTCTGACCTCTTCCGACGCAGGTGAGTTCTCCTTCCTTTTCTAACCCCTACTTCCTGCTGTGGCTATCTGCCTTTGTTTGAATGCTGTGATATGAACGTACCTGGCCTTTCGTTCGGCTAGGTTCGATCCATAGCCAAGAAAGAACTAGCTCACCGGAATGGGCACCGCTGAAACGAGTCGCAGCGCTAGGAAGGCCACCGGGATAAGATACCGCATAACCACCATGAGAGGCACTACGGTTACCACCCCACCACTCTCCTAATGTGCAGAATGAGAATGCTTCTTCCCTTGAAAACGAGAGATACCTCGCATATCGACCAGCCTGCCCGCCCTGCTTACTATCTGGCAGAATGAGCTGGATCGGGACGAATCTCCAGCTAGATAGGTAGGTGCACGCTCAACTTCAGCCAAATATCCCCACTGCTCCGCCCAGGTACGTGCTTCCCACATCCTTTTTCACTTTTGTTTTATGCATCCGGTTGTCCCCACGGCCAGATTCAGAATGAATCTTCCCCAAAAATTCGGGAAGGTTCATTACTCACTGTTTGCTCTAAATCCTATCTCGCGCAGCTCCTGTTTGCGGCAGCACCCAAACCAAGCTTTCAAAACAGAATCCGACATCGGAGACCAACTCGTGATGCTTGGAAACCTCAGCGCAGCAACTTAGCTCGTCAAAAACAACCAAGGACTGATAGCGATCATGGACTTTCGCTATTTTCTCAACACCTCCTCCTTCCGTCACTCTGCCATGGCAATTCGCGCAGCTTCTCACGCTGGCAGCGCCTATTCTAAGCCCCAAACTGAAATTCTGGCGCGGCCCTTTGCTTCGCATCGCATCAAAACCCCCGATTTGACTCCTCCCTTGCCCAAATCCGCCCATTAACGAGTGAGAAATGCCTTTTTTCCCACTTCTTCGTTTTGAGTTCCTCCATAGCTCCGTGCGGCACTTTCTTCATCTAACTCCTATCTTACTAACCTATCACTCAAACTAACTACAGATTCAAGGTCGCCCTATCCTAAGACATCAGAATAACATCTTCCCCCACCCGTTTCCATCAAGAAACAGGTGAGGTCGACATCTTCTTTTCCCCACTCCTTCTCCCCATCGCCATCTCTACCATAACTCCGCGCAACCCATTCCCTACTAACCTTTCTTTTACTAACTCTTTACTAAATCGGACTCGCCGGCTCCTAAAACCCCACCTTAGTCTCTTCCGTCACCGTCACTCGATTCCACCGAGAATCGAGTGAGCTGTCTTTTTCTTGCTCCCGCCATGCTCGTTTTCCTCTGTGCTCGCGTCTGAATGCACGAAGCACGACTTGCCGTCCAGGTTCGGCCCCTGCTTGCTGCCTCCGCAGTTCATCGCTCTGTGGTGCTCCGTTTTCCCCTTCTGCTGCCCGTCGCTCCTACTGCCTTAGCGCCCGGTACTGCTCTGCCTCGCCCTGCCCTTTTTTTGCTCCTAGCGCAGCGCTCAGCGATCACCGTGGTCCGATTCTACTCGTTGCCAGCGCTCCCTTCGTCGACTGTACTTCGGATCCTTTCCTTGAAACTAACGGTGCTCGGTAGCGCCTCGATGAAGACTGCCGGACGGGCTCCACTATCCTAAGGCGGACGGCAGAGGAGAGCTAACTACTCTCTGGTCCGCATGACTTCTTACCGCCTATCCCCAAGTCCGATGTCGTTCGGTAGGCTGTTGCCACACCCTCCCCCGGTCGGCTCAGCCTATGTAGAGCTCACTGCCACCTTGGGCCCCCAGCGCAGTCCGTAGTCTGAGCCACAATGAGACGGGTCCCAGTACGGAACTTGGTATTAGCAGCAGTCTTCAGGTGAAGACCTTGAAACCGACATGGAGGGAAGGTCCCATGCGAACCGTTGCTTAGGACAGCCCTGCCACACAGCTAGTTTTGCGGCAGTCTTACACTGGCGCCTCTCGCCCAAGCATAGTTCACCACCATACGTGYCCCAACAGACACACTCACACTCAAACCTCTCACAGCAATTCATGGCCGGCGGACGGTGCACCGCAGCGACCCTCGCCTACCTCGGGCTGCAGTCCCCTTTCATTTTTAGGCTACCGACGCACTCCAAAAGAACGCAAAGGGAAGCCACGACCACGGRCCCCATCACTACGGCTTCCTCCCGCGCCGTGGGCCAAGCCTCCACAGACCTTCACGCGCGTTGACCTCCTCGGTCCGTGTTCCCATGCAGTCAGGATTCTGTCAATGCCTCGGTCGCGCCGGAGCCTCGATGGTTGAGCTCAAGGTCTTTAACTGCCGTTTCGGCCACCGCGCCCGATATCGGCCTCAKAACCAATTACCGAGRTAGACACCTTAGACCGCAGTAAATACTAAATAAAATAAAAAATTAAGAATAAACGTCGCGCGTCCCTCTGGCCTGTGGCACCGCGCACGCTCAGGTAGCGCATGGTTGTGCCTCGCCGTCAATACCCTGCGCGCGCCCCTCACCCTGACGAGGACCTAAGCTTCCTCTCGCGCGCACACCGCCGAGCGGGTGAGGCCGCACTTGCGTGACTTGCAGAAAACACGCCAAATACCCTTGTACGACACCGCCATGTCCATTATTTCCATCGCCCAATGTATCTGGAGGGGCCCACGTCCAGGTGAATTTCCCCCTTTCTTTCCTTCGTCTTCACTCCGCCTCTCTTTTCCTCGTTCGGTTTCAGCCTTCCCCTCGYTGCCTTTCGCTCTTGTCCSTCTCTCCCCTGCCAGTCTGTTTCGTTGTAGCGTGGGGCCCTACAACCACATGAGCATCGACAACAAAACTTCGATGGGGACCGACTATTAGATGGTTCAACTTCGCCCCTATTCACAAAGTCAGCCGAACGATTTTCGCCCCAGTATGGCTACGCCCTCCACTGAGTCTCCTCCGSCCCCCCTACTGTGAGCGGAGCCCCTGCCTCTCTAGGTTCCCGAACGGCATTCCACACACAGTTAGCCACCACGGAGGCAGGAGTATGGCCTGTTGCAGGCCTGTAACACGCTCCCCGATGAAGTGGCCTCGATGCAGCTCTCGGTGGTGGTAGCAAGTATCCAGATAAGAACTTGAAGACCGGGGTGGGGAAGGCTCGAGATGGACTGCGGCCTATAGTGCGGTCTCCCACCACCGCTGCTCAGCTGCCCCGACTACCCAGAGAAGACTTCGGAGGAACTTAGTTACTACGGTGCAACAGCCCTCCGCCCCTATGTGTCAGCCCAACAGACAACCTGCATATCGGTGTGGCTGCGACTTCCGCGAGCCCTTCCCTCCGGTCACTCTACTTGACCAGAGCTCTCCTCTCTCGGGTACCCAACCGGCACACCTATACCCAACCCTTCACAACAGACTATCGGTGGCAGCTGGTACATCACAGAGAGCCCGCCACGCGGCTAGTCACCTCTTGTGACCCGCATGCATGTTAAACTTCCTCGGTTCACGTTTTCAACGATGGGATGATAGAGGAATTTCACCAGCATTCCGAACACCCGGGGACCCGGACGGGCCCGCCAAAAGAGGCGCGTAGTCAAGGTCCTYGACTGTCGTGGTYACCACTTCACGAAGATTGTCGCGTCCGACTTAAAAAAAAGTCAAAGCATACATTTAAATAATAAYGACAATAAATAATAAAAAACTCTAGTAAAATTCTGGTCGTCACTCTGACTCTACTGGCGGCAAAACCAAGGGGACTGACCCTGCCGAGTCCTCAATCCCTTGGTCCCTTCGTGCCGCACTATTCTTATGTTGTCGCCTTTGGCCTCGATCCCTRAATCTTCCTGATAAAAATCCAAAACTATAACCAATAGTGCTWGGCCCCAGGCTAGGTCTAGTACTGACGGACCCTTGATAAACRGATGCTGCACGACGSACAAATCTACCGGAACGTTTTCAAAATCACGTTGTTGTCGATGCCGTCCTTCGCACGCACGTACAGGTCACGGGCAYGCGCACCAATCAAGAGACAATTTTTCYTTTATCCTAGCTTAATCAGAAATAAAAATCTGGTCGGCGATCACACCWRTTCTTCAATCATCAAYAAATAAAATCACGCCGCCTCAAGCCTGAGCGCCCACACACTCTCTGCTCTAGTCAATCGTCCATTTAACGTAAACTACAGACACAGTCGCGCCTCACGCSGTATACTTAATTTCTAAATCAAAATMATTTTCTGTCRCTTGCAAAAACCAGGGCGGATACCCTTGTAAGGGTATTCGCACCGACAACGTTGCTCCAACATCGGCCTTCGAGGGCCACCGAATTTTCGACCACCCTTCGCAGGATTACTTACGACTTGTCAGATAGCCCTATTCCYACAACCTCCTCGAGAGGCAAACCAAATGGATAGAAATACTAAACTCAGTAAACTGGATGTTAGAATTTTTCGAGAGAGATCACCCCTCCCTCCCCCTACCCTTCCCCCCTCAGCCCTACACTGCCTCCACTGAGGCAAGTCACCCACTCTCCCTCGGCCTCAATATAGGGCCAACCGTCTACCCCCCCTTTCCGAAAGAGTACGCATTTCCCACCTAAAGCATGCCCCCCTGCCCCTTGCCCATTTCTGCCTTCGCTGGGACTGATGTTGACCCACACACCAGCACCTGCCCCAAAATAGGGCAACCCCCTACTCTGCCCCTACCCTCTTTAAGACATCCACCCACCACCTTGTGCTGCCCCTGCAAGATAGAGCTCCCCCCAACCCCTTCTTACTGTTCGGCCCTCCTGGAATGATTCGATCTAGCCGACTACAGTTATTGATGACACACTTACCAAAATGTCGATCGCAATTCGGAAGAGCAGGGCCTCTTCAAAAATATGCAATAACCCCCGCAAACACCTTACATCTTTAAGAAACAACCCATTGAAGAAAGTGCAGGGCRACAGTAAGACTATTACAATTATTCCCCTGCCCCTTGYGCCAATCAACGTTTGGCAGCTCCCAGTGCCTCCCAGGCTCCCACCATGTGCACGTATCACCAATTTAAGAGAAGCAAAAAACTAATTATCGGAGAGGGTCTTCAAAATTTATAGCTATAATAGTAGAATTCCGAAGTTTTCGGGCTCCAAGATTAGAAAATCATGATAGAACTTTACTTGGGACTTTTACAAATTATAGTCGAAAGTCAAGGATACGTATATATAGAACAGATCCCTACGAATTGTGTTGGYGATACAAAATTTAAATCAGCGAAATCAATTTGGAAAGGCTGCCGACGCAAAGAGCRCCACACATATTCGCACGAAATTCTCTTGCTCCATCGCCGCTGTCATTATTGCGCCGCTACCTGCTTCCGTGTCTTTAACCGGTGAACCAGCTCAAACGAACGCTTGAAATCGCCAACTCTTTTTGACGYTCCAGGTTGTAACAAGCCTCCCTCCTCCCACTCTGCRTGAGAAGATGCTCCTCACTTTTTGCCCTCGCTGCCCAACCAACCTCCACTAGATTTGCGTAGGAGCATAGGAGCAGGGCCACTACCATGCCCAAGATCTCATGAAGACTATCCTAATCACCCCGACAACCTCCCCTTCCTCTAGYGTGTCAACC
Organism: Chara braunii; assembly: GCA_003427395.1. Classification (NCBI taxonomy): domain Eukaryota; kingdom Viridiplantae; phylum Streptophyta; class Charophyceae; order Charales; family Characeae; genus Chara; species Chara braunii. The sequence continues at coordinate 9,534 of BFEA01000849.1, read as the reverse complement.
CACGATACCACATAAACGAAGCACGGAGCAAGAAACCTCTTTAGCCTAGGTTATCAAGGTTGGAAGAACCCTCAGCCGAAGCATCACGTCAATGGCCGCACCAGACRAAACCAATGGAACCTCGCGTCATCGGCCACGACCGTAATCGCCATTGCCCACATCAACTCCTCGATATTCCGCGCATTGAGTCGTGCCGACAGGGCGCYACCAACTCATGAACCGGCCCATGTCGATAGCGGAGCGGCGACCATTGATATCGGTAAAATTGTCCACAATAACAACATCCAAGTCTCTGTGAATCAATATAGTTGTGCCCCCTTTAGTACCGTCTSTCGGGGCCTGGAATTGTGGCCCTGACCACCTRTTTCTCAATTTTGTTATCCGGGCGGGGCACAACTTAGTTTCCTGCACACAAATTACTTGAGCAGCCTGCGTGTGGAACCAGGAGGACATTYGACTGCATTTAAAATATACCATTSTCGTCGTTGAGACCGCATACATTCCAACTAACAAATTTGAGACGGCTTGGGAGGACCATTGATCAGTCATGCCTCRTCGCCCTTAGCTTGGATGTGGCGGTGTGAACCAGCAAGGACTTTACTGCACTTATCCTCCTCCTCCTCCCCCAGATGCAATTTTGTCAAGGCCCATGGACTTTGCAGAACTAATACGAATTGGGGAGAGGAGAGGAAGTCCCTTAGAGCCACATGTTTCTGTCAATCTACAATGACTTGTGCTGAAATTCCTTCAGCCATATAGATGTTCTTCAATACCAGATTGACCGACTGCGTGAATTGGTCTAAGGGGACCGAGTAGGGATTGAGCGCTCACAATTTTTATCGCGTCTCCTCTGAAAGYTGAATATTCATAAACGCAAAATAAATACAGGTTTTACAAAATCTTTTTCCGGAGACCCAATCGAATACATATTTGCTCACCTTCGGTTCCGGAAGGAGTCTTGCACAGCAGACTCCCTTTAAAATCTTGTGAGTGCGTCCCWTAATATCCAATTATGAGGGTTGGTTGTCAACTCTGGTGGTGGCCATATCGAGTATCCCGTATGACGGTGAGAACGACAAAACCATTGAGCCTTTAGCTGAGGGAAATTAGACCAGGGGTACTAGGTATTCTTCCATCTTGCTTTTATCTCCTTTAGATCTCGTGGTAATGGGTTGTGCCCCTGATAGGGACCCRAAAACTTTACTCTTATTCCTACCTTTTGCTTGGACCTTCCCTTCCGTTATTGGGCTCGGAGAGAGAGGTTATCCTTCAGGATTTATGTGGGATTTCTTGGTGGGGGGTTAACATGCTTTGCCTGCCAAGGCTTGGCTTTGTGGATTGTCTTCCTCCGGTATGGAGGGGGCGACCCCAGTGGGACAAACAACAGAGGGGCAACCTCTGGTGGCTGACCGTCGACAAGCWCGGGAGATCCTACCTCCATCAACTCTGTGYCTTGCCCAGACCCATCTGTGACCAGGAGAGTTCCGTCTGCGGAGTTGCGTGCTTCCTTAGAGAAGGTCAATATATCAGGCACGAATCCCTGATCAATGGTCAGACGGGTTCCTGCTAGTTTGCCAATCCACGATTCCGATGAATATCCTCCGAGGGAGGACACTTGATTGATGGGGTTTGTGGGAGGGGCCTATAAAGGACCTCATTGGGTTGTTTCCTTGGCCGGCCCTGTTTGTGATGGAAGTGTCGGGACTGGCATAGTGGCCACTGCGAGAGAGGAGCCCATTAGTGAAGCGGATGAATCGGCCGTATGGGAAGGGGCGGACACAAGTGGTGCAAAGATTGATTGGCGCTGAGTAGGATGCGGGGCGGCCGACTGGGTGGGAACCCATGTTGAACGGGGCTGTCCCGGATGGGAGGCATAGGGAGCGAGGGCCCTTTTCCCGCCCTCTGCCCTGGCTGTTTGTTAACAACCGGGGAGAGGGGCGGTGTCGTACCAAATACCCTTACAAGGGTATTTGGCGTATTTTCTGCAAGTTAYGCCAGTGCAACCTCGCCCGTCTGACGGCGCGCGCGGGAGGAAGCTAGGGTCCTCGCCTGGGTGAGCGGCACGCGCAGGGTATTGACGACGAGGCACAACCAAGTGCAGCCTGGGTGTGCGCGGCGTCACGGGCYAGTGGGACGSGCGACGTCTTTTTYTTTTTTTCTTTTTTTTTYYCCCCCTAAGGCGTTTAGCTCAGCGATCGGTTTCGAGGCCGATGGGCCTGGCTCAACTATCACATTGTTAAACACGGGTAGCCGACATGGCAGTCAAGGATCTTGAGCACACACCTCTTTCAGCGGGGCCGCTCGGGGTCCTATRTGTTCTGGGGGCTGGCAAAAATTCTTCTYCGTCCGTCTTGACGCTCGGACCGATGAAGGTCTGCGTGCATGYCAGCCGGTGGGTAACTAGCCACGAGACGAAAGACAAACCTGGGTGGCGGAGGTTGCCGTGGATGCACCGTCCGCCAACCACGATCTGCTGTGAGAGGATGAGCATGAGCATGCCCGATTTGCTCAATGAATGGGGGACTGTGCCTTTGGCACGGCGGGTCTCAAGGGCGGGGTACTAGTGGGAGGCTGTCGCAGTGCAGGCTGTGCGGCAGGGCTGTCCCAACAATTGTTCCCATGGGACACGTCCCCAATTTGCCCCAAACTTTTCATTTGAATACTTGTTATTACCACCAAGATCTGCACCGGGGGGGCAGGGGGCGGGGAGGGTGCCCCACCCAGGCCCTCACTGCAGGTTTAGCAGCAAGCCCTGCRCCCTCCCACTATCCGGGGTGTYGAATTGTCTCGACGACCGGGCGCAGGTCGCACGCTCTATGAGCCATCCTGTTGGCGGGGTTGAATAGTTCAGCCAGCAAGTTGCACTACACTCTCTAGCAGATCCGACTGCTATGACCACTGTCCGACTGTTTGTATTAACAAGCACCCGTTGTGGTGGCTGGGTTAGCGCACGATTTGGCATCAAGCGTAGTGCGACGWCAACCCAAGGAGAACGAACCTGGGCGTCGAAACGCGCCARGTGCATGCRACAACAGGAAGAGAGAGAGACGAGTATGGCTGGGTGGAAAACTCTTAGCTCGCCCGACCCTGATTGAAGATTGAGTGAAGTAGAGCAGTAGGTAAGGGTTTTGATGGGGGGCGAACGTGGTTATCAGGTTAGTTCGAGAAGAAAGTCAGTAGAAAGGGAGGACAGCAGAGAAACGATCGCGCGGAGATGGCGAAGTCGAAAGAAACGGGCATGGCGAGGGAGAAGGAGATGCTTAGGGCCGTTTCCTCGACACGAACGGGCGAATGAAGACCTGTTTCCAACGTTTTCGGCCATGGCGAATCTAATGGTGGGGTCGGAAAACGACGTTAGTGGCTAGTTCTAGTGCTACTCTAGAAAAGTGTTGCGCGGGAGAAGGCATGAGTGAAATGAGCCAGAGGGAAAAGTCATGCATCTCGCCCATTTCTTGATGAAATCGGGCGAGTAAGGAGGCTAACCCGATGTTTTTGGCCACTGCGAGCACGATGGCATCAATGGATTTCAGGTTAAGGGTGAGGTATTTGCGGTAGAGTGGTTTTCGGCTGCGCCCGGGGAAAGGGACGATGTATCTCCCCGCGTTTTAGTGGGAGATTCATTCACCTTTCGCATATCGGGTGTGTAGCTGGGCGGGAACAGGTCGGGACGAGCATGGTTACTTGACGAAGGCGCATCTGGTTCATGTTCCAGCGAAAGAATCCTCCCCTACCCCCCGCCTATCAACGCGATTCTGGAGGAGCTCGTCATCGCGGTTGCCGTAACAGCACCCATCGAGATCCCGCTGGCCACCCTCAATCGAGTCTCGAAGGCCCGTCTGGTCACCGTTGCCGAAACAATCATCTTCTTGTCCGCCTGGGAGGGGGATGCCTTTGTGTCTGCTCATCGTTGGCCGCTACTGCAATCATGAATGCTCCTCCTTGCAACCGCTAGCTCGKCCTCACCACACTTGCTCSTAGACAAGTCGATGTACCTGATTATGATTTGSAGGAAGATCCGCTGCTAAAATGAAGAGCGGCAGAGAACTGGGCGCGWGCACGAACGGGGCTACGAGAGAGATAGGAGTAGATCTCACTGATCTCCTAGTAGATTTGAGTACTGAGAATCAACCAACATAAGTTTTAGGAATTGCAACGGGTTTGCACACGCCAGCCTTGCGGATCGGATTCTGGATTGGTCGTTGCTAGTGGGGTACAATATGTGTGGAATGTTCTGCGAATGTACCCTTCCGTATTGTAGCGGAAGATACGTGGGCATGTTGCACTTTCGACAAGTAGGGGAATGAGATCGCTTATCGYAGACGTTCTACTTGCATTCAYGATCTGTATGGTCATGTGGTTCGTCTTCAGGGCTAGCACGATTGTGTTGCTACCTGATTCGTCTTCAGGGCAAGCACGATTGTGTTGTTGTCCACTTCGTCTTCAGGGCTCGCGCGATTGTGTTGCTGCTTGGTTCGTCTTCAGGGATCGCGCTGTCGGGGCAAATACCCTCACAAAGGTATGTGCCGGGGATTTTCAATGTCGGACACTGTCCGGCGCTTTCCTTGAATTGAAGGACTTGATGAGACTAACGCTGCCAAAGTTTATTCAGACCAACCCTATAACCGAGAGACTTAAATTCTTACAACTTGACGTYGTTGACGTCCGACCGAATAATACTTCGGTAGTACGACMTGTCTTCCACGGGTCGTGACAAGGCCGCAGGGGCATAMAGTCGTGGGAATGCTAAGACTAGACTTATTTTACCTCGAAAATAATAATAATAATAATAATAATGCGCGGCTACGGCCACGCGATTCAGGGCCTTAGAAGGCCAAATAGGTGGTCGCGCCGTGTAAGTGGTCATGGCATGCGTGCCGAGCCGCCAGGAGGTCGCAATGTTGGCRACAGCATGGCTGGCCAGCGGTTGCGGCTGTTGGAGTACGCAGGCGTAGCCTGCGTGAGGCCATATGCGATACCTCGCTGGGCTAACCTCTTCATAAGGAAGAGTTGCTCTTATTTCAACATGAAAAAAGAGCTAGCTCGGTTTGGAGCAGCCCATTCTTTTGGCGCGACCGTTTTCGGTCGTGCGATTGATCACATCACGCGGCTGAAAAACAACCGTGCGAAGATTAGCATGGCCCCTGCGCAAGGATGACACGTATAAATCGAGAAATGAGCCATATATCTTTAGTTTTTTATTGCTTAAATTCCCCCCCCCCTTTCTCTCGAACTGCCAAAGGTCTTTGCGCCYGTTCGTTTAGGCGAACGGGTTGCACAGAAGAAAGGAAACGGCGGAGTATCTATCCCGCTTCTAGCGAAAAATTCACTCTCATTTTGCATATTTGGTGAGAAGAGGGGTGGGGTCCGTTTTTGGAGGTTGCCCCCTGATTGCATGTGTATTATAATGGTTCGTGGCTTCTCAACTGCACCAAGAAGTGCCCTGCCTTGTTGGTAAGGCCTAGAGGCAGAGGTGACAGGCAGCAACTAGGAGGCAAGTATCCCCCCAGTTCACCTAACATCATCTGGATTCGAACTTGAGTTTGTGTTTTGACAGTTCATGAGGTGCCAATGGCCTACAGGCAAGGRCCTGCCTCGTTGGCAAAGAAATGCAAGAAGAAAAAGGGAAAAAATCAGGATCAAAAGTCTAAAAAACTTATATGTTTGAATTTGAGCCTATAATTTTTTTATGGCCGACATGATTTTTGTTGGCCCTGAACTTGTTTTTGCAGGTAGGTGGGCACCTATCCTACATACATGAATGGTTTCATATTTTTTTATTCAGTGGCTTTTTATTTAAAAATCGTTAAACTCGGGGTACTTTTCGTGTTCGGCCCCCCTTCAATCATAAAGAGGCTGCCATAAGTTGTCCTTTTTTTTTTTGCTCACCTTGCAGTGTGAGCAGCAGGGGGATAGAGTGGGCAGGGGTCCCAAAGTGACGAGCTGCAGCTGAGTGCAGCCAAAACAAACAAAAAAAAAAAGAGGTAAAAAAAAAAAAAAAACCAGAGAAGGGAGAAGAAAGAAAGAGAAAAGGTCGCGAATCTGTTCGCAATCTCGGTCCAGATGCAGGGCAGAGAAGCATCTGGACCTTGAAGTGACAGCAGACTCTTGGGTTCATCAGTCTGCTGAGAATGGCTTTGTAGAACCATTTTGAGCTGCGCCTGGCTAGGGGTGATAGCCAAGTGCATCGTTGGGGCTGGGAACCTGATGTTCCTAAGGGAACATCAAGGATTTCAGCCCTTGATCTTGTTTTTGATCAAGGGCTGAGCCCAACTCCGAATTTTTGGCTGGGGGCAAGGCAGCCGCCCTCAGCCCTCAGCTGGCTATAAAAGTAGCCAGCAGTCAGCCAACCAGCATTCATTTGTGGTTGATGCAACTAGCACCTCACTTGTGTGATTGCTGGCTGCTGGAGAAAGGGCTGCGGCTGGAAAGAGAGAGAGGGAGCTGGGTGGAGATCTGCAAGAGGAAAGGGAGAGACTGTTTGAGGTGGCCGCAGCTATGAAGTACAGCCATAGCCACCATCTCAGCGAAGGGGAGGAGCGCTGATGGTCTGCAGTAAGCGTGGGAGTGGGGGCTGCCATAGCCACCACTTTCCTTGGTGAAGTGTAAGGGAGGTGTCGCTGCTGCCATAGCCGCGGCCGTAGACAGCAACGCAGGGGAGGTGCTGTCCGTTCAAAAGTGGCGTCGGCAACCATTTTTCATCAGGTGCTCGGGTGATGCTGCGTGACTTTTTCGGCGGCGACACACATTTTTGGTAGCAGCGCAGGGGAGTTGCTAGCCATTTGACGATGGGCGGCAATGTTTTTTTTGTGACAGTGCGGAAGCACCGTCCGTTTACACGGCGATTGGCATTGATTTTTACGATGGTGCGAAGGTGTTGTCCGCTTGATGCGGCGGGCAGCAGAAATCTTGGGTGACGGCGCGGAAATGCAGTCCGTTCTTACATCGGCGGTGGTTCTTTCTTTGGTGGTGCAGGTGTTATGATGTCTGCTCGATGCGACAGCGAGGCATTGACGCAAGGGGGGGGTGCCACCGAATTGGTGGTGTGCTTTGAGGTGGTGCGGACGTTGTGCTGTCCGCGTAACGTGGCGGCAACACATTGACATTGGTGATGGTGGCGTGGTGACGCTGGTGGCGTGTGACGGTGACGTTGGGACGCCGTCAGACTATATGGGCGTGATTGTGCATTCAGGTGGTATCGCGACAGGCGATCATTGTAAGGGCGGTATCGATCGCTTGCTGACGTTTTGTGGTGACGACCTTTTCATCCGGGGCACGGTTCTATACGGTTTTCTTGAGTGAACTATATTCTACAACTTCACTTAAGGTCAGTCAGTTGATTAAATTAGATTTTCCTTCACACCTTTGAACCCACATTTTGCTTGACCCTGTTTGTTTTAAACGTTCAAAAGAAAAGGTAGAGGAACGAGTGTGTGAGTCATGCATGTAAAAGGTGGGATCTGACTTCGGTATGAGGTTGTATTGGTTTTCTTTGATCTTGTTGTTTGACGTGGTGTGCAGGTAGGTAGAAGGATGTTTGCAAAGGAGATTGATTATGCCTGTTGAAGAAAAGAAAAAAGGATTGTCTTTTCTTTACTTCTCACCGCCTGAATACAAAAAATGATTCGATGTTTTTTAAAACTTTAATTCTGTGTATACCACAAAATTAATTCAATTGAAATAAAGCAGATAAGGTCAAACGGATTTAGCTTTCTCCCTATGATTAACTTTTCTATTCCGGACGACCTTGTCTACCTATACTTGTCCAAATGGTTCTCGTTGTCTATCTCCTGCAATTTCTTTTTCATCTAAGTTTYCCAAAACTTATGAGTAATGGAAAAAAAAAAAAACTACTCGTGGCGAACACACTCTTTCTCTCTAGGAAGCATCCAAGACGGGTGTTCGTATGCTTTAGAGCCGGCCCTGTTATCGACTTGGAGTGGACCCAATTCGTCGAGGGTGGTACTTTGYYGACTCGGTGGTGACGGCCCAACCTYTGGGATCTGAGTCTTCGGACTCAGGTGAGGGGAASGAGAATCCACAGACCACTTCCTAGAGGGTTAGAGAAATGTGAGTCAACCTTCGACGAATTCTGGATGACATGAGGGGTTAATTTATATTTTTGCGGGTGGTTGCCTTAGGTTTCACCGTTAAAATAAAAAGTTGGAGACATAAGAAGCTCCAATTCACAAGAAGAAGTAGGTAATGAAGGTGATGGTTCTCTTACCGCAGTGATAACGACTGAGATTTTGTTTTAAGTAATTTGATGATAAAGAGTGCATACTTCATCATTCAAGGGTCGGGAAGAGTAATTATTGCCTAGGAGGACAAAACGACCAACAAAATTTTGATTCGCTAGATAATATTTTCCTCCAAGCAAGTTGCATATRGTACGGAGGTGTGGTCGAACCGAGAGTTCAAACTTCAGCCACCAACTAGATCACTTGTTGATTTGCATGGTAGCAGTGGGATTTACTTGCAGAAGTCATGGTTTAATAGGTGTTAACAAACCCAACCATAAGTTAAAGGTTAGGTTGTCCTTTGTAATCTTTTGTCAATATCGAGCCTCCGCCTTGGAAGCGGTGGAATAATAGTATCTTCAGTCAAGGCCGGGAAGAATAACTTTGGCAGATCATCTCATCAAAATTCAATCTTGTGTAATTGGATATAAAGTGYATTGATTTTATTTATTTATTTATTTTGTAGTCAGAAAGTTATAAAGAGAGTAGGATTATATTGTGGGCATCACGTTTGGTTGAGACCGTCCTAGTCGACCGACGTTCAGTCGAACCTAGGAGATCAGCGCCGTAGGGGACGGACAACATTCGGGTTCACTGGGCGTTAACCAAGCGTACCTATACTCCAGCGAACGAGCAAACACCCTCGGCTGACCTACCTCTGCAATTGCATGTAAAAACTTTCGCACGTGGGTCAGTAGCTCGGTAGGGATACACCCCTTAGGGTGGTGACAGCCCCTCAGGGAAGGTAAGAGGTGCCCCACAAAAACATATCCTGTCGTAGGGGACCGCGAGATGTACAGTTGACGCACTCGGCTAGAGTGGCGATAGTACTGCTTTGCCTCGCCCTGCCCTTTTTTTGCTCCTAGCGCAGCGCTTAGCGATCACCGTGGTCCGATTCTACTCGTTGCCAGCGCTCCCTTCGTCGACTGTACTTCGGATCCTTTCCTTGAAACTAACGGTACTCGGTAGCGCCTCGATGAAGACTGCCGGACAGGCTCCACTATCCTAAGGCGGACCGCAGAGGAGAGCTAACTACTCTCTGGTCCGCATGACTTCTTACCGCCTATCCCCAAGTCCGATGTCGTTCGGTAGGCTGTTGCCACACCCTCCCCCGGTCGGCTCAGCCTATGTAGAGCTCACTGCCACCTTGGGCCCCCAGCGCAGTCCGTAGTCTGAGCCACAATGAGACGGGTCCCAGTACGGAACTTGGTATTAGCAGCAGTCTTCAGGTGAAGACCTTGAAACCGACATGGAGGGAAGGTCCCATGCGAACCGTTGCTTAGGACAGCCCTACCCC
>BFEA01000848.1:475293-488674 GCA_003427395.1 Chara braunii | reverse complement strand
TATATATATAGCCCCTCGTTTGTTGTCCTCTTCTCTCTCTCTGCCTACTGTTTTACCGGGCAGTTCTGATTGTGACGATATATATATCGTCAAATAGAACTGCCCGGTAAACCGTAGGCAGAGAGGGAGAAGAGGACAACAAACGAGGGGCTGTGACAAACTGTTTCGTCGGAGTTTATATATATGACGATATATCACAAATATATACAGTTTCTTTTTTTTTTTTGAATGCTGAAATAACACACAGGGGTGTTTTGCTCATGCAAGAAATTCTTGAAATAACTCACAGGGAAAGAAAAAAAAGGTAATGTGAGACCACATATGGAGGTGGTCTCAAAAAGGGTCCTCCCGCAGCCACGCAGGCTGCTGACAAAAGGGTCACCAAAAAGTACATTTCTGTAGCGGGCCTCTCCAATGTGACCTGAAAACTGCATCAAATTTTGGGATCTAAGGTCATCAGGTCCCCATGTCGTATGCCCTGACTGTGAAAGGTACTAGTGGTTTAAACCACCACCAGTACGCAGGCCCAGCCTTGCAGGGAAAAAGGCGCCATCCAAAACAAAAGAAAAACGCCGTGATGGCGCTTGGGCAGGCTTCTTTCTATCCCAGGGGCCAGCTCAGCGGCCAGCTCTGATAAATGGGATTACTCATTTCTGAACACAGATTGCGAAGAAGATCAACGGTCAGAAATGAAACAGTCAGCATGAAGACTAGTGAGCTAGCCAACAGGAGACACGAATGTAAAACCTACAGAAGTCACAGCGAAGAAAACTGCTGTCTTTATAGGAGCAAACAAAGGATAGACAAAGGGCCTTGCTCCATGACTCACCACATGCACAAAAGACATATAAATATGGCGGTGTATCTGTCTGTGTTCTAACGGAAGATTCATTCACATGTTGCACATTTGGTGAGTGGTGAACCGAGGCCCAAACAACACACGCTAGCATTAACAGAGAGATGGACTGGGATGGAAAAAAGAAAGGTGTATGTTGCACTTGCTGAAATTTGAAAAATCAAAGTAACAGAAGCAAACAATTATAAAGCCGACGAGATGAAGGAAAAAAAAACATAAAAGAGATAAAGCAAATGAAGGAGACACTGTCCAAAGATGCATCAGCGGGAAATAATAATATTAATAATAAGGAAGATGTAATGTGCATAATACTGCATATACCGGTAATAAAACCAAAGTCACAAAAGCAAGTTAATAATAATAATAATAATAATAATAATAATAATAATAATAATAAGGAAGATGTAATGTGCATAATACTGCATATACTGGTAAAAACAACCAAACAAAAGCAAGCTAATAATAATAATAATAATAATAATAATAATAATAATAATAATAATGAAGATGTAATGTGCATAATACTGCATATACTGGTAATAACAACCAAAGTCACAAAAGCAAGCTTGATGAAAGATAGACCCAAAATAAAATATGGATATCAAACAAATTACACGGTTCTCCTTTTTCTTTTTCTTTTTCTTTTGCTTTTTAATAGAGAGAAGGGGAAGCCGAAATCATTCATGAGACTTGGGGCCTCGCTGGACTACTCACCAACTGTGCAAAATGAGAATGAATCTTCCGGTAGAACAAGGGAAGATACACCGCCATATGTTTCGTCTTTCGGGCATGTGGTGAGTGGTGGAGCGAGGCCTTTCACGGCTTGAAAGCTAACCAACTCTGCAAATCCGGAAGCAGTAATTAAAAATTGGGAAAAAAATCATTTAAAAAAAAAAGCTATCGGAAGCAGATCTTGAGGTGTGAAAAAAAAAAAAAAAAACTTGTGTGCTTGCTCATGCCTCAACAATACTGCCGCTCTTTTTTTTTTTTTAAATGCCCGATGGACCAAGGATCAGATATTGAACTGATCAGAACAGATAGTACACTTGATCTATTTTTAGCCATAAGGCCGATAAAAGCATGCCGCTCGATTTTAGGTAGGCAGCTGAATGCTGATAACTGCATTTTCGTCAAATTCGTGTTTTTTTTTTCCCGTTTTGCAATTTTGACGCGAGTGACCGGAAGAGGTCAATTGGCCTGTCCCGTATGCGGACCAATTATTGATGAGTGATAATCGATGAGACTACCACTCATCCCCCAAAATGGGCCATAGAGGATAGATAGGCGACATGACCTTTCTTTTTTTTCTTCTTTTTCTTCTTCTTTTCTCTTCACTTCTCGATTTCTGCGTGTCATCCTTGCTCAGGGGCCATTTGCTAATTACCCCTCTCTGTATCGTTCCAATTTTAACGGATCTCCCGAAGGACTCGGCATGACCTTTCCAGGTCACTCGAGCAGAAATAGCGAAATGGAACAAAAACGAACTCAATTTTAACGAAAACGCAGTTTAATGATTCGTTTGAGAGTCTAGAGACGTTCGAATGATGTCCAACACTCGCAATCGCGGTCACATTCGTTCTATAAAAAAAAAAACAAAAAAAAACTATCGTACCCCTGAAAATTTAATTTAAAATCATCTAGGCCGATGATGGGCCACGGACCACTACCACCGTGGCTAAAAGATACACGGAGGCTCAAAAAAAAAAAAAAAAAAAAAAAAAAAAAAAAGGACAGGCCGATGTACCAACGGCCACGATCTCCACCAGACTTAAATTGTAAAACATAATATCATATTTCTGAGATCTCGACCAGAATTAAATATAAGTATATCAACTTGTTAATGCAATTCCAAGCGTTTGTATTTTGCATAGTTTTGCTATATATGAGGTCTATGTTTTTTTTTTTCAACGAGTTTGAGAACAGCCATGGACTTTTTTCAATAAATGATTTGCGATAAAAGTACCTCTTTTTAAAGAACGTATCATTTGTAAATCTCCTTTAGGTAGAGAATTATCTTCTTATCAAAATTGTAAAACATAATATAATATTTTATTATTATATTTCTGTTTTCAAGAAATGGGAGGTCGATAATAAGGATTTCTGCACATCACTTCGTGATGGAAACGGGGCAGTACTGATTTGCGCGTCGACTTACATCCGTTAAAAATTGGAACGATACACAGAAGGGTACATTAGCAAATGGCCCTTTCGCAAGAACGACACACATAAATCGAGAAATGCTCCATTTTTTTATTTTTTTAGATCTGTAAAAAAAAAAAAAAAAAAAACCTGAGTGCAGGCCGACCGGTACGAGAAGCGTCATGAAGAGAGACATTTGTCAAGCCATTGATGAGGTGGTTGCGCACCATAACAGTAAGCGACGCGATACAAGATTACACTAATTACTATTATTATGATTCATAAATGCACGAAAAGAACTGCCATAACGAGATCAGCTAAAGTACCAGTAATAATGAATCAATGAAACGAACTGTAAGCGACCACCCCGGCCTTTGAACATGATGAGTTCGTCGTGGTCAAAGGAGCAGGCAAAATCTACGGCAACACACATGTTGGAGACATACAGTGAATTAATCGCTGGGTGCTAACGCGTACACATTCCTAATCCGAGCATCACCATAATCCTATTCGGAGATTCACAGAAATTTAAAAACAACAACAACAACAACAACAAATGAATTTCAAGTGTGGTTCCAACGATCCACGTTACCACGAATCGCCAGCCTCGATCCCTCAAAAATATAGATAGATACATAGATAGATAGATAGATAAATAGATAGATAGATAGATAAATAGATAGATAGATAGGTAGATAGATCGATAGATAGAAAGATAGAAAGATAAATAGAAAGAAAGAAAGAAAGAAAGGCACACACTCTTCTCCTCTGGGGAAGGGTCGGATGAGAGGGTTGTGAAGAAAGGAAGGCACTCACTCTTCTCCTCTGGGGGGAAGGGTCGGATGAGAGGGATTTGGAACGACGAACAATAATTTCTTTTCAAAGCGAGAAGATGATGCCATAAGGTGAGGTCGGATTGGTCGAAACGGCGGAAAGATGCCGACACTGTGGTTCCAGCGATGCACGTTATACCACCATAAAGCCACCAAAAAAAGGGCCACAAGCTGAGATCGGCTTGTTCGAAACGGCGGAAAGAAGCCGCCGCTGTGATCGAGATACATCATCTTCTCGCTTTGAAAAAAAAAAAATAATGTTGGTCATTCCAAAACAACCCTCTCATCCGACCCTTCCCCAGAGGAGAGGAGTGTGTGCCTTTCTTTCTATCGATCTATCTATCCCTCTATCTATCTATCTATCTATCTATCTATCTATCTATATTTTTTGAGGGATCGAGGCTGGCGATTCGTCACAGCTAGCGGTAATTGCGCGCCACGTGTCTGTTGCAGGTTCTGATACAAAACAGGCCGCTTTGTTGTGTGAAAGACACGTGTCAACGCGCGCTCCCAGTTTGGTATCTGAATTTGAATTAGTTCGCCGGAAGTGGATCAAGCTCTCCCGCCCGTGTTAATATGGGCGTCGCTGCACTCCACAACACTGAGTCAGGCATTTGGACGCTTTCCGAACCAGGTGCGTTCGCACGACTCCAACGTTTGAATGCACCGGGTCAAGAAGGCGTCCAGATGCAACTACAGTCTTCTCTCCACTACTGCAGAAAAGACAAAATATGGCGGTGTATCTTCCCATGGTCTAGAGGAAAGAGCCATTCTCATTTTGCACATTCTCATTTAGTGAGTGGTGGGTGCTACGCCCTTCAGCAACTGACTCGTACCAACTCTCTTCCGTCATACATCATTCGCGGATTATGCGCTGCCGCGCCCGTTTAGAGTTCGCACTTGCACGGACGATAATCGATCGGGTCAAATGGAGTTTGAACATGGGGTCGAAGTGTGTTTAATCCCAGGGTCAATGCATGTCAAATCCCATTCCCCCCGCCAACCCCACCCCACCCCACCCCACCAGGATCAATGTCTGTGCGTTTATTCGTTTTTTTCTTAAGTCTGTATGTGTATTCTGTTCCTAGGGTCAATGTGCTGCGCCCGCAATACTGAGAAAAATACTAGTATATCGAAAAAATTGACACCGATGATGACGAAGATGAGATCACGATGACAGTGATAATAACAGCGATCCCAAAAAAAAAAAAAAAAAAAAAAAAAACGGGAATTGTAATAGGAATGGTAATACCGACGCTGAAACCGATCGAAATGTGACGATGATACAGTTTTTTTTTTTTTTTGAGAAACACGCAGCTGGCTCTGCTAGCGACGGGGAAACCGGCCCCCGGCACTAGCAGTGTATCTGTTGATGAACAATGATGATAGTGATGATGGAAGTGCTCACGTTAATCGATCATGATCACGACGATTACATCCAATAATAATAGTGATGATCACACCGCTGATGATCAGTGATGATGATAAGTGAGGATCATATGTGCTGATGATAAGTGGTGATCAGAAGTGACGATAATAGATCATGATGGAGGTGATATGATAGTGGATGATGATAGTGGATGATGATAGTGATGAGGATGTTGACGATGATGTTACTAACGATTAGAGAAACAGACCTATTTTGAACCTTGAGCCAAAGGTCGCCGCCAGCTCTCACTATTTTTTCATTTTTTTTGTTTGATTTTTTTTTTTTTTTTCAGGTAGCTCGCAAGCAATATTTACTATTTTCATACCGTTCACATACAAACACCAAATGGAGACTCTTTCTTCTACCGTCCTCCCTCGAATACAACGAACCCTCATTACGGCTGTGCTGTGATCACAAAGATGGCCAGCTCGACCATACGCTTTGACGGGGGGGGAAAGTAGATCCACGAACATTCCGGGGGGAGGTCCCACTTCTTAGATTCTTTGAACCTAGCCGTTGATCATTGAAATCTACGCGCAGAGACCAAGAATCCAGATAAGTTGGGACCTTACCCCCGGGCCCGAGGTCCCACTACAGTAGTAGCCAAGAGGATATGGAATTCATCGCCTGAATCTGGACGTGTACATCCCGAAAATCGCGTTTGATCTGCTTTTCAAAACCCGTCCAGATTCAGGCAGCTTCATCCAATCCTCTGAGCAACTAGTGGGCCCTTCCACCTGACGAGCCCAGAGTAGTACCCATGATGTCTAATCTGTTTCGCCGCCATCTGCTAAATCACAGAAAACACGGTGGGGGAAACAAACAAAAACAAAAACAAAAACAAAAACAAAAACAAAAACAAAAACAAAAAACAGAACTCAACACAAAAACAAAAACGAAAAAAAAAAAAAAAGAAGAAGAAGAAGAAGAAGAAGAAAACACGGTGGGGGAAACAAACAAAAACAAAAACAAAAACAAAAACAAAAACAAAAACAAAAAACAGAACTCAACACAAAAACAAAAACGAAAACAAAAACAGAAGAAGAAGAAGAAGAAGAAGAAGAAGGCTTTGCCTACGGCGAAGAGGGAGCACTGTATTCGCACGGTATACTCACTGCCTTCGCTCTTGCTTCAGCCCTTACCTTTGCCATTGTCCCGCCTGGGTCCAGGTCCCACTTGCAAGGGTTCCATCGTTCCTGGCCATCGATCTACATCATCTACATCCAGAAAGAACGGATCCGGGCAAGTGGGACCTAGGTAGGCCCAGTCCCTGGGATCCCCACATTTACCCACCATGGGTATAAACCCACCTAGGCCCACAATTACCCACAGTTTTTTGCCCACATGGTGGGTATAAACACCCTGTGGGGGAAGGGGCGGGATATTCGCGCTCCTGTTCCAAAAAAGAGCAATTCCAGGAAATAGTCCTCCATCTTTTCTTGTTTTTTAATTATGTTTTTGTTGTTGTTGTTGTTGTTGTTGGAGGCAGTGAAAGACTACCTGTGTGGTCCCTTCTCCGCAGTGAACTCCAGATCTGACGATGAATCTCATCAGGGTTGGAAACGACGGGACTACCATCGACACAACGAGCACAGTCACAAAAAGTTGAGCAGATAGTAAAAGCCCAACTGAAGAGACGGCGACGGGAAGAGGAGAAAGAACGAGGGAAATTTTTATTTTTATTTGTTTATTTTAAAACGAGAAACACCTTGAAAAGTAAGGAGCGAAAGCGAAGAGGAGATGGACGATCGAAGGGGAAGGCGCAGAAGACAAGGAAGAGATAGAGTGGACAAAGACACAGAGAGAGAGAGAGAGAGGAGATGTGAGCGTAGAGGGGATGGATCCAAATGAAACTTACAAGTCCAGACGCCATACACCTTGATGCTAAAGGCACAAAGGGAGAAGAGGGAGAGAGAGAGAGAGAGAGAGAGAGAGAGAGAGAGAGAGAAGAGGAGGCGAAGCGAAAGAGGGAGGGAAGCTGAAAACGGCACCACTACCGTCTTCCCCCGAAAGCTAGCTTGTACAGATTCATTTTCAGGGTGCGTTATGTTCGGGGGCGATGGTAGCCATACGCCCCCTCACGGATGAGCAGTATGTAAATGCTGCCAGATCAGCATGGTCAACGTCCCATCGCTGTCACCACGTCTAACTTACAATCGCCGGAGCGCAGCGACAAGGCGATCTGGCACCGAACAGGCGGGAAACAGGCGGGAAACAGGCGGGAAACAGGCGGGAAACAGGCGGGAAACAGGCAGGAAAGACAAGGCATGAGTGGGGAAAGCAAGATTTTTTGTTTGTTTGTTTGTTTGGAGCATAAATATTCCAATGACAATGAAAGACAACAACGTATACGTAACAAAAACTCGAAAGACATACTCACTGTCCCTCCGGAACTTCCATTAACATTGGAACGACACGGCGAAGATTAATTAGGACGGCGCAAGGATGACGCACGCAAATCGAGGAGAAATTGTCCAACACATAAAAAATGAATACCATACGTCTATACATCATACGCGCGATCATAAGAAAAAAAGAGCAGTACGCAATGCCCCCAGCAGCTCTTGCTTGCAAACACATGTTAGTACAACCACATGTTCATTCCCATAACACTCAGAGCGCCCCGACGCACCTTTCGACTGGTTGCGCTCCGCAGCCGCGCAACTCCTCAGCGGGCAAATTGCAAACTCCCCAAGCCTCACTGATCCCACCTATCACACCCCTTACACAGAACACAACGATGCCTATCACACCCCTTACACGGAACACAACAATGCCTATCACACCCCTTACACGGAACTGAACTAAATGACACGACACATTCCGCGTCGCCTTCCTTTCTTTCGATTCCACCAAGGTACTGCTTGCGTTGAACTGAAGATCTACGTATATACATCGTCATAGACGATTGAGCGGTGAACCAACCGTGGGCAGAGAGAGGGAGAAGAGGTGAACCATGGGCAGAGAGGGAGAAAGAGGGAAACAAACGACGAGGGGCTGTGACAGACTGTTTCGTCATATGTATACTCACATGTACATCCTACACATGTAAGCACATGTAAGTGTCGTACCTCCTTTGTTTCCTTGACAAAGCTGATGAAAACGTCGTACCGTGGGACCCTTACATTTCGTAATATACAGTGACTGTCAAGATCGCCCAATCCGAGTGCTGTTCTCCTATCTATGATATGAGATCACTTGGCGCTCCCGCGCGATCCTCTGCGATCCGCTGCGATAAGCCTCCAGCCTCCTACAAGTCCTTTCCCGCCCACCTTCCGCTCCGCGCGAGCTCGATCGCCCTCAAGCGATGCCGGGCGACGACCTGCCCTTCGGTCCGTCCATCTATGACGGCGGGGAGTCGTCAAGCTAGATCTGACCAGACAAACTGGCAAAGAGTTCACAGAGCAATGCAAACCCCTGTTCAGTGTGGTGTAAGTGGTTTCGCAAAGCGCTCGCGCACTGCTTCCGTACGCGCATGAGAGGGGAAAGAGGCAGCAGAGAGAAGCGGGATGACAGAAACGCAAGCGATGAGATGAAAGGGAAGAGTACAGAGAGAACAACCAGACCGATTGCTCCGCGCCCCGACTGTCCCGCACTCCTTTCCTTGCATCCTATCGGGTTAAGGAGGGTGAAGGAGGATACGCTGACCTGCCGGTTGAGGCTTAAAGAAGGGTTAAGGAGGGGTTAAGGAGGGGTTAAGAAGGGGTTAAGAAGGGGGTGAGAAGGGTTAAGGAGGATACGCTGACCTGCCGGTTAAGGACGGTTAAAGAGAGAATCAGGGTTTAAGAAGGGTTTAAGGAGGATACCCTGAACTGCCTGCCTGCTTCCTGCCTCCCTGCCTG
Organism: Chara braunii; assembly: GCA_003427395.1. Taxonomy (NCBI): domain Eukaryota; kingdom Viridiplantae; phylum Streptophyta; class Charophyceae; order Charales; family Characeae; genus Chara; species Chara braunii. The sequence goes on along the minus strand of BFEA01000848.1, from coordinate 479,575 downwards.
CCTGCTGCCTGCCTCCCCGCCTGCCTGCCTGCTGCCTGCCTCCCTGCCTGCTGCCTGCCCCCCTGCCTCCCTGCCTGCCCGCCTGCCCGCCTGCCTACCTGCCAGCTTGCCTCCCCTCTTCACTTCCTATCTGTCTTCCTTTGCCTGCTGATCGTCATTTATATGCTGCTGATATTAGATTCTTCGCTGTGATGAACCTCACCTCCATACGACGGGGTGTGTGTGTCATTGACAACAAGTGGAAGCTGTGTGCAGCAAAGAGGAGGAGGAGGAGGAGAGCGGTAAATTTTAAACTCAAGTGGGAATCAAAAGACCAAGTTGGACCAGTGCCGGGAGAAACTTTGAAATTGCGGACCGATGTGGCACCGCACCTCCGCGCGAAAGACGCGGGAGAGAGAGAGAGAGAGAGAGAGAGAGAGAGAGAGAGAGAGATGAAAAATTGGAAGAGGAACAGAACCCCGCCCACTGCTGATCCGCGCCTTCTTTCGCGCACAGGGCGCTCTCCCTAACTGCGTTGTTTTTCGAAGGCGCCTTCGTCTTTCCGTAGGCCCGCTCTCTCTCCTTTCCGAAGGCGTCACTTCGTTTTCCAAAGGCACCGCCTTCGCACCGCCTTCGCGCCGCCTCCTACCAGACCAGAGGCCGGGTCCTGCTACCACGCGTTTTTCGATTCAGGCCGTAGATTATGGCAATCGATGGCCACAAATGGAAAACAGGCGCTAGTGGGACCCAGCCCCAGGGCTGGGTCCCATTTGCCCGTTTTTTTCCATTTCCGCCGTCCACTACATATAATCTACGGCCAGAAATTAAAATCGCTGCCGGGGGGTCCCAGGCCCCGGTGGGCAAGGTACACAGAGCGATGGGCCTGAGGAACGGGAACAGGCTCTCAACTTTTTGTTCGCAGCCCGTCAGGGGTGCGTTTTCCCCCTTTGAGACATGGAGACATTTTTTCATCGTCCTTCGTTATACCGGTCGCTCATTACGGGTCGTTTGGTCGTTGGAAGGCTCGAAAAATGCAAGAAGGTGCAGATATCAATGAACCTACTCGTACATGCACTCCGATCGTGTCGTCTTCGGTTCATCCGAACGGATATGTGGGGACAATGGCTGGACTACCAACTTCAGTACATGGTAGCCGCAACATTCCGAGCCGAAGCATGCCAAGCAGAAGCGCACCGAACAAAAGCAGATTGGGACGCGTAATCCCTCCACACCCCAAAAGAGGACGAACGAAGATTAATCGCAACGTGTCGTCGGCGAAGTCAAAGGTAAAACGGAGCATTAATTTCGGGGTTGAACCAATGACGAACATGCAGCTCCTTCGTCTTCACTACACAGACCTAAAGGTCTTATGCAAGATGCATGACATGAGGTACAAGGACAAGCCGCAAGCGATCTCGGCATTGAGGCAAGTTTCTGGATTGATCGCCTACAAGGGGCGGGACTTCAACCGGGATTCTGATCTTGAAACACAGATCATGCCAGATCCACGTAACATCAGAAGTGAGGATGATTACGAGAGCCTTAGTACAAGATCAAGCGGGAGTGATGAGTATGACTCATCCGACACATCTTCGAGCGCCGAAGATTTGTCGGGAAGGTAGAAGACACCTCAGCATCAGGTGACCTCACCACGACACAGAAGTGGGAGCAGATACACAGGCTATCAACAGAAATTTAGCAACTAGTTAGTACAGGGAGTTTCACCTTGGTGTAAACATATGTACGTGGGGAGGACATGAAGACAACCCGACAAGAGATGGACTGAACACATAAACTTGGCCAAGAATCCAAATAGAGGAGCACAGTGGAAACTATACAGTTGGCTGCACAAATTTTGTTGGGAGAAATATGTTCTCATACCCATTTGGGCGGGAGTGAGATCAGAGGTGATAGGGATGGAAGCAGCACTGATTAGGAAACCGAATTCATTATTGAATACAAGGGGAAAAGGCAGTCAGACTCAGAAAAACCGAAGACGAAGAATGAGAAAGAGAAAGAAGAATGAAAACAATGAGATGAATCATAATATATCGATTTTGTTTAAATCGGTTCGGTCGGGTTACACTACGAAATTAACATCAATACTTCAACCGAAAGCAATGATTTACTGCACAGCTGGAAAACTATGGAATGAAAAATTGAAAGTAATTAAACGAACATTCGAATCAACAATTGTGGAAATTGACAACACAAAGTTCCAGCTAAAAAAATGCAGAAAACGGATCAAAAATTGATATATCTTCTATGTGATCCAACTGGTGCATACGGGACTGAAAACAAACAAACATAAAAATATTCTGATTAACTGCTTGAGGGCACCATGGAGACGAAGGGAACTGTATAAATTATCGTTGGATGATATACTGATTTTTCTGTCAAAGGTGGGATCGATTACCGGAAAGAAGCAAAGACAAACAATTAAAGGCATCTTCACACGAATTTCAAAGAAGAAGTTTGCATTCAATATCAAGAGAAGGCTGATATTTAAGATTTCATTTGATGCATGCATTAATCTGAAGCAAGTGAGAAACACAACAACCAAGTCTATCTTGGAAAACGTAAGTAATAACAATTTGGCAAATGATTTGACAACTCGGATGCGTGTGATGTTTAAAATATCAAAGACAGTCGGGGAAATATTACACAATCACAGACAGATGCTTACACAAGCACCGGACTGTAATTGTGCAGTATCCCGACTTCAAAAAATTGTGAACCACATTGCCTGCAGATTAAGTGAAATCACAAAAAATCAGCTCTTGTGGAATGCAAAAAACGTAGCCCATATGAACGAAAGAATTGGAAGGAAGAAATTAAAAGGACAATCATCATTACCATTGCAAGTATATCACGACCACTAAGAAAAAAAAAAAAAAATTAAAATAGATGTTTCTACTTGCATCAAAAAGAAGAATGGTATGGAGATTTTTCTTCACATATCAGAAGTATGGGAAGTAAAATGAAGATTGACACAATGTATCCTATCACTATTGGACATAAATCTTGGAGAAACTTTTGTGGAATGCCGTAAAATCTGGTACGAGAAGACCCGAAAATTCTTTCCGGAATCGAATCACTACGAAATTATACAACAAACGGAATTTGAGATCACTCAATTGGCCAAAAATACGTATCATGGATGTGGGTTGAAAAAAATCGCAGAATGGGATAAACAGGGATCATACAGAAATGCGTATACAATTCTAAAAAACAAGGACGTCACCAGACGCCGACCAATTGTGTCGACATATAAGGAGTCATCTCGGAAAGCATCGAAGGTACTATCAAGAGCTATCAACTTAATGTGTCAAGCATTGAAAGTTGGTTTCTCACTAAAAGGAACGAACCAACTACTACCTAGACTGAAGAAATGCAATCAAGTAGCAAAAGAAACATACGGAGATATAACTACGATAATCTGCTTCGCATACGACGTCAAAGATATGTTTTCGAATCTCGATCACACACATATCTTAAACGTCATGCAATGGATGATGAAAACGACGAAAGAAAAACGGAAAAAACACTTGTGTTACAAGATGAGAGGAAAGTACATGAACTTTGGAAAAGCAAACGGAACCTACGGATGGAGAACATTAAAAATTGAGTGCCTTATGAATCTGTTGTACTATGACATCAAACATGCATACTTCAAACTTCAAAGTACAAGGAACATTATTATGCCAAGTAATGGGGATACCAACCCATTGCCAATATGGTATGCGCGTTCAACGAGTACAGATGATGTGCACAGACTGGAATTGATGAGAAACTTATCCACCATATGAGTTTTGTGGATGATGTAATAATGATCATAATAGCAAGTAAGGAAAATCAAACGAAAGAGTTCGAATGTCTGAAATCTTTTTAAACATGCTACCACCAATCTCTAAAACTTGAAATCACATCAGACAACGCGAACACAAAATGAACATATTTGGAAACAAGGGTAATGAAATCAATCAACAAACAGAATCATAAGATATGATGAAAGTAGCTCCAGATTGAAGGCATGTTGGAAATCGACGATGACAAGAACAACACAGAGAGCGACTGCGGGAGATCGTAAGGATAGATGATGAGTACACTGCAAAGATAGGGAAAGTGGCGGAGAAAGACTAGGAACGAACGGTATAAATACTGAGGATAGTGGCTTAATTGATTACATGAGCAGTGAGGTAGAAGGGTAATCACGACTGGTGTCGCATGCCATGGACATTACGTGTATGCTGTGAAAGTAAAACCTCGCACGTTCTGTCTACATTTGCATGTGTTTATCTTT
>BFEA01000848.1:435660-451763 GCA_003427395.1 Chara braunii | reverse complement strand
TGTGTGTGTGTGTGTGTGAGCGAGAGAGAGAGCGTTGTTTCGTCTTTGAATCTGACGCAGTAAGAAATCCAGATTCATAAGAAACCTTTAGTGGAAGGGGGTGCGAGGGGTGGGAGTGGGTTGGCAGGGCTTGAAAGGTACAAGCTTGGGTCGCTCCGTTTCGGCCTTTCCAACCTCCAGGCCTTGGCACCTGTGCCTCTTCATTTTTTTCTTATCTCACGAACGCTCCAAATAAGCTTTGCTTGTCCCGCCCCCTTGCTAAGCCCTCAAACAAAAACATCCACCATCCCAAACGATCGACGTTGAACGTTGAATTGACATTGAAGGACTCAGGGGCATAAAACATGACTCTGGCGGGCTGCGAACGAGTGAGACTTCCAGGGTATGCAGTATTGTCGCGTCTGTGTTAAGGTGGTGCAATTTTTGTAGTGGAAGAGCACTCGAAATGAGGTGTACCCGTATGGAAGTTGTGAAGTTGTTTTTGCAGAGGACCAATAACTATTTGGTTGCCCTACTAATACTTTTCTCATATATCGGTTACATGCCTGAATTTGCATTGCATGTCGTAGAAAAACAATCGACACGAATGCATCTAGCTGGCACCAGTACCCATTTTATCGTGGGCTTGAGCTTCCGTATTAACCACCACAATTTTTTTTATTTGTTTTTAAAGCGGAGAAGGTATTGGTGGTTTAAAAAGCGTAGGACTAATCCTACCTTGTAACTAGAGGCCCGAAATGAGATCCAAAGTCTTGGAGCAATTTTTTTTTTTGGGTCGCCCGATCTTGAAGATCTAACGTGGCCATTAGACTTGGTCATAAGCGGTTGACAACTTATAGCAAAATGTTAAGCGTTTGTCTTGCTCCGGGCTCCACGGTTGGCCTTAAGGCGGTTGACACAATTTTACACACACCAAAATAACAGTTTTTTGGTGGTTTCTCTCAACCTGGCGGTCACATCAACATCCTCGACAAAGTGGTTGTTTGAATTTTATATTTTTTACACCCTTTATCTACTTTATCTATTGGTGTTTTATATTTATGTAGTCCTTCTTCTCCGAAACCGATAGTTATTCAAGCATTCACGGAGCACAGACCTTCTCGCCAATATTAAGGGTTGTGGGAGCATGGTTTGCATGAGACTCATCCGGGGTGCAACAGGTCCTCGTTGGTCCTTCCACCGCTGCCTCTAGGAGACGCTGTTGGAGCAAACACCCTTACAAGGGTATTTGCTCATGATTTTGCATTCGATACAGTACCGACGCCGGTTACCGTGACAAAGACAATCTGGAGTAAAAAGTGATTTTTTTTTGGCATAGCGTTGTGAAACAAACTTCTCGACCATTGAGGCCGAGATTTCTAGGTGACTGTACGCAATGATATGACGCATGTGATAACAAGTAAGGGTTAGTAAAAATTAAGAGTCCTCGGCTGCAAGGGCCGGAGGGTTGAAAGAGAACCAGAAAAGATCGCGCGGGATGCAGCAGCCACAATCTAATTAGTCAAAGGTTCAAAATTAGATCGAGTCCAGAGGCGTCGGACCGACCGGCATGGAAGAACATGTGGGCTGCGCTGCCGTAAATTCGATAAACGGACTGAAAGAGTAATATAAGCCTCAGTCGTACGACCGGGGCAGCCAATAGAAACATGCCACCTCCACACTAAGCGGGGGACTACCAATATTGGACCTTTAAAAATCCCAACTGTTGTCTTTCTCTGCTCGGCCCCAAGTACCCGGCACATCTACTGCTACTCAGAGTGGCACCGATCTACCTGCCGCTTGAGTGTTTTCCCCGCGGCGACCCTCAATGACACGGCCACGAGTAAGTACTGGCCCTTCGGGCTTCCTGTGAAAACAAGTGCCCTTGCGGGTCACTCACGTATTCAAACCAACGAGAACTTAGATAGGGGCACGGACTGGAAAGCATACACAAAATGCAAATGAAGAAATGGATCCGGTCCGCTAATTGGGCTACAATCTTCCCCCGAACAAAATGCACGTTTGTACTATTCAACTTTCCCTAGAAAAGTCGATTTCTCGACGTCGCCCCCCGAAATTCAAATAGTACGCACGTTCAAATAATACGCACGTATGTACTATTCGAATAATACGCACGTATGTACTATTCAAACAAACTGGTGTCCCTGTCTCTTATACACATCTAGATGTGTATTCAAATACAACATATGGGTGTTCTGTTCGAACTACTGGGTGTTGGTGCTTCGCTCAGGCTTAAGTTTTTTTTTTTTTTTTTTTTTTTTTTTTTGTCCCGATGGACCACAGATCATATATTAAACTGATCAGAACAGATACTACACTTGATCTTAGCCAAAAGGCCGAGAAAGGTTGAGTCTGTGTTTTTTTACGGCACTGTACATTTACTTGAGTGAACTTGTTTTTTTTTTTTTTTTTTCCAAACAAGCATAATATATTTCCAATAAGAATTTGAGGTCGGGGTCCTCACAGTCTACCCGGAGTTGGAACAGGCCGGGAGCTTTCCACAGTTCCGCTTATGGGGATATTGCCCTTGAGGGGACCAACCCCCTTGAATAATATGAAAAAAAAAACAGCTCAATCTAAGTGATCCAGCTTCCAGGCCCTGAGGCCAAGATCTGGGAAACAACACATGCCCCTAACTCGGGGGTAAAACTCTTCAGTTCCTTACAACTTGGTCAGCACTCCATCCAGCTCCACCTCCCCACCTACTTGAGTGGACTTCGAATGGCCGGAGGCAGCTCTTTGACAAAAGTTTGAGTCAATCCTTCACACGGTTTTTTTCCTCCCCCCATAAAACTTTGTTAAATATTGTCAAAAATCTGATGAGGTCGGGGTCCTCACAGTCTACCCGGAGAAACAGAGACACTGGGAGCATTACCCAGTTTCGCTTATGGGGCAGAGACCCCATGGGAACCAACCCCCAAACAAACGAAGACAATGCATGGCATAAAACAACAGCCCCCCTGGGAACCAGACCAATAGTCCCAATAAATCATTCCCGCTCCCTCCTGCAGCACTTACTAATATTCTGCTGCCCTCCTTCTGCGGAGGTACCTCCTGCAGCACTTTCTCATGTTCTACTGCCCTCCTACTGCGGAGGTAGAGCCGAGCAACCAGGTACTTAACACAGTTTAGGCAAGCAAGAGAGAGAGAAGAGGGGGGGGGGCGGGGGGGGCGGAGGCACTTAATGTAAACCTTTGGGATGACTTGCTATGCAGTGTTTAACGTGCAATGAATCAGTTTAATGTGCAATGTGCCAGTTTTATAACTTTTAATGTGCAATGCAGCAGTTCCCCTTCTCCGCGCTCCCCCCCCCCCCAAAAGAAAAAAAATTCAGCTGTCATTACTTGAAAGATTAAGACTGGTGTCCTCTATATCACATCCCAGAACAAACCATTTTACTGGAAGCATCATCAAGCTTAGCTACAGGCTGAAGAGCCTGCAGGTCTTTTTCCACAAACCCAAGCAACTCTCTGGCTGTTGTAACTTTCGAATTCCCTAACTGGAAGCTCCAACTCCAAACTGTCCTACAACTTCAACACATAGAAACCATCGACACGCAAAAGATCAATTATAGTCATAGCGTTCGGCTGCTCAAAAGTCCGGTAACTTGAGTCCTCCCTGCTTTGGATGCGAATAGTCACAGTATGGATCTCAGTGATGACATAAGCTATGTACTCCTCATCACGGTTCGCACCAGACTCAAAATCAATAAAGTATGCATCATCTGTGATGTCAGCAAGGACTTCCATGGTCTTCATGTGGTTTACAGTGTTGGACCGAAACTCTACAGAAGTAATAAACGGCGCTTTACCCAACACAGTCCGACGAAGGCATTGCCAGTAACTATTTGGCTGACCGTCAATCACATCCTTAAGAATGAAGTACTCCGGGGCAGTGAGCAAATCTACATTCACAGGGATTGGTGCCTCAGCAAACTCTTCCGCATACGCATCATTCCAGTCATCTATTTCGACCACATCATTGTACAATGCTCTCAGCGGCGGGTGCAACTTCTCCACGTAAAAATCCTCCTTGCGCACCAAACCACACATTGCAAATGCGTGTGCGATATCCTCCTTTGTCTTAGTTTTCGCCCATTTGCAAACCCAATCTGCAACCATATGGTATGTTGGGGTCTTCGTATTGCCCGTCTTGGTCTGCAAGGACGGGTTCTCCAAAGCGTTGGAGATGCATGCATCGTACTGGTGTCCATAAGATTGCTAGAAAGACCGATTCACATCAACATCAAGAGGTTGGAGAATACCCGTCAGGTTGGGAGGGACAATACGAACATGGATGTTCATCTTCTTCAACCTTTCACTCTCAGCCACCTTCAAATGAGGTCCATAACTATCGATGATCAGAAGAACAGGCCGACGGCTAAACCCCGTCTCTTTCGTTGATGTTATTGCGTCGTTGATGAATGAGATGATCGTGTCCGTACTCCACATCCCCGTCATGTTAACATCAACAACCACCGGCCCTTCCACTGTTGGCTTGTTCTTCAACTTCATGAAAAGAAGGTGAGGCTTCAACATTTCACCAGTCATGGAGATGGTGAAAGTGGCCGTGAAGCGTTTGTGCGAGCTGCTTGCTTTGCGCATCAGCACCTCACGTGTCCCTCGCTTCACGATTGTAGATGAAGACTCTGTCTCGAAGTATTGCGGGACTTGATCCATATTGAAAACGTTAACTGGGGAAATGCTATGCTTGTCAATGACGTTGTGGATTTCGCCAATGAAAGCTCTGCACGTGTCTGCAGCATCGGAAGGCAAGGTCCTTGAGGTTGTGTGTCGTCGCGACACAAACCCCTTTTGACGCTTAAAGCGCACCATCCAGCCCGTCGATCCATCGAAGACCGCACCCTCCTCCACCTCTCCCTTCTCCTTCTATAGCTTAAAAACCAGTCGAGCTTTCGCCTGTATGTATTGATCTCTAACTCTCAGCCCGCTTGTGTTCTTCTGCAAAACCCACTGCTCGAGCTGCTCCTCCAACTCCTCGTACGCAGGCTTCTGCCCCCCACCCCCAAGCCGGCGTTGTGTTCTGCTGTTCGTCATTGTGTTTTTCAAAGGGTCCTCCAACTTGTCTTTTTGCGTGACCTACTGGCACAGTGTGGATTTGTCGACCCCATATCTCCTCCCAACAATGTCGAACCCTTTCCCTTTAACACCCGACACATACTCTTTGACGATATCCAACTTCGCCTTGATGGACCACGACTTCCGTTTCTGACCGTCACCAAGCGGACGGGGTGCCATCTGTGTGTGTGTGTGTGTGTGTGTGTGTGTGTGTGTGTGTGTGTGTGTGTCTTACCTGTAGGTCTGTCAACCCACCAGGTAAGTCCCTTCCCGTGTCGTCTTCGTTGTTTGTTGTCGACCTCCCCCTCTCCCTTGTCTTCCACTACGTTTGTCCGCTGTCACTCTCATTTCATGGACAACAAACTTCCCCCGTCAACGAGGTCCTCTGCGACGTCAGCCAGGAAGGTAGACCAACCTTTTTCTTAAAAAAAAAAAAAAAAAAAAAGCAGTCCTGTTGACCACTGCTCTTCTCTTTCACTACTCTTGTCTGCTCTCACTCTCCTTTCACGCACAACTTCCCCCGTCAGCGAAGTCCTCAGCGACGGCCAGCCAGGAAGGTAGAGCAACCCTTTCTCATTGCAATTGTTTCCTCAGTGTTGGTGGTGTTCCTTGCGGACGTTAACTCTTTTGCCTCGTTCCTGCTCTCTCTCTCTCTCTCTCTCTYTCTCTCTCTYTCTCTCTCTCTCTCTCTCTCTCTCTCTCYCTYTCTCTCYCTYTCTCTCTCTCTCTCTCKCTCTCYCTCTMYCTCTCWCWCWCWCWCACACACACACACACACACATACATACATTAGGAAATTATACATATATAATGCCCCCCCCAATAAAAAAAGGTATATTCTTAACTGGCCATTTAAAATCGGAGCTTGAACAAAGATGGAGGCTGTTACGTATAGGAATCAAACCAATGCGGTTATTTAAAAACAGGAGTCCTTGCAGATGAATCCTATGAAAGCCTCCTATCTTTCTGTTTTTTTTTTATATTTATAAATATATACCAAAAAAAAGGTAGGGACAAAACTAGAAAAGGATATGGGATTCGGCATACTTTTTCAGTGGGTCTGCCAGTCCTGCCCTTCGATTGATGAATGAGCCCCTAAAAAGAAGTACCCTCAACCCGGCTAAGGGGTTTTGAATTTTCTACCCGCCCCTACCGTGTATAGGAATTGTAAAGGGTAGATGCTAATCTTAATCATTGCGGTAGGCACACATTTTTGGGAAAATGCAAAGCCAGCGGAAGTATTTATTCTAGTAGTTGTGCATGATTCGTCCTCTCACTTCGAGCGCACGGAGGTGTGGTGCCTTGGTACTCGGTAAAACACTGAACCAAGGGCCACCCAACGGAGTTGCTCGTCAATTGTGGCAACGTGGCTACGGCGTAGACCTGGATGATATCCGCTCAGCGTATCATGCTTCATCTATCCCTTCTTGCCCTGCTTCCTCCCGTCGCGCCAATCTCGGAGCTTCCTGTCTTCCTCCCGCTCTACTCATCAGTCATCCTGCCTGGGGCTGGGATAATCCCTGGCGGCTCTCCTTCTTGTCCCTGCTTTCTAGCAGTACATCAACGTGCTAAATCGCAGGAAAGGCATGAATGGGACAGCGGCTTCGTCGAGAGTGGTAAAAAGTCTCTGACCCCCTTCCTCCATCGCCCCCATATCCCCTCCTTTTCTTGGCTCGAAAGAAGGCCGTATCCCTTTCGACACGATAACTTAGGGTACTATTTCCCCTGATGAGCCAATCATTGTAGGGATTGGCGAAAAGGCTTTTGGGAGCTCCTACTAAATACCCTACGGTTTCGTCGACACTATGGGGTCGTTCAGTCGAAATGGTAAATCTATGTATGCTTTATTGAGGTTATAACGTAGGATATATAGTTGCCTAACCTGTTTTTGTCATATCTATTTTTCTCTCTCTTCCCCCTCCTCTTTTCATGGCATGTCATCTGTTTGTGAGTGATTGATTAGGAATTGATGAACCGCTGTTAAATATCAACTCGGGTGCTTTGTACACTACGAATGGAGGCTGCGCACGCATCAATAGCCATTGTTGCCATTTTTGCCCTCTTCCTTGCGTTACTTGCATTCTTCATGGTTATGGAGTTTTCTATCGTACATTATCAGGGTTGTATTTTGAACTACCCTTGCAACAATTTGTCGTCAAAGACTGTGCAGTCGGAATTCTGCCATAAGGAATAGCGTGATGGAGGGTGTATCGTTTATGCTCCTCGCCATGTCCCTTTCTTGTTTTAGCGCTTGGATGTCTTCATGTGCTATGGCAATTATGCTACTGTATGGTTGGGCGCCTGGGTGGGGTGTGGATGAGGGGATCTGTACAGCAAAAGATTGGGCTTCCCCTTTGATTCTCGTAATGACAGTATCCTTGCTGAGCATAGGTTTCGGTGTTATCTGTAGCTATCGGAGAATTTTTTCGTCGACTTTCTTGGTGATATTCTTTCGACCAATGGGTGATTAGCGTTGGTTTGTACCCCAAAAGAAATTCTGCTGGGCCTAACGGAGCGAGGGGCGTATCAATTACGTTTGGTGTTTGCGAGGGTGTGGTAAAGCTAAACGGAGCAAATGGCAATGGGTCCACGAGGCTGATTGATTGATGTTGTCAATAATAAGTAGAGTAGGTGGCTGCTTAAGAGTAACTGTGGAGAGGGGTAGTGGTGGATGAATGTGTCGGCCCTGAAGAGGGCGGAGTAGCCTGCATATGACGTGTATGCATTCCTGCCTGTTTCGCTAGGAGTCTGTGATTGCACACGGCTTCGTCTTCTAAAAAGCGTTAGGTCTTCTGCAAATTGTATAGATGTAGTAATGAGTATTTTTTCAGAGTATTGGTGAATTGGGTCATCAGTTATCCGTGTGATACTCCTTTGGGCTGTGGGGCGTTCAACAGTGAGGATTGATTATAATAAGAGCCGGCTTACTCTTTTCTACTGGATTAACGGGTTGCAAGGAAGGGAATCTGGGTGGTAGTAGCGAATAACGCTGTGATGATGACACGAGTCTCTATGGACCGGGAAGCGGGGCCCACGAGCGGAGGGGACAAGTGTATATGTTGGATAAGAAGGAGATGGGTTGGGTCGTCGGATATCCATGTGGTACTCCCTCAGGTTATGGGCAGGTAACGGTGAGGGTTGATTGAGATAGGGGCGGGGTTGCTCTTTTCTACTATGTTGGCGGGTCGAGATGAGAGGAATCTGGGGGATAATGGTGAGTAGCGCCTTGGTGATGGCACGAGTTTTTTTGGACAAGGAGGAGGGACTTGGGGATGGAAAAGGCAAGTGTAATGAGTGCTAGCTGGATCGGGAGGAGATAGTTTCATGAAAGGTGCTGTTAAAAGAGAAGTTCTGCGGAAGGATTGATGGGTTTCCTCGATAAAGTTTTGCAGGAAGTGTCTGGGGAGTGATCGGACGAGTTGGACTGCGGACTTGTATCTGTGGCCTATATATGTCTTGAGTACAATCCTATTTGGATCGCAGTTTTCGTCTTCTCGAAATCATTCATCGTGTGTATTTGCGCGTCTTGTATTCGCTCTTGGGGTGATTTGCTTTGTATGTAGTAAATCCTGAATTATGTAAAAGTGCATATGTTCTCAATATGGTAGAGTATTTTTATAAATTCTGATGCGTGTTCCTTAATAGCACCGATGACGAATGACTGATATATTCGATACATAAAATATGGATGTTTTGCCTCGATTGGCTTCTCGTTTGATGATGCGTTGGTTTGATATTACGAAGCTTTCATATGCATGACTTGGTTTGTTCGAAACGAAGGATCCGTGCAGTATCCTCTATTATTCCTATATAATAAACAAACGTCTGTATCATAAAATTGGCCAAATCCTTGTTGATAGCCTTATATGCGCAAGACCCAGCCTCCTGCCCCCCCAAAAAACGTCTAATGGCTTATTCCCGTGCGACAAGTATTTTTTGGTGAAAAAAAGTATCGAATGATTCGAGTTCATTTGATGCAGCCCATGGGAAATTATGTTTCGAAACTCCAAAAAACCTTTATCATAGGATCGTTATTATATTGGGCAATTTTTTGGTTGCGTGTCATTATGTCAAGGGTTGGTTCGCTGCGCAGTATTGTGTAGTAGCGTACTGTTCAAACAAAACACACACATAGCAAGGGAATGTATATGTCCCTTCTGTTGCTATCGAAGGGGTTGAATCCTCTTTGTTGAGCCTCTCATTAATATGTGCAATTTTGCCTATTAAAAAACGATCCTGTATAAGGTTGGTATGGAAATCGAAGTATTATCCTAATTAAGGGAAATATATTGCATTGATAATACTCATAATTGCTTTCGGTACTGAAAACCATGTTGTCTGTGCATGTGGCAGAAGCTGTCCTTCACGGTGAATGGGTGGTACAAGGATCTCGTGCAAGGGGGGCAAACATGGATGGACCAATTCAAAGCACCCTCCAGGCCGGCCCAGGCATTAATTGCCCTGGCCAGCCCCGCGGTCCTTGACTTCGTCAAGGTCAACTCCCTTAATGTTCCTCCCCCATACCCCCCTCTAATCTCTGTTCTTCGCTTTGATAACTGGGCGGATCTAATATGGGCCGCGACGTATGACGTGGCTGCCTTCCCACAGTTGACCAAGGATCTGGTTGAAGGATCCAAGGATACAGCGATCGAGGATATCCTCGTTCATGCCTCCATTGCTGAGATGCTTGCCATGAAGGAGAAAACCTTCGTTGATCTCTTGGGTGCCACATCGGCACTTCATGACGGCCTAGTCAATGTTCCGATCACTGATTCCTTCGAGTCCGACTCACACAATGATGGATTGGAACTGACAGGGGAGGAAAAACAGTTTCATGCTGCTGAGGTGGCTAAAACCCAACTGGATCTTAGAAATAGCATGGCCAATGAAAAGCGAAAGACGGTCTCTAAGTACCTCAGAAACGCGTTTCTCCTGCTCACTCCTAGTAGATGGATTGAGGCAGAGTCCGCTAGGCTTAATAGCAAGGTTTGAGAACTGGACACTTTCAATCATTGCGCTCCCATTGGGACTAGTGCGTACCGCTTACTGCCCTCCCTCACGGAAACTGAAATGAATCTTTGCCAGGATAAGGCCTTGAGTGAGGATACGAAACTCATCAAGGGACCTTACCCACTTGGCCCCTAGGCCATGGCTGTGCCACCTGTTGGCCACTTTGACCACACTAAATGCTCCTTATCTGGCTCACACCTGCAGATAAGAAGTTTCTGTGTTGCAAAGGGGCCGGATGTCATTTCAGAACTCAAAAGGATCTGGAATGTCGGTCGACCATTCCTTAAGTGCAGTTGCATAGAACTGGGCAAAAATTACTGTAAAACCTCCATCACGTGGTTTGACCACGTCCTCTGGTTTCTGCTGGCTAATCTGGAGTATCTTTACCCTGCGGCGCCCACGCTCAGGGCAAGGATCAGAGCCATGAGAAACTTTCTCAAAAAACCATGACGAGCCCCCATCCTCGCCTCGGTCGTCTTTGTGCATATGAGGCACGTCATGATTATAATGGCTGAGAATGTCATTCTTAATCCAAGCAGGAGGCATGATACGATTCTTGATGATCCGATTGCGATGACTCGCAAGTTTCCGGGCAGAATGACAGCCCTAATCCTACCGGATAAGTATATCAAGATTCCCGCCAAAAAGAGGAAGCAGAAGGAGAAGGACAACCGGCCTGTGAAGAGGCAAGGCAACACGATGTTGACATACTTTGTCAAGCCAAATCAGGCTGGCCGCCAACAGCCAGTGCAGCGAGATTGTGACCAGCCCGCGGGTTTGCTGATCCCCCCTGATGGGGATTCTGAAGAAGCATCAGCCCAGGATACCCCTCCTAATTCAGCTATCACGATTCAGTCCATACGCGGTAGTTCAGTCGCAAGCAAGCAGCCAAGGAGTACCTCTACTTGATGTGGTACTGGTTTATCTGCTGCTTGTGTGTTTTTTCCACCACTCTCGAGTGTCGCGGACCTCTTTCCCCGCCACTTGAGTGCTTTTCCCGTTGCGACTCTCAATGTCACGGCTACGGGTAAGTACCGGCCCTTCGGGCCGTCCAATCAATCAAGTGCCCTTGCGGATACGAAGTCGCCACTCGAGATGCGACTTCCTCTCTTCATACTGGAGGCTGAGCGGTAGCCTCAACCTTGCTTACAACATACGAGTACAGACTGTCGTTACCTATTATGGTCGGCAATGTGTTTCTTTTGACTGCCCTGGCCGCATGGCCGGGGTTATATTAATTTTTCAGTCGTTTTTAATTTTTACGGCGGCGCGACCAACCGACTTTTCCATACTGGCCGGTCCGACGCCCCGTTACTTGTTCTAGTTCAATTTTTTTTTTTGTCTTACCGTTTGAGCCTTTGACAGTTTTTTACCAACGTTTTACGTGTTTTCGTACACGTCGTATCAGTATGTATGGTCACCTAGCGATCTCGGCCTTAGTGGTCGAGGAGTCTGCTTTGCGGTGCCATGCCAAAAAAAGTTCTGACTTTTTGCTCCGGACCGTCTCCAGCCCGGTAACTGGCGTCGATATTGTATCGAATGCAAAATCATGAGCAAATACCCTTGTAAGGGTGTTTGCTCCGACAATGGATCCAGGGAAACAAAGCCCCAACAGGGACCCAAGACACCTCGAATTCGGCGCAGACGAGGCACGACCATGACCGCCGTCGTTGACACAAATTCACAAGCCAGCCCCAAGAGGCCGGTTACCCCTCCTCTGCCAGTTTAGCAGGCAGATGAAACGCAACTAGCATTTCTGGAACGTCTCCAGATATACTCAGAGACAACTGCAGCTGAACTGCACAAATGGGAACAGGAGGAAGCCGCCCGCTAGCAGGCAGTCCAACGCCAGCTGGCAGAGGCAGAGGCAACACGTCAGCAGGCCGCAACTGAAGCTGCAGCAGCCGCACGATTGGAACAGCAGCAGGTCGAGGCAAGTCACAATCAAGCTCGTTACCAGGCTACAATGGAGCTCGCCAATGAAGAAGCCACGTACCGGAGGATACTTCGACAACAACAATTTCGAGCGAACGAAGAACGAGAGGAGCCAATCGAGGAAGAAAGAAAAAAGGAGGAAATCGCAGTACTAATAGAACACATGCTGTACACATGCAATTGGTAGCAAAATGAGCTGCTGGCCATGTGGCAGACCCTCATCTGCCATGAAGCAACGCTTCGGACGCAGAAATAGAGGATCACCGCCTTGCAGAACGTGAACAGTCAGCTGTCCAACAACTATCGACACAGGGTTGGCACGCCTGTCTGCAGTTGAGTCGACAGGCAGTGCAGTGGCAAACTGCAGCCCAGCTTTGGCTGCGCAGGCCAAGAAACTCGAGGAGCGGATCAACCACGTCGTAGCATCCCTTGGCGACATAAGCAAGTTTGCTGGAGCATCGACAGTCAGCAATCAGCTGCAGACGCTCAACAATTACGTTCAGCAACAACCGACCGGCATCGCAAAGGAATGGAAGATACCAAACCTCAAGATTGAAAAGTTTGACGAGTACCACAAGACTGATCCGCTGCAGTGGTGGATGGCATTCAACGTAGAGGCACACGTACATCACATCCCACCCGGACAGAGACTTGACGCACTCTACCTCCAACTCATCGGAGGGGCACAAGCTTTCATGACGCATATGGCCGTCACGCTTGAATGCACCATCGCCACCCTCCACACCAAGATCACGTGGAAGGAATTCGAGAAGAAGTGGAAGACCAAGTTTATGGTCCACAACGACAAACGTCACGCCTTGAACAAGATCTTCCGCATCTTTTAAGGTCAGCAAACGTCACGGGAATGGTTGACGGCGTGGCAAAGACTCATCACCACCCTGGAGTTGAACCCGCCGCTCGACTCAATCCAGACCGAGTTCTTCGCCCGGTCTTGCGACACTTTGACAACTGCTCTCGGCAACGAATTTCAATATGAGACCTTTGATGCAATGATCTCAAAGGTAAGGGAACTCATACAAGGTAACCAGCGCGCGGCCAATTGGACCCGCCAACAACCCAGTTATGTGGAGAAAAGAAAAGGTCAGCGAACGCCGCAAGTAGCAGCGATCCAGCAAGGATCTTGTGAGGACCACACAACCGCTTTAACATCAAGTAAGGGAGATGTGGCGGCAGCGATACCACCACAACGCTCAAGACCCTGAGGGGGAAAACAGAAGGTGAAACCAGCGTCAACGGATGGAGCACGACATTCACCATGGACGAAGTTCGGCATTACCGAAGATATATTCAAGACAGAAATGGGGATACTGTTTATGGTGCAACAACACCAAACACATCATTAGCGCATGCCTCGACAAGGACAAAGAAAATGTCAAGCGTCCAAGATCGGGAAACTTAGCACCGCGGGAAGTGCAGCGACATCACTCCCCAATCCACCGACCTCGGCTGCCTTGCTAGCAGTCTCTCTCACGTCCGGGGAAGACGCGGTGTCGAGCGCACGGTCCCCACTTAGGGAACCTTTCCCGGCCACGTCACGCAGCATTTGCAAAATTCGCATGTCGTTTCACGAAAAGGGAAGCGACAGAGTCGCTCCGACCGAGTGCGCCAACTATACCTCCATCGAGCCCCTACGACAGGACAGGGTTTTGCGAGGTACAACTTACCTCCACCCGCGGGAGCTGTCCCCATCCCTTGGGTGGGAGTATCCCCGCCGAGCTACTGAACCACACACGAAAACTTTAACTTGCAATCGCTGAGGTGGCCCAGCCAAGGGCGTTTCTCGTATGCTGTAGCATAGGGGGTACGCACGGTCCACGCCTAGCTCGGTCTCGTACACGAACCGTCATGTTGGGGCGCTGATCTCCCACATGCGGTTTAGCAACGGTCGACTAGGACATCCTTACTCAACCACGTGATATGTGACAAAGCAAACTAACATAGAAAAACAAGTAAGCCTAGTCCTTTTTTCATACGTCCTGACCCATAACTCAAAAACGTTTTTGTGTCTGCGCGAGACCCACACAAAGTTGCATAAAAAGAATGCAACCGTCAAGGGAATCATAATGCCCAATCATGTGTACTCAGTTGATCTGCTATTATGGCGACGCTTCATGCGTTACCAACATTCGTGCACCCTCTCATGGGTTTCGCGGTTGCGTACGACACTCAAGTGTTGAAAACAAAATATCGTGAAGGGTTCTTCCTTCACGATATTGCATGGCTGAAGGATAAGCCGTGCGGCCCTTGCGACGCCCCTATCTTCTAGGCAGTGGGTGACCATAAGCAAGAGGTGCAGACCCAACTCAAGGGGAAAACCCCTTTGTGCTGGACCAGAGTCTGGGATGTCCTGGACAAGGACCTCGAATTCCAGGCTCAAGACCAACGTCCGACTAATAATTTAAAAAGCCAAACCCCTTTGAGATGGGATTTGCTCGTCCCTCCCTTGAGGGAAGAAAAATAAGAGTAGTCACGGGTTGGAGAGCAATTTGCCATACCCAAACTAAGTCGTGGTCCAATCAAAGGTTGAGCGCTAAATCTTGCGTTGACTACTCCTGCCTGTTCGCTAGATGCACGCGGCGGGAGATAAATAAAAAAAGAAAAAAAGAAAAGGGCGAGTCTCGGGGAAAATCAGGGAGAGTCATTCTCACAGCCATAGTTGAACCTTGTCACTCACACCCTGCACTCATTCATCCATATCACTCTCAATCCAGGAGCGAGTCCTCGCTCCCATACATACCTGCACACATATGAAACCCAATGAACATTCGTATCCAAATGCCGCAAAACGTGGTCAACCCCTTTGCTCCCAGGTTCATGTCCCACACACGCCTTTTCGACCCCCATTAGACAAAGGTATGCCCGACCGATCAATTTTACACAACTTTTGCATGACCATTCAAGAGAGGTTCCAAGGATAGGTTTTCTTTCATACAGGAATGCCTTTCGCCTATAGGGTCACAAACATCTGGGCGTGGGTATCACAGTGGGTAGGAGTTGAGTCGCAAACCGACCTGCTATCAATCTGATAGCAGAAGTTGATGAATCTCAAAACTTCGAAGAACACTCTCAGGTAGCAATGACCTGCGTCACAGAGATCACGACGGACATTGCCAATCGAGTGAACGGAGTTCAACTCCGTATTTACACTTAAGCTACTTAGTAGTAGCGTCCGGTAACGATGTGAAAATCTTGAAAATTTCGGCAGTACTTCCTTCACGGAAGTGTGCTTGCAGAATATTTACTATACTAAATCTTAAAAGAAAAAATCGAGACTTAGAAGATATCTGAAAAATAACTAACTCTTTGGTTTTAGTAGAAATTTCAGCAGCACTTCCTTTAGAAAGGAAGACTTTCAAAATTCCTACTGACCCCAAAGACTAAACTGTATCCTATTCTAACCGACATCTCTGAAACTTGACTAACTTTGAGTATTTAGTAGGAGTTTTGGCAGCATCTCCCCTAAGGAAAAAAATACTTTCATAACTTCTACTAACTCAGAGGCTAGTCAAAGTCCTATCAAAATACAATCATACAAGAAGAGACAATGCGAAAATAAAATGCAGATATGTACCTGCCTATCGTTCAAGCATAAGACGAACCCTAACAGACTACCCTACTATACAGAAAACAAAACAGAGCTTGAGCAAAAAGACAAAGCATTGTCAATAAGCATGTCATGTTCACAACACATTCAACCAAAACAAGGGTTCGTTTATCCAAGTTTTTCATCTTTCATTTGTCCTGATTACAAAACATTAGTTCCGTATCTTACTTAGTTAATTAACTTTTCAAGTTGTTCTCAGTCAACCCCATGCAATCACTAACACACTTAGCCTATACTATTCTCACAAGGAAAAGAGTCAGACCTTTGTCAACAAGCAAAACTGACTTACTTAACAAAGCGACCGGTTCGGTCAGGAGAACCTCATCTCCAGCCCCATTTCAATGTCTTATGCAAACAGCAAAGCGACCGGATCAGTCTGGAGGACCTCATTTCCAGCCCCAGTTCAATGTCTTAGGCAAAACAACAAGGCGACCGGATCAGTCTGGAGGACCTCATT
>BFEA01000848.1:370527-430967 GCA_003427395.1 Chara braunii | reverse complement strand
TCTCTCTCTCTCTCTCTCTCTCTCTCTCTCTCTCTCTCTCTCTCTCTCTCTCTCTCTCTCTCTCTCTCTCTCTCTCTCTCTCTCTCTCTGTCTGTTGCGCTTGCTCCCGTACTCTGTTCCTTGCTTGCGCCCTTGCTCCACTTTGTCATGCGAGGTTGTCGGGGTCAGTGACGACGATGAATCTTCCCTTAATCATGGGAAGTTTCACGCCCGTTCTCTGATACTTTTCTGCCAAAGTTGTGCCCGAAGAAAATATGTAAAACGAGAGTGAATCTTCAATTAATCATCGAAATATACATTGTTTTCCAGTCATACACGTAGAAAGTTGGAGAGAGGCTACCTCCATCAATAGAATGAGCAGGATCGGAGTGATTCTTTTGCGAAAGTGGCCAGGTGCATCAACCCCCTGGGGTTCAGCATAAATGGCGGCAACGGCTCCTGACAGCAGCACTATTGGTATGAACCTTTTGATGAAGATCCCCTACAACAATCAGGTAAGCCCTTGTTTTCTCCCTCTTCCTTACTCCATCGCCCCTTCCCTTGCTCCACCTTGTCCTTCTCCTCACTCCCACTCTCGCTTCCTTCCTAACGCAACTAGTCCCTAATTGCGGCCAGGTTCATTCATTCCCGACAGGCACACCGCCTATAATGGTGGGTCATGTAGCTACGATGAAGGGTAGATCATTTCTCCGACAAACGAGCCTAGCATCAACGAGAAGTACCTCGAAGGTAAGCTTCGTTGACGTCCACCGTTGAGTCGAGAGTCTTCCCAAGCGCAGCTCTCACCGCCCGTACCGGCCAAACCGGTTACCAAATGCAAAATCCGGCACGGCCATTTGATTCGCAACGCCTCAAAACCTCCACTTCGCCTCTTGGATCGCAAAAAATAGTCAAGAATCGACTAAGATTCACTGCTTTCATTCCCCTCTTCGCTTCGAATGGCAGCTCCGCGCGTAGCTTCTATTTCCCATACTGACTAACCTGATATCCCATCGCTAAAACTAACGCTACTAATGGATTCGTCCGACCCAAAAACCTTGAAATCGATTCTTACTTCACCTCATTCCATCAAGGAATGGGCGAACTACACTTCCTTCTACTTTCTCCTTCCTCCTCCCCTTTTGCGTTCGTCTTCTCCGTCGTTTCACTCGATTTCTCCTCTCCCGCCTCCCCTTATGCTTTTCCAATCTCTCTCGTTTTTCTGAGTACAACCTCTCAAATGGCCACTCCGACAGGCCTTTGCCATAATGGACAATCCATCAGATAGCTGTCGGACCGTGCCTTCTCACAAACAAGCACACCTTCCTGTGTGCCAGCCAAGCCTCTTGTTATTACTCCGAACGAATCTAGCCTTTTTCAGACTCTAAATCCATCAGCCTGGGCCAGCCTTAGTACGAAGCCATCAGCCAGGTAGGGAAATCAAATCAGAGCAAAAAAAAAATAAAAAATAAAAAAAATTGATGAACTAAAAATGTCAGGAAGAAACGTAACCGCTCTGGGTATTCCAACGGTCTAACTCAATTGGCAAGGCATGCGAGTGGTATCCAAGAGGTCTTGGGTTTAATTCCTATCGGCCTCGTGTACCTTCCTGGGCAAGCTTGGCCACCCGGAGATATGTTGGTCCCTACCGCAGGACTTTGCAGACTGGCTCACTTGGCTCCGGTCTGGTCATCCGATTATACCTGGATTCGAACTCTGGTCAGTATTTCAGAGCTCCAGTATATCACTCATCTGCTTTCAGTGGAGTTCGAACACAGGTCTGTATTTCACCAGTTTTTGTGTACACTAACTGAGCTTGGGTAGGTGCTCACCCCAAAGGACTGTTTTTCAACAGTCTGCGGGGGTACCGACCTGAGCTAGGCCCAGTGGTTAGGATCCCACAGACCTCTTTGCCAACAGTTCGCGGGTGTACCACGTGAGCTAGGCCCAGTGGCACTATTCCCACAGACCTGTTTTTCAACAGTTCGCATGCGTACCACCTGAGCCAGGTCTACGGGTGCTGGTCCCACAGGCCTGTTTTTCAACAGCCTGCGAGTGTACCAGCTGAGCTTCGCCTACGGGTGCTGGTCCCACAGGCCTGTTTTTCAACAGCCTGCGAGTGTACCATCTGAGCTATGCCTCCAGGTGCTGGTTTCACAACCCTATTTTCAACAGTTCACGGTTGTACCAGCTGAGCTTTGCCTGCAGGTGCTGGTTTCACAGCCTGTTTTCAACAATTCACGGTTGTACCAGCTGAGCTTTGCCTGCAGNCCAGCTGAGCTTTGCCTGCAGGTGCTGGTTTCACAGCCTGTTTTCAACAATTCACGGTTGTACCAGCTGAGCTTTGCCTGCAGGTGCTGGTTTCATAGGTCTGCTCTCCGCAGTTCGCGGATATACCAGCTGGGCTTGCTTAGGTGGTGATCCCTTAGGATTGTTTTTCAACGGTCCGTGGGTATACCAACCGAGCTACCGCAGGTACAGATCCCACAGGCCTGTTTTTCAACCGCCTGCGGGTGTACCAGCCGAGCTTGGCTCACGGGTGCGGGTCCCACATGCCTGTTTTTCAACAGCCTACGGGTATACCAGCCAAGCCAGGCCCAGTGGCTGATACCACAGGTCTGTTCACACTCACACTTCTCACAACAATTCGTGGTTGGCGGATGGCGCACCCGCAGGTGCTGGTCCCGCCACTCAGGTTCCTGTCTCTTCGTGGGCTAAGCACCCACCGGTTGCGTGCACGTTGAATTTTCCCTCGGACCGCGTTTTCAAGACGTGGAAGATACAGGAATTTCGTCAGCATCCCGCATGCTCAGGGACTTGAACGGTCCCGCAAAAAGAGGTGCATGTTCAAGGCCCTCGACTGCCGTGACGGCCACCCGTAGGGAGGGTTGTTTCAATCGCTCCCTACTGTAATGTCGGTCACAGTAGCCCTTGCCGGCATGCACCTCACGTACCATCAAGGAGGGCAGTGACGCAGTCGCCTCCACCCCCGTTGAGTGGGGATACACGACTTCTCTCCTTCCGCTTTCTTCGCTCAGCAATCTTCAAACATCCCTTAACTCTCTTTCGAAGTTCTTTCCCTCTTTCCTCGTGATATTTCTTCACCGTCGGTCCTGGAACCAGTTTCCGTCCTGGTAAAAAAAATGGAATCTTTAAAAACTAAGAAATAAAATTAAAATTAAATCAAGTAGAAATAGACATCTGAGGGAGGCGGGGACTCACCGGCACCCTCTTGGTGTTGCCAATCGGTCCAGGCTCGGGCCCGCTCTACAAAACCAAGGGGGATAGTCTAAGACGACCCTCGACCCCTCAATCTCCTCTTGGTCATTCTTATTTGCTCCATCGCCACTTGCTGACCTCGAACCCCAAACCTGTCGCTCGAAAGTCCGGTACTTTAACCAATAGGGCGAAGCCCAAGTCTAAACTAGGTAGGTGTGAACCCGCATATGAATAGTCGCGGGAAGTGATTGGTCCTACCCGCACAAACGAGGCCCTTTGCCTTGGCCTACCGGCCAACCTTCCGGCCGTCAGAAGACGCTGATGTGCCCCCCACACTTAGGATTATGGTTGTCTGGTACCCTGGTCGTCGGGCGCTGCACCTATTCTGTCGAACTTTCGATTTTTTCCCCTGACTAGGTTTGCCAGCGCCGCACCTTTTTCATATGTGACCAAACTCAACCTTCCTATACGTGCACAAGGTAGGGTCTTTAGCTTCTCTGCAATGCGTCTCACCAGAGGCTGAACCGGTTCGCGGAGCAACATTATTCTTTTATAGAATAAAAAAAAAATATAACCAAATTAAAAAAAATTATTGAGAAGGTAACTTGACTCTATGGTTTTGGCACCTTGTGCCGGCCTAGTATCGCTGATGACTATCGATTACGTCACAGCGTGACGTATTAATGCGTTGTCGAGCGCGGCGGTCCCGCGCCCTGCTGGGGAGCGCTGAACCTCACATGTCACGCAGGATTTTATCTTTGAAGAACAACAAGTCACCACTCCGACTGTGCGCGTGTGCTATATATCCTTGCTTGTGGTCTTCTCCCGTTTGTTCGTGTTTTCCCTTTCTCTCGCTCACACACACACACACACACATGTGTGCGCACTCACACCCATGCACACATGCACGTAGTAGTATAGGTCTCCATGTTCCATGTTATTCATCCTATCGAGGACATAGCTTGAGGCTAGTTTCTCGATTGGTCACACATACACACACACATGCACATATACACACATACTCACGTACAAACAAAGAAACGATAGTGGTAGTGTATATTTTCATGTCCTAGCGGTAGATTCATTCGATTTAGCTCGGTTATCCGTGTTATACACACTCACGCACACGTAGGTACCGTAATGTATATTTCAATGTCTAAGCGATAGGTTCATTCGATTTAGTTCGTCTTGTCAATTGGAGTAGTGTGAAGTCGGCCGGTCGATTAAAGACTTACCTGTTCTCTCTCTCTCTCTTCCTTGTCGTCGTCGTCGTCGTCGCAGTCATGGTCGTTGTCGTCGCTATACCCCCCCCTTCGACATGGGGAACACCTCAAAGCTTGTGTACAAAGCCCCTCGTAACTCAAGCACGAGGTCCCAAGCACCCTCGCCCGGGACATCTCCATTACCGATTACAGGGGGTATGTATCCTCTCCTCTCCTTCTCTCCTTCCCTCCTCCTCTTTTTCTTCTTATTCTATTACTACTACTACGTCTCCTCCTCCTCCCCTCTTCTTCTCTCCTTCTCTCCTTCCCCTTCCCCTTCTTCTTCTTCTCGCGCAGCCCCTCCTTCACTTGCCCGTTCCTCCTTCAAATCTCCCCCCCTGGCATGCTTTTCCGTCTGCGCGCATTCTCTCTCAAGTCGCGCTACCTTCGCGTGGTTGCCTTTCTACCTCGCTGCATTCTCCTTTTCTGCGCTTGCTTCCACTACCTCCCCGCGCGACTCTCCCTCTCTTCGTGCTATGTTCTCCCTTCTTCTTTTCGACGGAGTTCTCCTCCCGTGCACCATGTGAACTTCCCAGTGGTCGTTCACGATGGTCCCTGCAGTCGTTGCCACCGAGACGAACCCTTCGTCCCTCTCCCTAGCATACTGTCAAAGATCGAATGTTGAGAAGTCCCGGGGAATGAATCTACCCCGGTTATAGTGAAAAATTCGATCAATTTTCATACGAGAACGGCGGAAAAGGAAAAACCCAAACAAACAACAAAAAAAATCTAGAAAATCGTAAAGAAAAGAAAATAAATAAGAAAACTTTTTGAATATGATAAAACAGAAATCTAATTTTCTAACTACCCTGTCGTGCCATCTGTCGTGCCCTCGTTTTCAAACAAGGCTAACTACAACTACTAACTCTAACTAACCTATGATCTTGAGGTCACGGGTTCGAGTCCCGGCCTATTGAAACCGGGGCAAAATACAATTGAGTTCCATATCAAAAGGGAGCTAGCTCAGGGGTCGGTAGGCTTCGATCCCTGCACCCTCTGCATAGTAATCAATACCTAAACCTACTAAGCTAGCTCCCACTTCGAGTAGAAGGGGAGCAACTCAGGTATTTGTACAGTATTCGGGCTCCGCCCATCTAGCGGCTTGAGCCTGTATTTAAGTCTGTGTGTGCGCACGCTGGCTGTTTGTGTGCCTGTCTGAGTGCTTGTTGGTTTGAATGTGTGCGTGACCCTCCTAGGTACTTAGCTGATCGGAAGGCCCGAAGGGCGGGTACTTAGCCGAGGACGCGGCATTTGAGGGTCACGGCGGGGAAAACACTCAAGTGGCGGGCAAAAAAGTCCGCTACACTTAAGAGCAACGAGAAATACTAAAGTGGCAGGTATGTCGATAGTACACTAAATAGAGATAGATGCGTCGGGTACTCGAGGTCGAGCAGAAGACGACAAAATTTAGTATTTTTTGACGCCCTGTACCGGTAGGTAGACAAGTACCAGCGCAAGTCTCAATGTGTGTCGTAGATCTACCCGACTCGACACTGACCCAATCAACCCCTCGACCTTTTCGGTCGGAGGGTATTACTATTGATCCTAACCATTACAGTGCGCGTCATAATAATGCGCGCTCGCACTCTCGAAATTTTCTCACCGATTTGCCTGGCCGCAATGACCGAGGAAATCGTTTGAAGTGTCACACTAAAGCGTGCACACCCTTTTCATCCCAGACTGGCTCCGTCATGGTAGCTGACGTCGTCGTTGTGTCGAAAGCAAGAGCATGGCCAAATAACCTTGTAAGGGTATTTGGTTTGATAGAATTCCCAGACCCTATTAAACGACGTCCCCGTCGTTAAGGACGTTTATCACAATCGTTCATATAGTTCCCCTTTACATCGTTTTCCAAAATCAAATTAACTGATGAAATATAACAAGATCGATAACACCACTGGACAGATGATACAATACAAAACAATACATGTACTTCTCTTTTCTTGCTGAAAGATAAGGTAAATCCCTTTCCCAAAATAAGGCGCATTTCTGATAAGTGGATAGCCAAATCCGAGTATCTGGATTAAGATGCAGTCAAGATTCACATTGCCTCTCTTGATACATTCTACCATCGCCGGAATTCTAACCCGGGTCTCCCACATACTGAAAACCCTCAAAACCAAACTCAATAAACCAATGGTGGGGATACTGGATCTATACTACAACGGTGAAAGTTACCCAGAAAGACAACGATCATCTTTTCCACATTTTTAGACTTTCTTCCCAGATCCTCGTTGGTTGTCCGATGAGTCATAAAATCTGCCCCTTTGGACGCGGGTCTTAACCTAAATCATATTACCGTCCCGCCCGAAGTCTAATGTGAGGGGATCGGCGGTTTTGTTTTAAACCCCTTCAGTCCGCTTGATCAGGCCAGATCTGCGGCCCACTGTGTTGTTATATTAACAGTGGTTCCCGTAGTGGTTACGCAATAACGGGTAAATCCTCCTATCCTGGGTTTTACCCTGCTTCTAGACCTGACTCTCGACCCCTCTAGTAACCACCTGAGTTGATTCCCTCACTAGAGCGGGCGTCCTTCATGTCTCAACTCTAGGCCAAAACAAGAAGTTCCGCTGCCTGGTTATACTTGGTCAGCAACCAACGCTGGGAGTTACGTCCCAACGATGCCAATTTTCCACCATAGGCTTGGTAATTTAGTCCCTCAGACTGACCTCCTGGAGTGGATGAACAATGTTCATTTTAATATATACAAAAAAAATTCACGGACAAAATTCTCCGCTCGTAAGGTTGCCACTTATTGGATGAACGATGTGCATCCCAATAAATGCCAAAAACAATTCATAAAATCACCAACAAGAACAATTGTGCATCATCGTCAGGTTGCCATGTAGTGGATGAACGAGGGGCATCGTCAGGTTACCACTTAGGGGTCGTGTTTTCCCGTCTCGATCACAATGCGGTCAGACACACGTCTCGGGGATCTCTCAAAATAAGTAAAACGAGTTGAAGACCCAAAATAAATATAATTTTTTTGGCTTCCATAATACCATTGATACAAACGATATATTTCAGAACATCAACAATTCCAAACGATCCCATTTCGAGATCTTTTAATCTTATCTCAGACTAACCCCATTGGGATGGTGAACGGTGCCTTCTGCAAAATATACATATTTTAAAAGAAGCTCAAAAGAGGACACATCTCATGTGTCTTTTCATTGCAGGACCCATCTTTTGGTGTCCCTCCAATAATTTTCATGACTCAAAATAAAACTCAATTTTTGAGGTCACCGTCAACCTTCCATTTTGGAGTTAGATCTTAAATAATCCACATAAGAACCGACTCAATAACGTATCATAAAAATACATTTATAATACTTGTGTCCAAGTATTAATCCGAATGTACTCAAGGAGGATTAAACCTTCTTGAGATGATCATCAAAAATCAAAATATCATATCATGTCAATCAAATCACAACCCAAATTGAAGAAACAATTCAAACACAACTTTTATTGTATGCAGGGTTTTCCCTATGATTTCACAGAACTTTTACAATACAAATGTAAACGACATTCTCCTGCCATAAAGAAGGAATATAGTGCGAATAATAAGTAATATTACAAAGAGATGTTTGAACTGTAAAGGAAACTCATGAAAAATCCAAACTATTCAATCATATCACTGCAGACAAACATCAACTTTCTACGAACAATGATAACAATTATTACAATAAAACACCACATGAAAAAATACAATGAAGATACAAGATAACAGTGACATAACCTTTATTTGCTCCTTTTTGCTTAACAGAGGTATATTGTGTCGAGGGGTGGTGTAATCCTACCAAAGGGATAATATCTCAGATCCTGAGCCCCACTCTAGGACTGAGTCTCACCACTTCTCCCTCCGATTCCAATGGCGAGACCTTATCAGTTTTCTGTCAACAAAGTAGAACGGTCTCATCTCACATGCCCCAGGTTGGTTAGGCATTGACCATGGGGATGAGGTGACCCTGCCCGACACAAGGTTAGGCAGCCACTCCTTACCTCATGCAGAACAACAACCGCCTTCACTATAGACAACGTCCTGACAAGGTCCCTAACATTTTCCTCCCCTTCGATGATAATGTAGTCACTTTCTCTTCATCAGAAAAGGGGACAACACCTCACTATGGACCAGGATTGTTCCGGCGTGAGTCTCACTACCACTTACGAGACTTTACTATACTCTCTTTAAGATGTTTGGAAAAGTATCAGTCAACGTTGCAATCTTTTAAAGGGCAGACTTTGCATGTTGACCTCCTTTGAGAGAATTTCTTCTCTTCAAAGGCTGGTCACTCCATTCACCTTCGGTCTCATGCTGAATGTGGATTTCATACAATTTTTCTATCCTTATTGAAGAAAGCAATTCATAAACATAGTCAGTCAGGTACAGACAATCACCAAGCAATCGATAAATATGCGTACATAACAAGTTACAATTTTCAGTCAACAAAGAATAGAACATACAATGATACATCACTTGAAACATATATTATTCATTTTCACATGCATTCATTCATACCAGTCATATACATTCCCCATAGTGGGAATAAGTAATTTTATCACTCTTTATATAATACTGTAATTCGAGGAGTTGGTTATCCCTCAAGTGGATACTCTCATACTCTGATCATATTAAGTATAACAAATGAGATAGTTATTTAAGTAGATATTCTCATGATATAATTTCCAATGTTTGACCAACTGATAAAGTTCGAGTCCATTCATATCTCTTTCAATAATCCGATAAATCTAATCGGATTTTTTATGCAATGATTCATAACCCTAATTTATTATCATATTCTACTATATACAATTTCAAACGGATACGTATGTTTCAAATAGATAACCTAATATTATGCTCGCCATACTATTTGTCCCTAAGGATCAGATAGTCACTAAATGGGTAATGAAATAATTAATTTATATCTCATGACTAAACAACCTTACCAATCAAACCACATATCACACTGCCAAAATGTTATAAACTTATTCCTTCTAACTAGTCGGCCCCTAACTGTTGAGCTAACGAAACATAGTATCGCCCACTTTTATTCCTTTTACCTACTCATATTATCTCACACTATGTTTATAATCGGTTTTCTAGGGTCTCTTTACCAAACACATCCCAAGCTTGTTTTTTCGCAATCTATACCAAAGATCGAGACTCCTCGTACAAGAGTAGACCTAATATACGTTAATTCACTGTCACCTAAATGTACCTATCAAATAGATGACTTCGCTAAAGTATAATGCTGACAGCTAGACAACTCTGTATATTCTGATAACTTTATTATATTCAGTAGGTTCTTAGAGCGGTATTTATTTTTAGGCAGATAGTCCTAAACTCATATGTTGCACGATACAACTTTCAGAGTTAGACTATTATCAAGAGACCGAGTCTATCATTAGAATCTATATCATACCACTCTTAAGAATTTGATAATATATTCAGATTTTGTAGCAATAATTAATAGGGTTAGTTCTATTTACAAACCTATAGCCAGAAAGTATGACACACGACTTCGCGAACGCACATGGTTTTTAAGTAGTTAACCTAACAGCTATGCACTTTCTGGGGATCAGGAGGTGTTTTCGACACTCACATACATTATCCAACTCCAGAAGGAAATTATCAGTATGCTTCACCTTCCTTTTCCCTCACCTTAGCAGAATCATTTCTCGTTATTTAGAAGGGGTACTTTAGCGACGAGATATTGAGGAGATTCAACCCTTCTTATATTTTCTGATACTGTCCTAGATATGAGATTCAAGCCTCATTGGAACCAGTGCTTCCGCCAGGTTAGCTCA
The DNA here is from genome assembly GCA_003427395.1 of Chara braunii. Lineage (NCBI taxonomy): Eukaryota > Viridiplantae > Streptophyta > Charophyceae > Charales > Characeae > Chara > Chara braunii. The sequence continues at coordinate 420,696 of BFEA01000848.1, read as the reverse complement.
GGACAAGCTACACCCGAACCTACTATAGTTGTCTTTCAGACATTTCTCCTATATGGTAGATAAGGGATAACCTCTCATAGCTTGTTGCGGCAAAAAAAAAGTGTAAGCATGATGCGCAAGCAAAAATCTGTCATTATGACTTATGAACGAAGGGTGGATCAGGACGCAGGATGGTGGTGGGAACGCAAGGTGGGATAATTGAGGAAGGACGGTCAAGTACTGACAATGAGGTAGGATGAATATGGGAGGAGTATAATCTTATCATCGGATAGATACAAGAAAGCGACTCAAGCACGGTAATGAGCGGTATAGTATTCCATGTAAAAAATACTAAGTCATTTTTATCAGGGGAGATTGTATGCTTGTGCTAGTGACCCTGATAACGTACAACCCTATACCATTCTCCTTTCTCTTTCATTTATTTTCTTCCTCCTTCAATCTTTCTCCTCCTCTATGAAGTCAATAAGCCTATTTAGATAATTTATCTTGTCGCTTTTCTTTTATTTTTTTGATTTATAATTTTTCGCATCTTGACAGCACAACACACAATTTTTTGTGCATGACTGCACATGCAAAACAACACTTGTAAATTTACGATTAATAGGAGCTTAATAAGTAAGGGTCATAATGACGCGATACATAAATTAACACAACACGCCTATGTGATTTAAGAATATGATGATGCGCACGCTGCTAGGCAGAAACTGTATAGGGGTGAGATAATACGGAAATGACCGGGCTATCGAGTATGATCATCGACTGAGCATGAACATAAATAAAGTTAAATTCAATTAACTACCCAAGCTCAGGTCCGAGCTTGTAATAGGATGACCCCACGAGAGTTATCCTACTACTACCCGAATGACTGCGAATACCACTCCTTTGATCAAGCAATAGTACGACCCCACATGAGTCTCTCATAACATGATGGAATGTTAAACAGATAGATCGTTAGTAATTGCTAATGCCATCCATCAGTTATACCCAAACAAGTAGTAGGGTTACTCACATGAGAGTATTCATCTACTGTCCAAACACAATCTCCTTATTTCTTCCCTCGTTAATAAACCCCCAAATCAAACAAGTATTAGGATGACCCCACGGGAGTCATTCTACTACCAGTTTGATGCGTAAGAAATCGGTCAAAACAACTCTTAGTTAAGTTGTTCTGACCGTTCACCTACCTTGCCTATGCATCGTGTATGACCAAGATGCATGCCGAGCCCACAAGAGTCCTCACTCCTCTTGTCAAGTGGCATTTGCTATGCATATTTTAGTTAGTGGCGGAAATAGTTTGTATGAACATACAAACTATTTCCTCACCCCTTTCTCAATACCAATTAGACCATTCAGTCAGAGATATGGTAGTTCTCACGGGAAACCCCATTTCCCCACCTTTCAATCAGACGGATCATCCTAGACTTAGGAGTTTTTGTACTCACGCGGTAATTCTCTTCCAAGTCTAGTCCGATAGGTGATTAGGAGAGCACCACGGGAGCCTCCTACTACCTTTGCTCATGTTAGTCGTCCTAGTCTAGAAGCCTTGTACCCCACGGGAGTACCAGATTACCTCTTAGATCTGGTTTCGTAAAGTAACAGAGAAGACACACGACATCTTCCCATTACCAACGCCGAAGTCAGATAGACACTTCACCAAATCATTACTTAGTTGAGTGAATGGTAGGATAACTCTTACAGGAGTATCCCATCAATTACCTCAGTCAGTTTATGCAAGCAACGTGACGACTCCACGGGAGTCCCCATCACACGAGGAACAAAGGTCTGTCATAAACCTATAACTTTTACATGGCTAAGGAGATATAGACAAAAAAAGTAGTACGAAAGCAAAGTTCACTTAAGTCAGTGTACATTAGCTAAGAAAATAAACAGAACATTCAGTCACGCGTCTATCCCTCCTCGACTCTTTGAGAATTTATGTTGACAGATGCACCTACACATACAAATGACTCGAGTACGTAAACAGAAGGAAAGATCCAGCATACGCAGACATCTCCCTCAAATCGTTAAACTAACTTCTACCTACTATGTAAGAGTATTACATTCACTAGTTGTGTCCTTGACATAAACTCCTAACTATCCTATACCCTAGTCCGTTCTTTAAGGACGTTCGTAGGCAGCTGAAGTCCCTGAAAATGCGATTATGTTCGCATTGTTGGTGTGACCTCGCACTTCTGCATATACTATTCTTAGTGTCTAGCCAACGGTAATTCAACTCACGTGTCACAAGCTATATTATCTTATCTAAAGGTTGTCATTCTGCCGTGATCATCGTCTTTCCAAACCCGAATTCGTTCACTGAGGACCTCGGCTAGAAAGCGAGATCCCCTACAACGATGCCCCCTGTCCTGCGCGGCGGTCCCACGCCCTGCTGGGGAGCGCTGCACCCCACGGTCGTGTCACGCAGGATTTTATCTTTGAAGAACAACAAGTCACCACTCCGACCGTGCGCACGTGCTATACCTCCTTGCTTATGGTCTTCTCCCGTTTGTTCGTGTTTTCCCTTTCTCTCGCTCACACACACACACACACACACACACACACTCACGCATGCGCACTCACACCCATGCACACATGCACGTAGTAGTATAGGTCTCCATGTTCCATGTTGTTCATCCTATCGAGGGCGTAGCTTGAGGTTAGTTGCACGATTGGTCATACACACACACACACACATACACATGTACACACATACTCGAGTACAAACAAACAAACGATAATGGTAGTGTATATTTCCATGTCTTAGCGGTAGATTCATTCGATTTAGCTCGGTCATCCGTGCTGTACACACTCACACACACGTAGGTATCGTAATGTATATTTCAATGTCTAAGCGATAAGTTCATTCGATTTAGTTCGTCCTGTCAATGAGAGTAGTGTGAAGTGGGCCACGCAATTGAAGACTTACCTATTCTATCTCTCTCTCTTCCTTGTCGTCATCGTCGTAGTCGTAGTCATGGTCGTTGTCGTCGCTATACCTCCCCCCTCGACATGGGGAACCACTCAAAGTTTATGTACAGAGCCCCTCGTAACTCAAGCACGAGGTCCCAAGCACCCTCGCCCGGTACATCTCCATTACCGATTACAGGGGGTATGTATCTTCTCCTCTCTGTCTCTCATTCCCTCCTCTTCTTCTTCTTCTTCTTCTTCTATTACTACTACTACACCTCCTCCCCTCTTCTTCTCTCCTTCTCTCCTTCCCCTTCCCCTTCTTCTTCTTCCCGCGCAACCCCTCCTTCACTCTCACGTTCCTCCTTCAAATCTCCCCCTTGGTGTGCTTTTCCGTCCGCGCGCTTTCTCTCCCAAGTTGTGCTACCTCCGCGCGGTTGCCTTTCTACCTCGCTGCATTTTCCTTTTCTGCGCCTGCTTCCACTACCTCCCCGCGCAACTCTCCCTCTCTTCGTGCGATGTTCTCCCTTCTTTTTTTCGACGGAGTTCTCCTCCCGTGCACCATGCGAACTTCCCAGTGGTCGTTCACGATGGTCCGTGCAGTCGTTGCCATCGAGACGAACCCTCCGTCCCTCTCCCCGATATACTGTCGAAGATCGAATATCGAGAAGTCCCGGGGAATGAATCTACCCCGGTTATAGTGAAAAATTCGATCAGTTTTCATACGAGAACGGAAAAGGGAAAACCGAAACAAACAACAAAAAAAATCTAGAAAATCGTAAAGGAAAGAAAATAAATAAGAAAACTTTTTGAATATGATAAAACGGAAACCTAATTTTCTAACTACCCTGTCGTGCCATCTGTCGTGCCCTCGATTTCAAACGAGGCTAACTACAACTACTAACTCTAACTAACCTATGATCCTGAGGTCACGAGTCCCGGCCTATTGAAGCCGGGGCAAAATACAATTGAGTTCCCTATCAAAAGGGAGCTAGCTCAAGGGTCGGTAGGCTTCGATCCCTGCACCCTCTGCATAGTAATTAGTACCTAAACCTATTGTGTTAGCTCCCACTTCGAGGATAAGGGGAGCAACTCAGGTATTTGTACAGTATTCGGGCACCGCCCATCTAGTGGTTTGAGCCTGTATTTGAGTCTGCGTGTGCGCACGCTGGCTGTCTGTGTGCCTGTCTGAGTGCTTGTTGGTTTGAATGTGTGCGTGACCCTCGTAGGTACTTAGCTGATCGAAAGGCCCGAAGGGCCGGTACTTAGCCGAGGCCGCGACATTTGAGGGTCACTGCGGGGAAAACACTCAAGTGGCGGGCAAAAAGGTCCGCGACACTTAAGAGCAACGAGAAATACTCAAGTAGCGGGTATGTCGATACTACACTAAATAGAGATAGATGCGTCGAGTACTCGAGGTCGAGCAGAAGACGACAAAATTTAGTATTTTTGGACGCTCTGTACCGGTAGGTAGACAAGTATCAGCGCAAGTCTCAATGTGTGTCGTAGATCTACCCGACTCGACACTGACCCAATCAACCCCTCGACCTTTTCGGTCGGAAGGTATTACTATTGATCCTAACCATTATAGTGAGCGTCATAATAACGCGTGCTCACACTCTCGAAATTTTCTCACTGATTTGCCCTGGCCTCAATGGCCGAGGAAATCGTTTCGAGTGTCACGCTAAAGCGTGCACACCCTTTTCATCCCAGACTGACTCCGTCATGGTAGCCAACGTCGTCCTTGTGTCAAACGCAAAAGCATGGCCAAATACACTTGTAAGGGTATTTGGTCCGACAGTGTGCCCCACACACTCTCTAATTCATTTGCATTTAGATCGCACTCTCGTCAGGAGCGAGGTTGCCGAGGTGAGCGCCCTGACGGGATTTGCCCCATCAATGCGTTACGTTTATCAAGGACGCACCTAGTGTTACCTTTAAAAACGACGGCAAATACCCTTGTAAGGGTGTTTGCTACGACAGTCCTCCCAGACCCCATTAAGCGACGTCCCCGTCGCTTTGGGTAAGGGCTAGAAAGTATAAGCGAAAACACAAGCAAATGCATAGACTGAGCAAATGGATAACCGAATCCGTATAATCGGAAGGACTAAGCTTGGGGTTTGGTATTCTAGTTCTGCGTCGTTCCTATGGCGAGCAGGAGTCCAACCTGCACCTCCTGTCTGACTCACAGGGGTACTTTCTTTATACTCCTGCCCCAGGTTAGCTTCAATGTTCAAATACCAGCCCCTTCCGTTTGTCCTAGATGTCTTTCGATTTTCGTTGGGTGCCGTATGAATTGGGCTTGTCAAGTAACCGTCATCTTGAGGCGCGGGTTTCCAGGCAGGAGAACTACCCTGAGTGGGACAAACTGCAACACATAACAAGCGCAGGTAGCTCACCTCCCTTTAGTAGCTTAAGCAAATTCAAAGCATACCCCTCTAGGTAGCTCACTCTGCAATTGAAATGAGTAGCATACTCCTCTGAGTAACTTATCATATAAAAACACACCCTCTTTAGCAGTTCAACTTGTGGCAGGCATAGTGCTGCACGTAGCTCACTCCATGCAATTACATCAAAACTCAGCCCGATCTTGCGTCTAGTCATAGGTGGGTTAAAATCCTGCCCTCAGCCCACCATAATTTGGTTGATCGGGCCAAACCACGGTTCATCGTGCCATGAAACCACGATGTTGCCTACATTGTTCGCACAATGCTAAGGCGACTCTACGACTTTTGGACCTAATTACCCCCTAGCAATCGCCCTAGTTAGAGTTTTTGGAGTGACCCGATACTTGGCTTATTTTAGTTTTTCCATATGATGATAGTAACGATAATAATAAGGATAATAATAAATAATAATGATAATAATAATAATAAGTAGTAAATAATAATAGTTACCATGATAATCCACATATATATATTATCTGCTACGAATGATGGTGCAGGTCACTCCTCCGTCTTTAAGTTCAGGCTAAGTTAGGGGTCCGCTGTCCTGGTTAGGCGGGACAACAACCGACGTTGGGGGTTGCCCCAACGATGTCGATTTAGCCCCCCGCTTAAGCCTCCCAAAATACTCTTGAGCCAACTTTCAATGCTTGCAGTCGTTCTGCTTGATCATGGTAGATACGACCGTCGGCCCCAGAGCCCCACAAACAAGTTTTTCTTTCGAAGAAACCCCTCATTTTATATGAACATCTTTTCTCAAGCTTGGTTACCCAATGACAATTTTCTGCAAAAATCAAAGCTTTATTCATCTTCACGGAACAAGTTATAATCATAAATTTTTACTTTCATCTGACATACATAAATAGGTGGCTCCTCAAACAGACCTCCCCCCTGAGACATACGGGTGGTTCCTCAAGCGGGCCCCCTTCCCATCAAACATTTATGTTGCCTTTCCTATTCAACCTTTTTCCATGCATTTTTGCCGAACAATTTTTCCCTGACTCTCACACACTAATGCAATCAAAGTCAGTAACCATTTGTTCACCAATCAAACAACTTACTTACAACCACAAATAAATACAAACATGACATATGCAAGGGAGGTGAGCACAAGTCCACATTGTGAGAATATTTTATGACCTCCTGTTTTCACACGAGACTCATGAGTCTGAATCAAGCCTGTAAATAGGGCATACAAAAAAAAAAGGATTGTCCTGTCTCGTAAGACACATCTGCGCAATACGCTTTGAATCTTAGTATCAATCATGAAGAAATTGAATGTCTCAATTGGGTGTCTTTATCCGACAATTGGAGCAACGCCCCTTAACGAAACAATGTAATTTTGCTAAGACACTTACTAACTCAAGGTCGTATCCTAAAAAAGGCATACTCATATCAGACGCATACTCACACCAAACGCACACCAATCTCACACAAAGTTCACACAAAACTCACACCAATCTCACACGAAATTGGGCTCTCATGCCTAAGGCGATCTCTCAAACCCCTACTCAACCCAACCTACTAAAACTAGTAGCCTATCATGTATGTACAGTCCACTGAAACGCGAGTCAAGTCTGGTCCTCAACTACATATAGTACATGGCTCGAATCCGAAGCATGGAGTCAAAGACTCTCAATATACAAGTCATGAGGCAATACAAGTCCATGCCTCCAAGCCCTCAAAGTAGAAGATAACAATATGAAACGAGCCCAACAATCTATCTCCCATAATAGCCACCTCGTTCACATTGATCTTCTCTTTGATCTCATAATCTGACACCTCATGCGTCTCGTGGACATGTAACCTGTCACTCATCCTCCCTCAGCTCCAGACCTAGTATGTCATACACAACTTTCCTAACACTGTGACGTCTTGTTGGAAGATGAGCGCCACGCATATCCCTTACTAGCCCCTGTCCATCGAACTGCACGACTCGCCTCCTGAGGTCAACCTGGAAGGCGGGGCAAACAACTCTGTCGTGCACTCCTCTGTCACACCATGAGCAAATATCACCTGTGGTGTTGCCCTCTACCTTCGCCTTCTTAGGCTTGGGTAAGACCTGAGTCCGCGCCTCTCGAGTCGGATTGTCACATCCTGTATAACTCTATCTACCGTATTAGGACTCAACATCCTCGAGGTCCTCTCAGCCGTCGCCTCCTCGTCACAACTCTAAAACTCTGAAGAAAGAAGGTGCACTATGTCGTCCATCGGCCCCAAAGTTGGAGCTGGTGTAAGTGGCAGAGTCGTCGACAGTACTGTCGCTGATCCGCTCGAGTCCTCCTGTGGCATGACATCTCGTAGCTCTGAAACTCTCTCTCGTTTGTCATGTCTGCCCCCCAATCCTTGCCATGCATCCCTTTGAACTGCCAACTATGAGGGAGAGACTCAGTCCAAACCTCGTGCCTCTGCCTCTCTCCTCCTCTCGATCTCATCCGGCTCAAGCATGAGCTTGTCGACGACTGCCGCCTCCTCACATGCCATCCCTATAGCCTCAAGTGGCTCCTCTGTCCGCGAATCTTGTCGAGGGATGTCTAACCTCACTCCACCTGGCTCTACCTCATGAGAGATGTATGCCTGTCTTATAGGAATCTGCTGCTCCTCAGTCCTCTTCTCGCCGACCACATCTGTCGTGGCCTGACGCCTTCGACTCTCCTCTAAATCAGTAACCCTCTGTTTGAGTCTCGAGGTAGACTGTCTTGCCTGCTCTGCGCGGGTGACGAGGCCACATACCGTGTCCCTCAGTCCTCTATTCTCTTGTTCCAGAGCACCGATCCTCTGTACCGCATCCTAAAGCACCTCTCCTCGTGCAATCTTGGTCTGCGTGAGTCTCCTGACATGCTCCCGCCAACTCTCGCATTGAGGCATCAGATGACAATCTCGCTTGAAACCCCTTCTCCGTTTGTGTACGCTCGCCCTGAAGCATAGGTTCCTCTCCTGTCTGTCTCCTCATCCTAACCTCATCCTGTCATCCGGCTGTGGCCGCATTCTCATAGAAGAGCCTTTGTGCCTGTTCCTCGGTCTCTCGCTGTAACTTGACAAGAGTCGATACCTGGCTCTCCAAATGAGATGATCGCACAGTCTCAAGGACAACCCTGCGCTCGAGCCTATCTCTATCTGTCGCGTCAGCAGGTGGCTCATACTCCCTGAGCACCCTCTGAACCTGGGTTCGCCAATCACTCGCCTCTCTCTCTTGAATCCTGAGAATTGCCTCGGCCTCCTCTAGAGTCTGGGCCTCCCTTCCTTTAACAAACGTACGAAGATCACGCACCACCTCTCTCAGTGCATCATGCTCTGTTTGCCTGTCACGACTCAACTCAAGTTGCTGTGAGGCCACTACCAACATAGGTCCTCTGCAAGGTTATGTCATCATACAGTACCCTGAGCCCACCAATGCTCTGATCAACCGGCAAGTACGGTCTCGTGGCCTGGCCCATTCGCTCAAAAGCCAACCAGCCTGGAAAATGTAATGATGGCATCCGTCTCATCTCCTCGGCTAGCCATGCATCCCTCCTGACAGGCTCGTGGCCTATCGACCCCCGAGACTTCGGCAAGCTGCCCTCCTCATGAGTCGGAGATGCGTCCTGGTATGCTTCGGGCCTGCCTCAACGTGGCCCCTCATGCTGGCCTCATTCCTATCACCGTCTCGTCGAGGAGTATCCCCAAATTCCAGAGGTGATGATCCTACTCGTTGGGTCTGTATGCCCTCTGTGGGATCCCCCTTGTCTAATCCCAAGACCTCGGCCTCAACCCGCTCTATCTCTATATCCATGGTCGATGGTAGGGATACCTCCTGTCGTACCTGCATCCTAGGAGACTCCATGTCATATAGCTGGGCAGTCAATGAACCCTCAGGCTCAATTGGCAGCTCGGCCAATCGACTCTCGCTCAGTAATAGCGATCCGTCCAATGATGAGGGTCCCATCGCACCTCTCTCACCATCCTCCACTGCCGGCTCTGACTGAGACTGGACCCTCTGCCCATCATGCCTAGCCCATCATGCATCGACGTCGTCTCTCGCGGCCACTCAGGCTGAGGCTCCTCGTCCTCCTGCATCGTTACTATAGTGGCAGGACCTATCATAAGCGGTAGCTCCCCTTGTGGAAGATCTAATGCTACGTCCCATATGTCTCTCCACCGATAAGGCCTACCCCTCCTATCCTCGGATGTTGTATCGAAAACCACTGTCTCAGTAGTATCAATCTCTGTAGGCTGGGTTGAAGCAGTCGTCAACACAAGCTGTGGGGTAGCTTCCTCCCCATCCTCTCTAAATCTAGGTTGAGTGGTTTTGTCTGCCTTATGTGCACCACGGTCTCTAACTCGTATCTCTGTCGGACATGTCTCTGGCGCTGACACTGTCCCAATCTCTGGAGTAGATAAGGCAATCTGTCTCCGAGACCCTACTGACAAGGCCTCCTTCTTCACATCACATGTCGGGAGGGTCCTCCCAATATCCATGGTCAGGAGGGTCCTCCCAATATCCATGGTCAGGACCTGATCTCTCCCCTCTGGATCATCCCCTCGATCTTGACGCCCTCGGCGCCTGCCTGTCCTAGGCCTGAGTGGGATCTCTGGCTGCTCACTCTCTCTCCGCCTCTCTGGCGATCACCTCTCATCATCCTCATCCCTCTCTAGCTGCGCTCGCGGGCATACCCTGAGCTTCGGGATGTAATCCCCAACCTCTCTGCGCAGCCTACGTCGTCTGTCAGTGGTGAACGCCCCTCTAAGCGTCGATATAAGCTCCGCTCAAGCCTGCGCTGTGTGTGACATGGTACTCACCTCATGTCTAAGAACTGGGACAACCCAATGCCATACCTACCTAACCCTCTGTGCCTCAGTCCATCTCTGCCCATCCCCAAAAATGACGAAAACCTCAAGGAACTCATCCAGGTTAGCCCCATCAAACCGCATGGGCCTACCCTGTCGATCAATGGGCTGAGGCCGCAATCTCAGCATCCACCTGGCGAACTGCCTCCAATCCAATGACTCTCTCACGATGTGAGCCACACGCTCCTCATAGCTGCCAGTACCCCTGACCCTCTCTCTCATCTGAGCGAAATTTAACCGAAGGACCCAAACCTGCCTAACTAATCCGTCCAAAAATGAAAATACATGTCCACCCCCATATCGGAAAGAGTCCAATACCGAAGACGTGGTTAGTCGCTCATCCTCATGTCCCGCTATCTTCCCGCCCCTCCAAATAATGACCAACTTCGAAAAGCCAACCCTGCATAAATAAGAAGGACGGACGATGGTGGAAACAAAAGTAAGCACAAGGAAATCTCTCATATCCTCAGGAGGAGATGGGGAATGCCTATACTGACTGACCCAAGCAGATCTCTTATATCCTCAGACGACTGACCTGACTGATGAACTGAAAATCACACTAAGACCTATCTAGAAACTAACATACAATCCTACCTTATCACTAATGCAGAGTACCACCTAATAAGACAAGGAAATGACTACTATATCAACTCGCGGTGCTTTGTCGTCACCTTAGTCCCGCGCCTTGAACTTTTTCAGTTTCGAACCGGAGACCCAATCTCTCCACGACGTGCCATTAAGCTCCTCAATTTTCATATGCTCCATGTTGCCCACATCGTCTAATGCGATACGGGTCTAACCACCGCTTGTCCAACTTGCGCGATCATTGCTTTTTTAGCGATGAATCGTAGAATAGTACCATATCTCCGACTTCTTGTGGTTCCTTCCTGACTCGTGGGAGGAGATCCCACCTCTTCTTGTCCTCTAGCCGACTGTCAGTTACCCGATTTGTAGCTTCTTGGATCCTCTCTTCCACGATACCAACTTGTCTGGCCCGCAAATCCAGCAATTCCTCGAAGGACAAGGTGCTCTTCATATCCTGCCTCCTCCACGTCTTTAGAAAGTTTTCTATAGGGAGCGTGGCATGCCGTCCATACCATAACGTTGTTGGTGCGTACTTCGTGGATTTCTTAATCGTGATATTCTCCACGAAGAAAGCCGCACGCAGGTGCTTAGGTCACTGGTTCTCCCTGCCATTTATCCATTTTGCCATTAGATTCGTGATGGTGGTATGTCCTCTTTCAACTGGGGCGTTCGCCTGTGGGTGTGCCCTAGTCGTATAGCTGGCTTGTACGCCATACTCTTGCAACAAGGTTCACACTTCTCCACAGGTAAACTCAGACCCCCTGTCCATCACGAATTCCACTACGAAAAAATATATGAGGAAATATTCGGAGATGCACGAAACCAATGTCTCGCCCGTCTTTCTGCGAATGGCTCGCCCATCGACAAACCCCGTAATATTATCTCGTGCGTCGAAGATGTAGTTGCAGCTGCCCACTCCCTGAGGCATTGCCAATAGGTCCAAATGGACCACAACCCCTGCATCACGTACAATGGGTGCAATGGCTCCTTGTACATAGTCGACCCCATGGTTTGACATGGAACACATGACTCGCAATACTTACGAATCATCTCACTCATTCCTTCCCAATAATAAAGTTCTCGCGCCTTTGCATACGTCAAGGTGAACGCTCTATGACTGCTTGCAGGCCCATCATGAAGTGCGGCTATAACGTCTATCTGACGATTTCGGCCGCAAATTACTCTCCTCGGGTTGCCAACCTCATTCTTGATAAAAATGTGTTCATCTCGGACTAAGAAATGAGGTCGCATCTCGTGTACCTTCTTAGTTGCTTTTCTCTCTCTAATCTCACATGAGAGGAGCAAGCCCAATTCGTGGTATATGCCTTCGTACTCTATGCGCGAAACGCTTCCGTTATCTCTCCTTCCTCGAACTCGTCCTCTTCCATATCTCTGCAAGAGCAAGAAAAGCAGACTTCCCTTGCACAATGACTCCACTGACCCCAATGGCATGCGCATTGATATGAAATTTTACGTCCTCCTCCTCATCGAGGAATGCGTCCACCGGAGGTACATCCTCATTAACTCCATCGTCGAACTTATCCCAATTGATCCGACTAAGCCCGTCAGCCCGATTCTTATTCCCAGGTATGCGTTCCAACTCAAAGTCAAACATCCACACATACGTGAGTCACCTCGAGTTGGGTCTGACGGTGCATAGTTCTTCAATGAGCCGGCCAATGCTGTTGGATCCACTCTCAGCAAAAACCTCCTTCCGAAAGGTAGTCGAGGAACACCCTTAGGCAGTGGAGAACTGCAAGTGTCTCCCGCTTGAATTGTGAGTAGTTTCTCTCTGTGTCATTCAAGGTTCGACTCTCAAACCTCAATGGCCTCTCCTCGCCATTTACATCAGCTTGGATCAGAATGTCGCCCAAGACTGTAGGCCCTGCATCGGTCTCCACGATGAAAGGACGTTTTGGGGTTGCTTCGAAGTCAGGAACTCCCAACACCAGACCACCTTCTCTGAACTCCCTTTTCAAATCACTTACCACTCCTTCCTGCTTCTCGTCTTATTCCCATTCTTGATTCTTCCTCTCAAGCTTCCTCAGCTGCTCTGTCTTCTCAACGAAGTTCTTGACGAAAACTCGTCAAAAGCCACATGTCCACAGGAAGCTACGAATTTCACTAACAGATTCGAATGGCACCGGCCATTCAAGTATCTTGTTAGGCTTCTTGATGTCAAGGCGACGACCGTTCTTGTTACATACAAAGCCTAATATGGTCGCCTCCCGCATACATTGTCTCGACTTCAGTCCGCTTGCGGTAAGGTTGTAATCCTTTAGAATATCAAGAATCCAAGCGATGTCTTGTATATGATCCCAGACGGATTTCCTTACCCCAGGCATAACCTCCGTCTCATCCTTCTTCTTCCGCCCTTTTACGGCCAAATCGTCAATTTATGGTTGCGTAAGATGTGGACTAACTGTCTGCATAACGTGAACCATATGCCTCTGCACCATCGCCACACACATTCGTCCACCCTTGTGGCGCCACGTTCATATGGATTAGTCCTCTTGGTGTATGCATCGCAGTCATAGGCCTATCAGTGGATACACCGGGAACTGATCGTACCCCGAGTATAGGTCTATCAAGGAAATGATAGGCCTGCCGATACAAGATTCTGACAACGCATCTGCGTTCGGCAAACCTCCCGCATCTCGTATCGTTACTGCATTCAGGTGATGAAGGTCCTGTACCAACCTCAGGGTACCGTTTGGCTTGACAAAGCAGAACCATGGGGACGCGTAAGGCCCACTTGAATAGTCGGCTACATGAGAATGAATCTTTTCATCCAGGTAGTCGACTAATCTCCGTTTCTCTGCTGGATTGGGATAGCGTGGCCCTCTCAAGTTTCATGGCACATGAGGCACGGTGTGGATCCGAATCATTGGAACTTTATCCACATCGAGTCGCCCACGCTCATCATCGTGAAACACATATGCGTGATGCCGCTCCTTCATTACCTTTGCCATAAGGGCCTTCTCTTGTGGCGTGAGGAATCCTGACTCTCCTATTATCAGGTCTCCCTCGGTCCTCTCATTGATACGGCACGGCCCATGTTTTGCATCCTCCTTCATTTCCCGTATCAGCTCGCGTTCCTGTTTGTAGTAGAACTCTTCTTTCGCAGTTTTGGGCAAAGGAACGGGGTGGCTTTTCTCAGTCACACGCTTGTACCTCCTTTTGGAGCCCTGCTTGAGCCCACCCCTAAAAAAGGCTGACTTGCAGCACGACTCTGAGGTACCCCTGGCTCACCTGCCCTTGCCGGCAACCGATATATAAGCTCCACTTCTCCATCGCCAGAATCTTCCACTATTCTCTCTCTCAAAGTCTGTACGACAATTGGATCCGCCATCCCATATGCTGACACTATTTCCATGGCATCGTTCATACTTGTTAGACTTAAACACATCTCGCTAGTAGGCTCACACTCCTCTTCGTCCTCACCCATTAATCTTCTCCTCTCCCCTTCCGATTCCTCCAAAGTAAAGGAGCCTCGGTTTGGCCTGTTCCTCATGCTACGAGGCCCTGTATTATGATAAGCAATGATCTCGTAGTTGCCGCAAACTGGATCGCTTAAGATGACGTACATTGTACCGTCATGCTTGTTAAGTATCATTGATTAAGTGCGGCAGAGAAATGACCTTCCCAGCAGAAGAGGATGGTCTAAATCAGGCATAACGAAGAAGCATGATCGAACCTTCACTTTCCTAATTTCAATTACGACATTTGAGGCTGTCCCTGTAAAGGGAGTCTTCCCGCTAGCGCCATAAAGGAAGCCTGAGTCCATTCGATCGATATCCATTCCCAAGCGGAGTGCGTCAGACTCCTTGCCGATGTTCATTTCCGCTCCTGTGTCCAACATCCCACTACATGGCTTTCCCTTTATACTCAGGTTCACACTCCCAGTCCCGACCGATTTCCATCCATCTTCGTCCCAGGAACCGCCCAGTGAGCTTCCGCGCGAATGAGATCTCCCAGTCGTACACTCGCCACCCTTCGATAAGAGAGTCGCGTCTTGAATCCTTCCCTAAGTTTTGGCGCGGAGGCAAGGATATCCTTCAGATTAAGCAGGTCGTTATGCCCTTCCAGAAGCCTATCAATCAAGGCTTCAATATCCAGATCATCTTCTAATGGTACCGCATACTTTTGCTTTCGCGAGCCTTCTCTTTTTGCCGCTCTTTCTGACCTATCTTCCGGCTTCCTCTTCTTTGCACGTTGAGCAGTTTGCTCTTCCTCTTCTTTTCTTAGCTGCTCATCTTCCTCATCCTCCTTGCCTTCGTCCCCCACGTCGATAACTGGCTCCTTCTCTCGTGGCTGACTTTCGCTCGGAGGTTCTTCACTGCTACTGGTATCTCCCTTCTTACTCCTCGTGCATACTGCTTGCGGGAATGTGGGTTGCCCTCGAGGAGGTCGGAATGTAATGCCAGATCGCGGGGATTGATCCCACGGTCTGACAAGCCGGTTTGACACTTGATGACCCCGTCTCTGAGCCTAGTAAGTAAACCATCGGCTTCGCCACCCCTTCGCAAAAGGACCTCATTTCCAAATTCAACCTCTGCATCTTCTCCACGAGGTCTTCCATTCGCTCCATGGTATCCGTGGCCCTTCCCTGACAATATGATTCTTCTTCCTCCTCTTCTATCACAACTGACTCTTGCCTCCTGATGTCCTCTTCCGACTCACCATTGGTCAGTTCGTCCACCTTTATCGTTGACCTAACATCTTCCTCTTGCCAGAGTCGAAACATGGCCGGTGGTGGCGGACCTAATTCGGCACGACGTTGTGCCTCCTTTCGCATACCACCAGCAATCTTAGGGTCAATGTTTTTCTCATACATATCATAGACATCCCCGTCCATGTTTGTCGAGATAGGGTCATTTTTCTCGTCTACTTTCCGAATTAGGCAAAACCTGAAGATTTGCCCTTTTAGTGCGCAATGATGGCAAATGGCATTTCTCCAATCGAACCTTGGCCTATCATTCCCGCCTTGCCCATTCCAATTGCCTCCACGTCTGCCCCCTTGACCGCCTAGTCCACCATTACCGTTACCCCGTCCGCGGTCTCCATTGCCTCGTCCCTGACTGCTCTGCCCGTTACCTCCCTGGTTCTGACCTTGTCCTTGACCCGCTGCTTGACCGGGTTGGTTGACTTGAGGCGGGGGTGTTTGCTGCTGTTGTTGGCCCCCTCCTTGCCAGTTCACTCCTTGAGCTGGCGCACTGGGGTATCCTCCTGCAGCATGCGCAGTCGGCCCTCCCACAGGCGGCCCGGTTTGGTTGTAAAACAACCATGGGCCATATGGAATATACCCCGGCCAAACAGGAGGAATGACCCCTGGCCAAGATCCAACCGGCGCTGGTCCCTGTGGCGGCGCCCCACTCGTACTTGCTTGATTGGCATTTACTTGGGCTGGCGCGACGACTTATACTCCTGTATTCTTCCCCGAACCTTGACCACCTAAGGCCTGGTTCCTCGCCTTTCTATGACTTTTCGTCAGCTTTGCCGGTTCCTCCTCTTCATCATCATCATCATCATCTTCCAATTGTTCTACCACCTTCCCTTTCTTTGCGGCTCTAGCCTGTGGCTGGGTCACTGTCAAAACTTGTTTCCCTGTCGCTTTCTGCTGGTCAGCTTGGTATTTGGCTATTCCGTCCGCAATGAGTTGTTGAAGGTTGATACCTGCTCCTTCAGTAACAACTTGGGCCTTTCGTTTTTGTCGTTGATGTTTCATCTGGAACTGGTACACCTGGTCCAACTCCCCATCTGCCAAGCTTTGCTTCACCGTCTCCCAAGTCAACTTCCGCCCTATGGCTCCTCTTCTTGTCAGGGAAATGTTCTCGCATTCCGTGAAGTTGCTTAGGAAGATGGCACATTGAGACTCCTCAGCCAACCCTGGAACCTTCCTCGCCATCTTCTCGAATGTCGTCGCGAAGGCACCCACCGTCGTGAAATCCAACCTCTCTAACCTTTCCAAGTCCTCCATCGTAAGGAGGCCAACCCCCAACTGATACTGCCTCTGCATTTCTGCCTTACAGCCTCAGTTGCTACCCGCATAACTTCCGGCCACATCTCCCACCACACGTTCTTAGAGATTTGACGAAATTTCTCTTCTTCCGTCGTTTCGCCAGTAACTTGCTCGAGCAACTCAAGTCACTCTGACACCTTCTCTCCTTTGAAATGGAAGATATGAACCTTCGGGATGTTGGATCGCGTCACCGTTCGCCCATCCAGTAGAGCAACCAGTTGTCCCAACGTAACCGGCCGCTGACCCGCGCCATTGGCCTCATTAAGCTCATCGTCTGCCATTTTGCTTTCCGACAATCAATTCCCTGTCAATATACAACACTCTTACAGGATCAACCTAATTTACTCTAACAACTTCAACCTTCCCTTGTAGTCAGTCCAACCTCAACCTTGAGAGGTTGTGTCCTGCTACTTAATTTCAACACTTATTCACAGGCAGTCACACCACCATACAACCATACTACAAATTCGCCCACGTCACGCCAAGATCTGACACTTAGCGTCCTAACAAAATAGCGAGGCCCTTCCTTGGGCTTGACGAGATCCACATGGACATTTCCTTAGGTTGCTTTGGCAACATCAAAATCAAAAACATACTGTATCACTCTCTAATAACAAAAAGTATCGTTTTGCCTGGATTATCGTTTTGCACTAAACCCAAGTCCGTTCACTATGGACCTCGGTAGGCAGCCGAGATCCCCAGTAACGGCGCCACCTGTCGAGCGCACGGTCCCCGCTGGGGGAACCTTTCCCGGCCGCTCCACGCAGGATTGGTAGAATTCGCATGTCGCTTCACGAAAAAGGAAGCGGCAGAGCTGCTCCGACCGAGTGCGCGAACTATACCTCCATCGAGCCCCTACGACAGGACAGGGTCTCGCGAGGTACAACTTACCTCCACCCGCGCGACCTGTCACCATCCCTTGGGTGGGCGTATCCTCGCCGAGCTACTGGACCACACGCGAAAGCTTTTACTTGCAGTCGCGGAGGTGGCCCAGCCGAGGGTGTTTCTCGTATGATGTAGCATAGGGGGTATGCGCGGTTCACGCTTAGCTTAGACCCGTACGCGAACCGTCATGCTAGGGCGCTGATCTCCCACGTGCGGTTTAGCGACGGTCGACTAGGACATCCTTACTCAACCACGCGATATGCTACAAAGCAAACTAACTCAGACAAACAAGTAAGCCTAGTCCTTTTTTCATACATCCTGACCCATAACTCAAAAAAGTCTTTGTGTTTGCGCGAGACCCACACAAAGTTGCATAAAAAGAATGCAACCGTCAAGGGAATCATAATGCTCAGTCATGTGTACTCAATTTATCTGCAATCATGACGACGCTTCATGCGTTACCCACATTCGCGCACCCTCTCATGGGTTTCGGGGTTGCGTACGACACTCAAGTGTCGAAAGCAAGATATCGTGAATGATTTTTCCTTCACAATATTACACAGGTGAAGGATAAGTCGAGAGTGTGACCATAAGCAAGAGGCGCAGGCCCAGCTCAAGGGGAAAACCCTTTTGTGCTGGACCAGAGCCAGGGATGTCCTGGACAAGGACCTCGAATTCCAGGCTCAGGACCAACGTCCGACTAATAGTTTAAAAAGCCAAACCCCTTTGAGATGGGATTTGCTCGTCCCTCCCCTAAGGGAAGAAAAATAAGAGTAGTCACGGGTTGGAGAGCAATTCGTCATACCCAAACTAAGTCTCGGTTCAATCAAACGTCGAGCGTTAAACCTTACGTTGGCTACTCCTGCCTGTTCACTAGATGCGTGCGACGGGAGATAAATAAAAAAAAGAAATAAAGAAAAGGGTGAGTCTCAGGGGAAATCAGGGAGAGTCATTCTCACAGCCATAGTTGAACCTTGTCACTCACACCCTGCACTCATTCATCCATATCACTCTCAATCCAGCAGCGAATCCTCGCTCCCATACATGCCTGCACACATATGAAACCCAATGAACATTCGCATCCAAATGCCGCAAAACGTGGTCAACCCTTTTGCTCCCAGGTTCATGTCCCACGCGCCCCTTTTCGACCCCCATTCTACAAAGGTATGCCCGACCAATCCATTTTCATAACTTTTGCATGATCATTCAAGAGAGGTTCCAAGGATAGGTTTTCTTTCATACGGAAATGTCTTTCGCCTACAGGGTCACAGACATCTGGGCGTGGGTATCACAGTGGGTAGAAGTTGAGTCGCAAATCGACCTGCTATCAATCTGATAGCAGCAATCAATCTGATAGCAGAAGTTGATAAATCTGAAGACTTCGAAGAACACTCGCAGGTAGCAATGACCTGCGTCACAGAGATCAAGACAGACATCGTCTATCGAGTTAACGGAGTTCAACTTCGTATTTACACTTAAGCTACTTAGTAGTAGCGTCCAGTAACGATGTGAAAATCTTGAAAATTTTGACAGTACTTCCTTTATGGAAGTGTGCTCACATAATATTTACTATACTAAATCTTAAAAAAAAAACTCGAGACTCAGAAGATATCTGAAAAATAACTAACTCTTTGGTTTTAGTAGAAATTTCGGCAGCACTTCCTTTAGAAAGGAAGACTTTCAGAATTCATACTGAACCCAAAGACTAAACTATATTCTATTCTAGCTGACATCTCTGAAACTTGACTAACTTTAAGTAGCGAACGAGAAACGCCCTCGGCTAGTCCACCTCTGCGATTGCAACTGATCAGCTTTCATATAGTGGACTGGTAGCTCAGCGGGGATAAGCCCACCTAAATGAGGTGACACCTCCCGTAAGGTGGAGGTAAGTCGTGCCTCGCGTAGGCCCTATCCTGTCGTAGGGGCTCGCGGGTGGTATGGCTGGCGCACTCGGTCAGAGCGGCTTGTGGAAGCTCCATGTATTTTCGCGACGAGGATTTAGACCAACTTCTGCGTGAAGCGGCCGGAAGGGTCCCACGCTGCGTGCGGTGCCGGACCGATGCGCTCGACACCGTTATTGAGTGGAATGGTACTCGCCATTCAACAATTTTGTCCGTCTTCTTTACATCTGGCCGACAACCACTTTCATTACAGACAAACCCTAGGATGGTAGCCTCCCTCATGCAATGTCTGGATTTGGCACCGCTTACTGTAAGGTTGTGTTGTTCAAGCAAACCCACGACTTTATTAAGGTCTTGAACATGCTTCCAGACAAAACGCGTTACTCGCGGCAAGATTTCGTCACTGTCCTTCTCTCTCGGCCCTTTTACCGCCAAGTCGTTAATATACGGCTGAGTGATATGCGGGCTAACTGTCTGCATGGCTTGAATCATATGTCGCTGAATCATCGTCACTGCATTAGTCCACCCTTGTGGAACCACATTCATGTGGATCATCCGTCGGGGTGTATGCATCGCCGTCATTGGCCTGTCTGGTGGATAGACCGAAAATTGGTCATATGCGGAGTAGAGTTCTATAAGCGAAATTATCGGTATCCCAGCATATGACTCGAACAACGCGTCTGCATTTGGCAAGCTCCCCGCATCTCGTACCGTCACAGCGTTCAACCGCTTGAAGTCTTGCACCCACCGCAACGTCCCATTAGGTTTGACAAAGCAAAATCATGGGGACGCGTACGGCCCGCTCGAGTAATCGATGACATGCGTACGTATCTTGGCGTCGAGATAGTCCACCACCTTCTTTTCCTCGTCAGGATTAGGATACGACGCCCCTCTCAAATTTCATGGCTTATGCAGCACGGTATGGATCCGGATCATAGGAATCTTATCCACGTCCAATCTCCCGCGTTGATCGTCATCAAAAGCGTAGGCGCAATGCCTCTTCTTAATCAGCTCTATCATCAACACCCTCTCCTGGGGTAGCAGGAACTCAGACTCTCCCACTATTAACTTCCCTTCGTTCCCTTCATTGATACGGCATGGCCCAACCGCTGTCTGCTCCCTCATTCGTCGTATCAACCCTCGTTCCTGTTCGTAACAAACTTCCTCATCTTCTGTGACGAGAACGGGAACTGGGCGACGCTTTTTGTCTATCGTTTTATACCGCCTTTGGGAACCCTGCTTGAACCGTCCCCTAAAAAAGGCCGGCTTAGCGCTTACGCCTATATCATTACAGGGTCCCTTCTTCCGCCCGGAAGCCGATAGACCAGTTCTACCTCCCCGGCCTGGGATATTCCAGGACCTACTCCCTCAATGTCTGAATGGCGTTTGGATCCGCCATCTCATGTGTGGCCACTACATCCATGGGCTTGTTTACATCGGACAGGATGAGGGAAAACACCTCCTCATGTGCCTCCTCTTCTGGTTCCTCACGAAGCCTCTGACGTTCGTCTTCGGACTCTTCAATCGTGAATGAACCAGGATTGGGCCGGTTCCTTATGCTTCTTGAGCTTGTGTTTCGGCAAGTAACTATTTCATAGTTTGCACACGCCGGGTCACACAGGATCAGGATCAGAGTCCCGTCGTGTTTGTTGAACATCATCGTCTCTGTTCTTCATGGCCACTGTCTATATGGCGGTACCGCCGCTTGTGTGGGTCCCGCGCTACTTGATGGAGTTATCGTACTCGGCGACGCTACTACCACTGCTTGGGGCGCTTGCCCCTTTCCAGATCCTTGCCCTCCCTGGGTTAAATTGCGTTGTTTGCGTAGCGCCTTTGAAAGGCATTGGGGCACCGACTCCTCTTCTTCCCATTCCTTCTGGACAACCTCCTTTACCCCCGGTTCCTTACCTCTTTCTTTGGATTGTTGTCACTACTTTCTTTTGTACCATGGCGTCTTTTCCCTACCCCAACTCCGCGAGCGTATCTGTAACGATCCTTTTTACCCCCGAGGTCCCTGAGGAGGTTGCATCTCGCTCCTTTCTTTTCCGCCGTTGTTGGCGCATTTGGTACTGTTCCACCTGGTCCAAACTCCCTTCCTCCACCTCTTTGTCGATGGTGGCCCAGGTGAGCTTTGCGCTTCCTCCTCCACGACTTGTCAACTGCGAGGCTTCCGAGGCAGATAGCACACTGTGCTTCTTCCGTAATTCTGGGGAACTTCCTTGCCTTCTTCTTAAGCTCCTGGACAAAGGCTCCGATTGTTGTAAAGTTATCTCTGTTCATCGCCTCTAAATCCGCAATGGTCAATAGGCCATCACCCAGCCTATACTTCCTCTGCATTCCATCTTTGACCCTTGCCCAGCTATCGATGTCTGCACTTATCACCTTCTCAACCTCTTGGTGGTGCCCATAGAGTACGTATTTCAGAATACGTTGGAACTTTATCTCATCTGCTTGCCCCACCAGTGCTTGTTCCACCAGTTCCAACCACTCCGAAACTCGCTCACCATTCAAATGGAAGATATTGACCTTAGGAATATTACTCTGCAACCTCTCTCCCCTGTCCAGGACCTCGACCAAGTCATCAATTGTCATTACTTTCCCAGCACCATCAGCTATGCCTCCCAACATCTTGGCCGAATCTCTTACTCAAATTTCCTTGTTAAGAAGAGAAAAAATTTTCATTCAGCGTCTTGACTTACCATGACGCATATCAGGTTTCCTGCACCGCCTCTTAGCGATTCAGATCTAATAATACTCCCTATTCCTTCCCTTAGAACTCATCTAAGTAAGTCCCACTTCTACTAAAGGACTCTCTATATGATCTTTTAACTCAGGCAATCAACCAGATCAAAAATAAAACTTATTATGTTAATAATGTCCACCCATTATAGATAGTCCGTCAAGGCATCACTTACTCTATCTTTCCTTATATGCCTATTTTCATCTTAATCCCATACCCGAGTGTCGTTCCACCAGGGACAACGGTAGGCTTCCGTCATCCCCGGCAACGGCGCCATCTGTCGAGCGCATCGGTTCGGCACCGCACAAGCGGGACGGGACCCTCCCGGCTGCGTCATGCAGGAGTTGGTCTAGTCCTCGTCGCGAATACACATGGAGCTTCCGCAAGCCGCTCCGGCCGAGTGCGCCAGCCATACCTCTCGCGAGCCCCTACGACAAGATAGGGCCTACACGAGGCACGACTTACCTCCATCTTACGGGAGCTGTCACTTCCCTTCTGTGGGCGTATCCCCGCCGAGCTACTAGTCTACAGTACGAAAGTTAATCAGTTGCAATCGGATAGGTGGACCAGCCGAGGGCGTTTCTCGTTCATTGTAGCATAGGGGGTACGTGCGGTTTTTACGTCTCTATCGGACCCGCACGCGAACCGACGCCTTAGGGGAATAAGGTCCCAAGCGCGACTCGTTGTCGGTCGACTAGGACGCATCCCACGCACCACGCGTACACCACTCTTAAGGACATAAAAATTAGAACACACATGCACACACACATATACAGAACGACACAGAACAAACCACGAGACAACACTCCTAGTCCCTTAATAGCCTTCCCATAAGTTTCATAACTTCCCGATGAGAAAATCTAATATGTGACGTGCACGAGACTTACTATAAGACCACACGGACGCAGGGCTAACTCATATCGACTCGCAATGCAGGCATATGTAAGCAGTCTCAATGATGGCTTACTATGTAGTGTCCACAATCAAGCGGTCCCTCGTGGGTTCGAGTACCGCTTATGACACTCAAGTGTCAAACTCGAAGTATCACGAGGGTCTAGGAACAGCCGTGCAGCCTCTGCGGCACCTCCGACCTTTAGGCTGAGTGTCCCGACAGGCAGGGCAAATAGGCTTTGTGGGGGGGGGAATCCTTTCCATGCAGAGTCTAGGACCTGGGGTGTCCTGGATAAGGACCTCCAATCCAGGCCCAGAACCAACGTCCGACTAAAAAATCTCTAAAAAGCAAACAATCAGTAAAGGGAGGACACTTCTTTTCCTTTCTCAGCCTCGACCCCACTTAAACCCTTAAGCGTAGGCCCCTCAGGCCACGCGAACACCCAACATAAGTATATACATGTGTATTTGCATATATAGTGGGGCATAGGTATGTGACGATCACTTCTCACAATCAAAATGGGACTCCTCACAACCATATATATGTATGTGATCGCCAGGGTTGTCAGGCGGGGGCCCCCAGGGTCAAAGCCAGGGTAGGGGTTTGACCCCGGACCCCCGCCCACTCCAAAACACCCCCGTCGATGCCCCGCCACCCGCACCCCCGCTGGACCCTGCACCCCCAACCCCGCCTACCCCGCACCCCCGCCCCCCCGCACCCCGAGCCCCGCCCTCGNACCATATCAGTATCTCTCTTCCCAAGTACCCAACTCTCCCACACCAGAATAGCATAGTAAAGCCGAAACCCCTCCCTCATGGTAATCTTTACTGTTCAACAGATGACTGTCGGTTCCTAAAAGGTGTCGCAAAAAGCGAAGCTGGCTAAAGCTGTCAGAGGTCTCTATTCCGGGTTGAATTGTGGCCCCCCCCGACCCTGATTCCTTATCTTTGCAATCAAACAGACATTCAATTCGAAAAAAAAAAAACAAAAAAAAAACTACTCATCTTAGGAATACGTGCAGTGGCCCTAAGGGCCTCCACTCTGCACATGCACAAAAGACATGTTCTGCAGAAGATTCATTCTTTTTTTCTGTTTTTTCTTTTTCTTGTTTTTCTTTTTTTTCTCCTTTTCCTTTTTTCTTAGGAATACGTGCAGTGGGGCCTCTACTCAGCACATGCACAACAGACAAAACATATGGCGGCGTATTATTCCATGTTCTGAGGAAGATTCATTCTTTTGTTTTGTTTTTCTTTTTTCTTGTTTTTTTTTTTGTCTCCTTTTTTTTTCTTCTTAGGAATACGTGCAGTGGCCCTCTACTCAGCACATGCACAACAGACAAAACATACGGCGGCGTATTATTCCATGTTATGCATTAGATTCATTCTAGTTTTGCACATTTGGTGAGTAGTGCAGCCAAACCCTGAGAATCACGTGCAGAGACCTACACGGCCTAGCTACGTTAGCAACCCATAACTGCTGAAACACATACCTGAAGTTGAATCCTACGCATATATTCGGCGAGCTCGTGCTCTACTTCATACACATTCCTGCCTCGATTTTGGTGGGGGGGTCTGCACCACATGGCTGCGAGGACCCCTCAGACAGCCTGCATGGGCCGTCTGAGACATGTTTGGGGGTTTCCCCTACCCCCCTGGAAAAAAAAAAGGAGCATTCACACACATACACACACACACACATTCACACACACACAATGGTGGGGGTGACGCCGTACTTGTGGCGGGGGTGGTGGTGGGGGTACTCCGGGGAGGGTTTTTATTTCACTTTAGGGGTTTTTTGAACGAGTGTCACCACCCCGTAGTCTGCGACGCGCGCATGCGGGGCGCGAGGTCGCGTTCAATTTTTATGCGCCACGTGGCGCGCAACGCCTTTGAACGCGATTGAACGCGGCCGCGCGGGGTATGAACGCGCGCGTTTGAACGTAAACGCGCGTTCGGCGCGTTCAACCGGTTACACAGAACCAGAGGGCCCCCCTTTCCGGGCCCTTCACCACGGGAGTATTTACAATTTACAAGAGAAAGAAGAAGGGCAACCAACTGAAACGACGAAGAAACAAGGGCATACTGGGATAGTGCTGAAGGGGCAGGGGACAAGGGGGGTGCAAACACCATACAAGGATGTTGGGGTAGTGGAGAAGGGTCAAGGGACAGGGGGGGTGCAATCACTGAACAAGGAGAACTCAACATCCAACAGTAAGGAGCACCAACAAGCTCAACCAGAGAGCTTGAGAGAGGAGGAAGAGGCATGTCCTCCAGTCGGGCCATCCCTTGATATTGATCCCTTCAAGGAAGGCTTCGGCTCCGCCCGGATGGATATAGGACCGTCCCCGCTCCCTCCCACACCACCCCCGGGAATAATAATGGAGGAGGCGTCGGGGTCGGCCGCGGAGGAAGTCCCACTAGAGCAACGAATTCCGGTGGAACAGAAATTGATTCAGTTAGCCGACCGGCTTCTTAACAGCTTGAAAGATAGGTACGGCTAGTTGACGGACGACTTCTGGGACGCCACTTACGTGAGCCTCTTCCCCATCCTTGACGGCAGCCCCAGCCTCAAGAGAGCCCTAATGGAGGGCTTGCCCCCCGGAATGCTATGGCCATAAATTGGCTCTCGGGTTTTACACACAGTGGCAGAGCTCCTTCTGCCCCCAACCTCAAATAAAGGGTCACTCACACAAGAAAAAAGTGATCAAACAAGAGGGAAGGAGAGCTGGGGGAAGGAGTTCAAAGAAGAAACTGCAGGGGAGGGTAGCCAAAAGCAACAGGAATTTGTCCTTCACTGCTCAGAACAAGGAACATTAACGAAGGTGCCGAAACAGACAGATACAGACACTACCAGGCATACACAACCGCCAGGAAGGCCCCCCCCTGAGGACCCCGAACCAGAAATGGCCACTACAGAAAAACGAGCCGAACAAGAGGCGTCGACTAAGACAATGCTTGGAACAAGGTCGGGGGAGCGGGAGTGTATCTTCGGAAGGAATCCCTCTTATACCAGTAAGGAAGAATAAAGGCATTTGGGAAGTGGGCCTCTCCCCGTCAGAAACGGGACAACAAAAAGGGGCAACTTTGGAAGGGTGGTCGTCCTATCAAGATTATGGGAGGGAGGGGGAGAAGGTATTCTAGATGGATTTTGATAGATTTGTGGCCACACAGTATGAACCGGGGGTAGAGGCTACATGGGTGGCTAGGGAGGGAACAACACACATGTCTCAAAGCGTGGTCTTCGCTCGGTTCAGTGAACACAAGGAAGCAGGCCTGATTTGGCTATCACATCTAGAACTGTTGGAAGTGCATCAATCGAGAATTAGGAAGAGCGCCCTCTGGAATGTCGAGGATGTCGAGCACTGCCTATGCTCGCTCCTCCGACACAAAATCTTGCAGGTCCCCTCCATCCTGGACAAAGTAGGTTGGGTAAGACCGAAGAGTTATGGACGGTCCTTAGCCCATGAATCAGCAGCAGCAGTCTAGCGACTGGCAGCCCAGCCTAGGTAAGGACGAACTTTAGGTCTTTTACGGTAAAGACAAGACCTAGAACAGGGCAGCACAGGTGGTGGACTTAAACCTGTGCACACTTAATGTTAATGGGTTGGCCTCAGCAAGTCCACAAAAACGGAAGGCGGTGTTATAACAAATTAGGGGACTAGGTGGGAGGCATTGGCCAGATCTGATCGGCCTCCAAGAAACCCACACCAGGAACTCTCCAGAACACACCAGAGCTCATAACCTAGTCTGGCCCCATCAAAAGATAGTGGCCCATGCACCAAGGCCAGAGTCGGCAGGGGTGGCAATATGGATCCCCCTCGACTCCCGGGCAGACGTCATCCACTCAGCCGCAAACACGAAGGAAGGGAGATGGGCGGCAACCCTCCTCATGCTAGAGGTAGAAGTAGTCTGCGTAGTATGTGTCTATGGCCCCAATGACATAGAACAACGCAATACGTTCTTCGAGCACATACGGGCTCAACTACCACAAGGAATCCTGACGATTATTGCAGGGGGCTTTAACACAGCCCCTGATCGCAGCATGGACAGATGGAGAATTCTCTCCCCGTGTCCCACCTATATTGAGGAAGGCGAAGGTATCATCCGCAAGCTTTGTGATGAGGAGCACCTATATGGCTCCTTTAGACGTCTCCACCCCCAGCGGAAGCTCTTCACCTGCATACGCAACAGTGGGATGCCAGTCCAACCCAGATCCAAAATAGACCTCATCCTAGTGGCGGAAGATTTGGACAGAGCGCTGCAAGCAGCTGCGATATTCCCACAGAGCCCATGGTCAGGCGCAGACCATAAAATGTGTGTGGCACTGTTTAGGTTCCGCAAGAAGCGGGATCAGGGACCTGCGTCTTACAAGCTCAACACATCTCTCCTGAAGTTTACACAATTTCGTAACTTCCTCAGAGATGTTTGGGATTACTGCCAATCCACACGAGACCGTCATAATTCACTGATTTAGTGGTTTAACAACAGGCTAGCCTTTATGGCCAGGAAATGCAATGAATTTTCGAAATTACGAACGAAAGAGAAATATGCACAGGAAATTGATATTCACGAGAAAATCCGGAATCTTGAACAAGAAAATAACAGTGCACCACATCCCCAGAAACGACCATTTCGTCAAAATGGACATTTTTTATTTTTTGAACGAAATTAAAACTGAGTTTTTTGGTCGAAAACTCGTCAAAATTTGTTGTTCCTGCAAACGCTGGACCCCCTGGTTGTACATGGACCTAGCTTGAGACCACGCACCTCCAGGCAGGACTGCCTGGAGGTACCTGGTCTCAAGCTAGGTCCATGTACAGCAAGGGGATCCAGCGTTTATAAAACGCTGGACCCTCAAAAACAACAAATTTTGACGAGTTTTTGGCCAAAAAACTCAGTTTCAATTTTGTTCAAAAAATAAAAGATGTCCATTTTGACGAAATGGCAGTTCATACGGCATTCGCTAAGATACAACAGTTGAAAGAACAACTGGTGGTCTTTGCTCAAAATAGATGGCACGGTTCTATCATCAGGGGAAAATTAGCCACACATTCCTCGAAAGGACAAATAGACGCATCTTTCTTCGCACAGGCCCAAACAAAGCCAGAAGAACTTCCATAGAAGGACTATATGACCCAACTAAAACACAATAGGTGGTCTCATACTCCTCGGTGCATGGTCTGAAAGTAGTTAGGGACTTTTATAAAGAACTGTTCACATCCAACCTAGAAGGGGAACCTGAGCAATCTAAAGCAGGTAAGATCGAAGACTTTCTAACCCCCCTTTCCCAAAAAAATTCTGACAGCCAACGGGAGGACCTGTATAAACCCCTGCGAAAGGACGAAATCTGAAATGCCCTCCTGCAGATGGAGGAGGACAAAACCCTCGGGGTGGATGGGTTCCCCAAAAAATTTTGGGAGGAAATGTGGTCACCTATGTCAACGGACCTGATGGAATGTTATAGACAGGTTTAACCATCAGGCAACATGGGGGAGTTCGCAGGTCAAGGAATTCTTACCCTGCTATACAAGAAAGAAGATAAAACAAACATAAAAAAAATTGCCCGATCACACTCCTCACCGTTGTATACAAGCTGGTAGCAAAGGCCCTGGCCAATAGGATGATTCCGATCATAGAGGAGATAATTCACCCGACACAAACTGGGTTAATGCGCAACAGGAACATCCAAGATAACGTACCATTGGTCAATGAAAAAATTAAATTGTCGAGGCAGTCGCGGCAAAACGCGGCCATACTGTTCATCGACTTCGAAAAAACATACGATCACGTAGACTGGAGATTCCTAGATAAATGCTTGTTGAAAATGGACTTTGGTTCGGAGTTCCGGGATTGGATAAGAACACTCGACAACCAATCTGAGAACAAACAAAAAACTTTTTAGGCTCTGTCTGACAGGCATCCCTGAAGAAACTATTTTTGTCTACTCGATGTTTGCAGATGACCTCACAATAGTTGTAGAAGCCACCCAGAGTAATATTGAAGAAATTCAAGCTCTGATGGGGCGCTTCACCTAGGTCTCGGACATGTCTGTCAACTGGGGAAGCAAGACACAGGGTTGGTGGGTCCATTTCCACGAGGTACATCCTCCAGAGCAGCCGAAGGTGGATTGGAGACCCCTCGAAGAACAGATTCGAGTCCTAAGGGTGACACTTTCCGCCTTTGACCCGCCGACGAGCAACGATGAATGAATCACAAGGCCAGCGCTACAAAAAATGCAGGAATAGAAAAAGAAAAATACTTTCATCTTCGGGAGAGCGTTGATCATCAATAACGCTGTGCTAGCATCAATGTGGTACAAATCAGCTTTTTGGCACCTAAGCAAACCCAAAGTCAGGATCCTCAAACGACACTTAGTAGCCTTCCTCTGGCGAGGGGATCACGAGCAACAAAATGTGATTAATCGGGTGGCTTGGGACACGCTTATCCAACCGAAGATCAGGGGAGGTTTGGGTTTGTTGGACCCCTCTCTACAAGCTATAGCCCTTGCAATCCAATGGGTCAAAAGATTGATTGTTGGTATAAACCCTCAATGGCAGGACCTGGCGAAGGAACAGATCCGTAGACTTGCACAAAAAACCGACTACAGAGTGGACCCACTCACATGGCTCGAAGGCCGGTTTTTGTCCATCCCCCGGCCCAACGCACACTCAATAATGGAATGAGACATAGGACGAGCAAGACAAGATATCACCAAGGATAAGTTCTGGGTCAATCTCATTCGAAACTAGAGAATGTTGTCGCTCCTTAATAGTCCGTCCCCCCAATGCCTGGAGGAAATCCTGTGCCAACCCCTGTTTGGAAATAGAGCCGTCACTGACAGACAAGGCCGGATTCTCTACAGCTCAGACCCCCGTTGGTCCTCCTGGGTATTCTTCGGGTGGGGGACATATGGGATGAAGGAAACAAGGACTGGAAATCGGTCCAACAACTCTGTTCCTGTCTACCCCACACCCGCAGGCTGGCGGGCGCTCTAGAACAAATGATATTCTCGATGCCCCTAGCGTGGGTGGTAATCCTGAGAAAAAGGACCATCGTTACAAGAACAGGACTGGGTAGCGGTCAGGATAGAAGAGTTCCCCCTACAAATCGGTTCCGTTGTGGAAGTCAGACCGGAAGAGGCATTGATCAACCTATTTGAGAGAAGAAGGGACGACACATTGGTGAGATACCACCCAAACTCGGTCCAGTGGCATGACAAGACCAACCTTTATCAAATCCGGGTGTTGCAATGTCACAAGGATGGGAGAACCCAATGACAAGCATACCGATTGGAAACACCCTCTAGCCTACTTAGCCCTGGACCCTCTTGAATGGCAATGGGAGAGGGGTCGGCAAGGGCAACCAGTGCAACTCACTGAGTTGTCAGTAAGAACCACTTATAGGATGATTAGGCCCAAAGTGGATGTACGGACAACGATAGGGGCCAGATGGAAGAGACACTTAAACTTAGGAGATGACCAGATTAGAGGTCGGCAATGGTTCAGGGGTGTGAAAGAGCGACCGGCGAAGTTTGCCTCCCTACAATAGCAAATCAGCCACAGATGCCTCCCCACCAATAATTGGATCATTTATAGAACGAACCTGGAACAAAGGGGGGAGGCTCTCCCTTGGTGCAAATCCTGTTATGTAGGATTCCCGAGCCGACGAATATGTGAGACCATAGAACACGTCTTCCTCTAATGCTCGGGGCCTATACTAATGTGGCGTTGGTGGGACCGCATCTGGTCACAGCTAGGAACCGAAGAAGAATGGTCGTGGAGTTGGGAGTCAATCTTGTTAGGTGAGTGGCGTACACACCAACCATCCCACCATACCAAAAAAAAAAATTCTACGGCCAGAAAGGCGGTGGTGTGGGCACTCTGGTCCAAAAGGTGTGTTTTTTACCAGGAAGGAGGCAAAATGGGGGAAGGGGAAGTAGCTGACATGGTCAGACAATTTATCGAAACAGAAATAAGGATACAATGGAATAAGGTTCAGGGCAAAATGGTACACTTCACACAAAAAGCAGATACTATCAAAAAAATACATGCCTTCTGCGCAGATTGGCTGGGGGGGAACAGGGGTGGCAGGCTGGCACAGGTCGAATGGCGTGGGGAGCAGGGGAATGAGGGAGGCAGTGGCGACTTCACCAAGGACTACAACCTCAAATTCAAGGACTGGCTGCAGGTTGACCCCAACATTCCGTGAAAGAGCCCCGAGGAGTTTCCGGATATGTTTCCCCCGGCAGCCACAGCAATAGCAGAATTACAATGGTTTGGCCGGGAGTAGAAACGGACAAAGGTTATTTGGAATGTTAAAGGGTTGTCATGGCAGGATGGGGAAGGAACCAGTGTATAGTAGCAGTATATCTGGCCCCTGTCATAGGGTGAAGAGGTTCCTTAAAAAAAGGCAAAGGGCAGGTCGCTGGACTCGATTTCTGGCAATAGGGTCCTTCCCAGTCTGTCGCATGATCATGATTTTTTCTTATTCTTCTTCTTAATTTTTCTTATGTTCACCTATGTACTTCTAAAGGACGCTGAGCCTGGTTCTCAGCAAACATGTATCAATGGGACGCTGGACCCGGTTTCCAGCAGGTGTTGCTCCCCACCAATAGATGGATCCTCCCCTATGGTGCTAGGGGCTGTCTCTTATACACATCTAGATGTGTATAAGAGACAGCCGCTGGGCCCCGCCCCCGGCCCCGCGCCCACACTACCCCTGGCTAACGAGGGTGGGGTGTAGCCCCGGGGGGGGGCCGAGGTCAGGCCAAAACTGCAATATTGCAGTTTGGCTCAGGGGGTGCAGGCTGCGGCTGCGCACCCCCCTGTATTTTTTTTTTTTTTTTTTTTTTTTTGCCGGGGCCATGGGTGCCGACCCCCGGCCCCCGGGGCCGGGGCTCGACAACCCTGGTGATCGCAGGCAGTCAAATCCAAAATCCGAACCACAGAACATACCTGCAATCATATCAAAGAGTCAACCAAAAGTCCACACACTACACGGAGTCAACTTTAAACATTCTCTATACTCATACCCATCGCCTTAGCCATGCAAGCCCCAACCTTTGTCCAACCTCCCATAATTAAATACTCAGTACCTTTGTCAAATGGCCATTCAATAAAGTTCGGGTGAAAACCTTAATAAAATAATAAAAATCATCAGGTTAAAACCTTTTCAGGTTGAGTATTGAAGGTGAATTGGAGTTGAGTCGTAGACCAACGAATCGACAACCGACCTGTTATCAGTGATAACAGAAGATGATCTTTGTAGGATCGAGCTGAATCTAGCCAAAATCCTAAATCAATCGATCAATAATGCCTGTAACACAAGACAGGACAATCCCCAAGCTAAATTCATAAGTGTATGGAAAATACAGCTCCATCACATATTATCAACCAAGACCCTTCTACAAGCTAAGCCTATGCCTGCCTCTAAGCAAGTGCCCAACGCAAGGCAGACCTATGGCAGCATCTCCCCTATTCAGGATGGATTGTCATAGTCGCCACCTGACAAAATATAAGCTAACTCCTCTAAACTAGGACCAAACTCTAATCCTGTAGGGAAAACAAAAACCAAACTTTAATTCTGGAAAGTCAATTTTTTGTCTAACTCCTTGAATTAGTAAAAATTTGGGCAACATCTCGTTTAGAAAGGTAGATTTCCCAGACTTATACTAAGTCAGATAGGAACTTAGAAGGCAAACTTGAGTTCGACTTGTAAGACAAAGTTCAACTAACCTCTTAGATTTGTAGAAATTTCGACAGTGCTTCCCGTAGAGAAAGTGTTATTCCAAAATTTATACAAAGCTAAGTTCAAAATCTAAAAAATAACTTTGACTTCCCAAAGTCTAATTTTGTCGAACTCCTTGAATTAGCAAAAAATTGGGCAGCATTCCCTTTAGAAAAGAGTACTCCCCAAATTTTTACTAAGCCATGTATATAATTTAGACAAACTTAACTTTTGAAAGCTAAGATTTGACTAACTTCTTGGTTTTGTAGAAATTTCGGCAGCGCTTCCCATAGGGAAAGTGACTTACCAAGATTTATACAAGACCAAGTATAAAACATTATCCCAGAAAATGCAAGAATTGACCTAAGTAAAAACAATTCTCTCAGAAAATGCAGGAATTGAAACTAACTCTTATCGCTCTAGCACGTGGCGAGCAGCTAAAGCAACTACTTATCAAACTGAAACTCTGACCAAGTAGTAATCTTACTCAATCACATACAAAGCCAAACCACAATGAGTAAGTACTTTCATTATCCCCAAGTCAAAATCCTCATAAATAGTTCATGAATTTTGCAGATGATTTAACCCTTATGCCCAACTTACACATGGCGTAGTGCTAGACCATTCAACTTAGAAACAATGTCTAGCATGCCTTTAGGATATACACGAAAAAGTTGAACAACTACTTTTCTCTTCTTTGGGCATATGACTAGACCATTCAACTTAGAAACAATGTTTAGTCGCCCTGAACTGTTTAATAGCCAAAGTTTAATAACTTCTGACTTTGTTATTAAAAAAAATAAAAATATGGGCAAGGGACTGGACCATTCAGCTTAGAAACAATGCTCAGCTTGACCATATTATTTCCAATTATACTCAGTACTTCCTTTATCTTTTTAATGGTATGGCCTAGTGTTGGACCATTCAACTTAGAAACAATGTCCAACTGTCGGTCCGCATGCAAGTATAGGTGAAGTATTTCATGCTTATACTCAGTTTATACTTATGTGCGTGGTTTTCATGCTAAACCATTCAGCTTAGAAACAATGCTTCGCGTTAGACGAGAAATCCTCCCTCGAAAATAAACAAAAGACTGAACCATTCAGCTTAGAAACAATGTTCAACCTCTCCTCAAATCATGCAAAGCATGAAGTTGGATTCTTTAGTCCAACTTCAGTCAGAACCCCAGAAGAAACAGACAGACCCAACCATTCACTTAGAAACAATACTTGGTCCCAGAGATCAGTCACACAAACCCTCAAAAATAAACATAGCAACCAGGTCATTGAGCTTAGAAACAATGTCTGGTCCTTCAGAAAACAGTCAAATAAACACAACCCTGGACCATTCAACTTATAAACAATGTCCAGTCCTTGGTTGACCCAGTCCAACGCATGCAAACTTCCTTCCTCTCACCTTCCCCCCAATTCATCCCTTAGTCTGCTTTCAGTCAAAATAAAGGAGAGACTTAAATTTTTCACATGCATTCCTTCCATTCAGTCTGATTAGATCCTGAAAAAGAAAGCAAAATGTCATCGGGGAAACACATGCATACAATCAGTCAAGCGAAGGGGAAATAGTCAAACAGGGGTACAGTGGGGTCATACAGACAAAAAAAGATATACCTGATGGTTCCCTGCCTCCAGACTTCCTCCCGAGTTCCGGCTTCCTCAATCGGTGGGCAGACTCCCCATAGAGTCTTGCTGCGGTCCTACGAGTTGCAATCCCCCCTGCCGCATTCCTCTCTGAACATGATTAGACTTGGAGTAAGAAGGGCAGAAGTAGGGTTTTTAGACTTTCGAGATACAGGAGGGGGACAAACTCAAGTCCCAAGAGAGGGCCTTGCTACCTTGATGCGCCTGAGGGCCCTGCAATCATGACCAACGAACGCGACAAATAACCAAATCGAATCTAATACGCAAGATAACTGGTCTCTGACGCGTTCCCGAGTCGCAATAGTGGCCCTCCTTGTAAGCCCTCAAACCGCAGAAGTAATCCCTTGGTTAAGCCTGACCACTCCTTCAAACAACAACCTCAATCCCTCCGACCAAACTCTTACTACGTAGCTTGGAAAGATGACATCCAGATAGCACACACCACTATGCTTTATTTGGAATGCAGGCAAGTGCGCCGCAATATGTCGCTGACCATGTGCCTAGCGCCGCACAACTCTTGATGTTACTTAATAGATTTTGCAGCGGTATCTTCACCCTGTGTCACTATAGTAAACAGTGGCAGATGCCAAGATCTGTAGTAATTGCAGCAACCCTTACAGCTTGAGCCCCAACAAGGCAACGCAGTCGGCCATGCAGTCAATACACAACAACCTTTCAACTCCACAGTGTACCAGCAGTATGGCCTGGGAAAATGCCCAGCCGAACCGCAGTAAGAGTTAGCTGTTCCTGCCAGCTAAGAACGACCATGCATGACTGCCCGTTGTCCATGCAGCGAAATAGAGTGAGGCTGCTTCCTTCGTTGTTGTTCCCATCGATGAGGGGAGCAACTCGGCATCCCATAGGTAAGTCCCCAACCCTGCCTCTCGTCCCCTCGCTACTCCGTGTTGCAGAGTGAGCAGCGCACCGACTAAAGCAACTACGGTCTGACTTGCCCTGCTGTCATTGGCACCTTGTGGGGCATATACAGATGCTAACCACGTAGAATGCCACCCATACCAAGTACTTGCCTTGCTCTGCATCTGAACTTCAGTTCGCTGCAACACTCTTTTCTTTCTTTCACCACCCTCGAGTGTATCTGGCCGCCCTTTTGGCCGGGTTCATGTATGGGGAACAGTGGTTAGTGGGGCAAAAAGAAGCGGTCGGAATAGCAGAAATGACAAGAGAAACCCGCGATGACTCAAGGATTACAAATGGGAGGGCGTCGAGCGCCTCCCGACAATGGGTGAGCATGGTATACTGATGGCTTTATGACTTCGAGGATGGCGATGTCTTCAACAATCCCGGTAACTACGATAAGGAGTAAGCAATTCAACGTCCGTCTGCCCTCCTCATATCGCTTTTCTCTCCGCTTCTACGCTCAGACGCACCTGGCTCTTGTCTCGACCAGCTTCGTTCACTGTGTCGTCACCTCAGCCTGCCCCATACACCCGTGTTATCATCACACCGCGCAGCCCATGCTTCATAGTTCACAGACACTAACTACCGAGACGTTGGTCTAACACTATTCCCAAACTCGTGATAGCTCTACTCGGTCTTTCACTCTCCTCACTACTTCACTCACCTTTTGCCAACCCCGTTGCCATAGCCGTTGGGCGCAACCTCTATCTTTCGTATCTCCAAACCCATCGACTAACAGTAGAGACTAACCTCATATTCTAGCTCGCCCTATCCCAGAACTTTCGAGAACGAATCTTGGTTTATCTGATTTTGTTGAAAATCGGGCAAATCATTCATCCAACTTTCCACTACGTTCACTCACTCATTCCTCCCCCGCGCACTGCCTTTTCTTCCCAATTTTTTCTCTAACACTAACTTTTCTAATACTAACCTCAAGTATGGATTCACCCGACTTAAACACTTCGAAATCTCTTCTTTCCTCGTCCGATTTCGTTAAGAATCGGGTGAGTTCAACACCCTTTACGTTCCGCCATATCCCGCTTCCGAGCACCTCAGCGTACCGTTTTCTCCTTCTTCCTATTCCACCTCTACTTCAATGACGAATCCGGCTTTACCAATTCCCCTTACCGTCTTCAAAAACCCAAAAATGCCTCCTCCGCTCGCTCGATTTCGTCACGGATTGAGTGAGTTGTTCATCATGTGTTGCACCATACCCATCTTCTACTTGTCACCTTCACACAACCTTTTCTTCCTCCAATTCCTTTTCTGCTTACTTTCCTCTAAAACTGACCTCATCACTAGACTCGCTTTAATAAAAAACCCCTATATCATGCCTTCCCTTGCCCGATTTCATCAGTGAACGGGCGGGCTAGGTGCTTCCGACCGCGATCGATATACTCTCCACCATTTCCGTCTTCAGCGCGAATGCACCTGGCGTGTGTTTTCGAGTCTAGGTCCCTCCCCCCCTTTTGCCACTACGTTCGATCTTCTGCCCGCTCCACTCGACCTCAACTTCCTTCAACCCGACAACGCCCCGCAGTGGTCCGCCCGTCGGCCCTGCCTTAGCATTACACCTCCTGCCTACCGTCGGAAGGCATTCCGCGGGCAAACTTGGTGCCTGCTACGCAAGAATGTGTCGTTGCCCCCCCCCCCCCCCCGAGTGGTACTGACCAGAGACTATTGATGCTCACTAGAGGGAGGGGATCGGAGGAGAGGAACGTTGACTGGTCCCGTCGAAACAGCTCGATCCTGATGCTACCCGCTGACCTCTGGCCGATATCGGCCCTCTGCTGCAGCAGATACCGCACCTGCTGGTGGGTGCCGCTCCCACGTGTTCCCTTGTTGGAGGCTTGAGCACGAAAGTGGCTGCTAATAAGCCTGTTATGGGTTTTTCCCGTAATACTATGGGGGGGGGGGGGGGGGGTAAGTTCGGCGCAGTCACGAAAACAGTTCGCATTTGCACTTCAGGCATTCCCGCGAATACAACACACCCCCATATGACCTCACCGGTCCCGAAACGTAGGTCATATGCATTCAGCATTATCGACTCTTTTGTCTCAGGTGCAATTACAAACTCAAACCCTGACCGCGCCCGGTTCTCAGCAACGACATGGCAGAGGATCATCGCCAGCATCCCTAACGTGCGGACCTATCGAACGAGGCGCGCACACAAGATCAACGACTGTTGCGGCGACCATTTAAAAACCGGTGTCGCGTCCAGGTCAGAGGAACGCCGGAACGTAAGAATAATAAGGATATGGTGCTAAAATTACATTATTCAGAACTTTTAATCATTTAAGATATGACGACCAAGGGAACAAAAAATGCCAGCACCGTTCCGACACCGCCTATCGACAAAACCAAGGAGGATAGTCATGTTGGACCCTCAACTCCTCGGTCCCTCCGCGCCCTTTCTGATACCCCCGCGTCATTGCCGCTCAGTCTCGATCCCTGAACCTCTTTGATGAAAGTCAAATGTTGTAATCAATAATACTAGGTCCAAATCTGGGTCTAGTTTTGACGGATACCTAAATGAACTGATATTGCGCGAAGCGCAGACCTTCCGAAACATTTTCAGAACAACATAGTTGTCGACGTCGTCCTCCGCACGTACGTACAAGTGGCAGGTAAGCGCATCAGTCAACGAGACATAATCTTTCTAATCATAGTTTAATTAGAAATAAATATATGGCCGGTGCCCAGCGCCGACTTTCACAATCATCAAAGAGGAAACCGAACACGCACGCCTTAAGTCTGCGCGCCCACCCACTCTCTTACTCTAGTCAACCATTCAGTCAATCCTAAAATACAGACATAGTTTAACCTCGCGCGGTATACTCAAACTTTAAACTAACCTATTTTCTGTCACCGTAAAAAAACAGGTGGATACCCTTGTAAGGGTATTCGCACCGACAACGGGACTACTACGAGTATGAAGGATGGTTATGAGTTCTGATGACATTGGAGACAGCGACATTGGGACTGTAGGTTGAGGACTACTCTCGAGATCTGATTTCATCTTCCTCTGCAGATGTACCTTGACATTGTGAGATCGATATCTGAGACATTGTGAGACACTGTGTTGGTGACATTTCAGATTTCCGCTACCTCTGACATTTCTCCTCTTTCCCTTTTTTTTTCTTTTTTTTTTTAATGCTTTGGAAACATTGAGTTGACGTCATCTTCCCTCTCTTCCTCCCTTCGTCTCTCCTCCCTCCATTCATCCGTGTATGATCTCAGACCCTGGCATTTCTTGTATGTCCAAGGCTAGGGCTTTCACACCACTGATGCATGATTGAGGGTGTTTGATTGCAGTCCGAGTCAAGTCAGAGTCATTCCATGGGTATCAACTCTTCCGCTGTATTTGTATTAACTTTGTATTATCTGGTCGGTTATGGTAATCTGCCCCATACTTATGACTGTGTTTCACGAGTATGCTGTTCAATGATGATGTCTCGAGACCGTCAGTTTTTCAAAAAAAAAAAAAAAAAAAAAAAAAAAAAAAGTAGGCCCACTCCGGTTGTTATGTATTCGGTGCACAATTTATTATTATTATTTGCTTTGGATCACCAGCTACTTAATTGATTGACTGATTGATTGATCATTGATTGATTATTGGATAAAAAAGAGAAACTCCACACGTTAGTGTGTGTGAGACAGTGAGACTCTCTCTCTCTCTCTCTGTCTCTCTCTCTCTCTCTCTCTCTCTCTCTCTCTCTCTCTCTCTCTCTCTCTCTCACACACACACACACACACACACANACACACACACACACACACACACACACACACACACACACAGATATACACACACATCAAAAGGGTTTTAGGAAAAAGAAAAGAAAAAGAGAAAAGGAAGAAAAAAAAAAAAAGTGAGTGGGCGACCACATTTTTGACATCTCCATCTTCGGCGATTTTTCATTTTGTTTTGGATCATTTAAATGTCCTGTAAATTTAAGGGCATCTACCCTACATGCCACAAAATACACCAAAAAAAAATAATAATAAATTAAAAAATAGGCCCCGAATTGGTTTTTGGAGGGGCCCGAACTTTGGGAAGTTTGGCCTCCGAACGTTCGAGGGGGGGTTGTAGACCTCCCCCAAACGTTCGGGTAGGTAACCCTGGTGCAAGGCGTTTCCAGACCCGGAGAAAAGTGTCTCTGAAGTGCTGGTGGTTTAGAACACTAGTACACAGCCCCAGCCTTGCAGAAATTTGTTCGTTGCCCACCCTGAAAATTTTGCAGCTGGGGTCTACCGGACCACAATGGCTGGCGGCGCCAGCCAAAAAAAAAGAAAGGGGCAAGTACGTTAATGTCACTTTTGAGTACCGAATGAGCATAAAACACACACGCCAGCAAAGAAATAGGCGTCGACTTCAAAAAAGCAAGGAAACTACCAGCAGCCATGGCATCAGACCGGGTGTCATAACTACAGGGGTTGGCCGTGGTATCAGACGAGGAAAGAAAAAAACAAAAACAATATGCCCACCCGATTCTTTTCTGCCCAAATTGTCGTTTCAAACTCACCTCGGCCACAGAGACAGGCGGTACAGAGTGCTCCACGTTGACGCTGCCGCTAGTAGGTTGTGGGCGCTGTTCCGTCACCGCCTCGCACCCTCAGTGAAGCGTTGAGTCGGTATCCACCCTTTGTCTACCCGGTAGGTGATAACCATCTCTGCAGAGTTTGGGGGGTATATGAGTCAGAGAATAGTCCCTACGGTAGGCGTCTACCTATGTGAATGATGAGAATAGGCATGCGCCATTAAGGCGCCTACCAAAGGTATTACAACGGACACAGGCAACATGGGGGTGGATGAAACGGTCATGTAGCGTTTTAGCTACTTGGTCAAATACCAGTTACGTAAAAGGGAGTGACGAAGACAAAAAAATTGGATGTCGCCATTTCAGCTATCCAGTGTCAGGACTAAGAGAAGAAAAGGACAATTTCATTGTGGGGTGGATCAGAGGCATGAGGCCACTTGGCGCTATGGACGTTGACCAGTACAGCAAACAAAGGTCGGCAACTTCAAGAGTAAGCGAAGGTATAGCCCTTCCTTCTTAATCTCATGCCTCCGTTTATTGATCTATATTGTAACCTGAGTTTTGTGGATCGTATGCTTCAAGATGGCTTTCGTGGATTTAACAATTAGGTAGTTAGTTTAACATATAGTCTACTGTTAGTTTAAGTTATTTCAAGAAGGATTCTTATCGCTGTTCGAACTGCACATACCAACAAGTTTAGGTGAATACTTGGCTAGATCCTTTGTCGTGTATGGATTGTACGTGTTATGGTGGCTAAGTGGAAGGGAGTTAAATCGGGGTTCCCAAGGACATTAGGAACTTTAATCGATTAAGGGGGAACCAACGTTAATTCGCGTACCACATGGCAGGGGTGGATTGCTGAAAAGGGGTATGCTGAGGGTCAGTACTCTATTTTGTTCCTGATTCCGTTTAGGGTTAACCCGACCATCGGCGGCTATTGATAGGCTCGACCCTTTCAGCAGGTGGCATTTTGAGCTTGCCCCACAACAAATCCGGGAATTAACCAATCATCAAAATGGCATCTCCCGAAGAGGTCGAGAGTGAGAGAATCCAAACTATGATAGCAACATGTTTTGAGGACGGGATTTTCCCAGAGGGACTGAATCACAAGACAATGGAGATTGAGGGTTGGACAACAAAAATCACTTTGAATCCGGAGTTGGATGATGCTGTCGTAAATTGGTTAAAAGAACGTAGGGTAGTTATCATCTTTCAGGAAAACGGTAAATTGCCGCCTAACAAAATCAAGGAGATGATGATTAAAATTTATGAGGATGTTTGGTATTCAAATCCGTTGGTCAACCCATCTTTGAAGAGGGGTAGGGTAAAAAATGAGGGCGGCAGTGACTGGCCAAGGGGGCCAAGGGGGCTCTAGTCCTGGGAGAGTTCCCTATTCGAGTGCTGGTCCGAGTGGACCTTTGGGCCCGCAGCTTGTTATCAGAACACCCCCCCCAAAGTAAGCCACCATTTCCCCAGCACAGCACTGCGGCCTCTCACCCTCACTACTCACAACAACCATCCCAGACACAATAACGATTTCAACATACCCCACTCCCCTTCATTCCACAAACATTGAATTTCGCCTTCTCAACCCACCCACACCAACCATCATTCAATTATCACCAGCAAGGGAGTGTCCCAACACCCCCGCCACCATCATTTCAGTTTGGTGTACGAACACAGCCTCACACGCAAACCCCCTCTCATCAGAGTCATGCCTCGCCTATTTATAGTGTCAGGACAACAGTACCTCGCCTCACTTCGCTGCAGGGTTGTCCATTCGGACCAAGGATCCAAGTTGGGCCTGGTATAGTCAATGCTAAGTTCTATATGTCAAGTCCCATCCTAGGAACAGGTCACCGGGGACAACAAAGCACACAGCCTGGCCCGTCGGTGGTACCCTCCTGTAGCCAACACAATAATCCCATCTACGAGCTAGAACCCTTGCTGCCTGGCATCGAATCAGTAGACGTTGGGTCAGCCAGGACATCAGCCTCTACAGAGGAGCACATATCTGAGGAGCCCTACTTCGTTGCAGCAACACCGGGGTCCAAGCTTGCAGACATGTCTGGAACTGCTAGTAAAGCCAAGGGAGAGGAATCGCAAATAGGAAGGGATGCCAGATCGGGTTCGGTAATACATGGAACCAGTGCCCAACTAAGGAATAAGGAGGGCAATCTGCCCCCGGGCCAGAGAAAGTAGAAAAGTCTCTTGAAACAGCGGAGAACAAATTTGGAAGGAGAAAAGTATTCACGGTCCTTTAGCTTCTCAGACAATGAGTCTTCGGCCTCATCTATAATCCCGACAGCAGACATACTTTGGCAAACGGATGAAGGACGTTCAAATGAACCATCGTTGGGTACGCCTCGAGGCACGGCATCAGTCCCCCCAGAAGCGAGCTCAACAACAAAGCTCATAGTACCGACCATCTGCGTACCAGACTCGAACGGAACACTGATTCTCTGTCACGACTCAGGCAACAACAACCTGGGTATGTCCTCATTTGCAATAGACCACCCACTCGATAACGAAACTATTTTGAGATGCGTTAACGATCTGCTGAGAAATCGTTTTCCCTGCAGAGTTATCCCCAATTTAACAATGGGATGGGTGGTCAGACAGTCTCCTGACGGTACCTTGCATCGGTTGTATGTTCTTTTTGTTCACCTTTGTCTCCCTCCAAATGCATACCTAGTTTTGGAACAAAAGGGAATCCGTTGGGCGTTAGAGAGTTGGTTCGATTCCGTTCGTAACACCTACCTAGCACACATACATTTGGAGGATGGGTTACCGGTGGACTTTGTGGCAGAATGTAACACGAAGTGTGAAGGGAAGGAACATGTACTCCCTTTTCTTCAGAGATAACCTCACCACAACTTGGCTCTCTGCGAAAGAATCCAAGAAGGAACGTCAAAGGAAAACCCCTAACAAAGGGGTCGACCGCATCCGTGAACATTCCGGTCGTATCCCATCTAAATTAACCGTTTTTCGGTAATCTCGCGGAATGTTAGGGGGCTAGGTGACAGAGAAAAACGTACTCATCTCAAAACTTGGATTCACATTCAGAGAGCACAAATGATCTGTCTTCAAAAAATTAAGTTAGACAATCACAAAATTAAGGAGTACAGCACTTGGTGGAACGGGTCACAACTGTGGGCCCCAGTGGATGGCACGAAAGGTGGTACAACAATTCTCATACACCGGGACTTAGATTTCGACTGGGTGGATGAGCGTATTGATAACTGGGGGAGATGGATGTGGATTAAGAGGATTTTGGCAGGCGAAACATGGGCTTTTATAAGTATGTACGCTCCGTCTGAATGCAAGGAACGTCTGTCCTTTCTTACCGACCTGGAAGGGTCGTTACCAAACATAGACAACTTGGTACTAACCGGGGACTGGAACATGGTATTGAACCCGACAACCGATACGCTGGATGTTAGACCTATTCGGACAGATGCCAAGTTGCTTATGCGTTTAAAGTTACCCACCCTACGGAGTTTGGCTTCACATGGTATCCTGCTTGTAGAAACCAGCCTACGGTTAGGAAACAATGCAGGTTGGACATAGTGTTTGTTCGTGCTTCAGCTTCGGAATCCCTATTATTTTTAAATCTTGTGGTTGACCCCTTCTCTGACCATTACCCAGTGGTTGCCAGCTTCCTGTCAGGACCTTGCATAGACAAGGAAAGAGGGTACCTCAGACTGAATAAAAAAATTATGAGGGATGTGGCCGTCTGTGAATGGGTTAGGGAATAAAATGGTGCATGGAAACAGACTAAACCTTGTTTTCCGACAACGGGAGATTGGCTCACAGCAGGACTGAGAATCATAGCAAAAACTCTTTCTATCTTCTCCATTATTAAAGCCTTTTTTAGGAATAAAGAAGAAGATATATGTAAAAAAAAGATAGAAGAAGTGGAGGCAGCAATGGGCCAGCACCCTGTCTCCGATGCGTTCTAGGATAGAGAAAGGATACATTGGTTGGTCAAATGAGAGGAAATACAACTTAACAAACAAAAGATGTGGCTGGAGAGATGTAAAATCAAGGGTATGGAGAAGTTGGACAGAATGAACACCGAAACCTTTGCTTTGGTGAAACACCAATCCACACAACACCGTACTTCGGAAACCATTGGCATGTGCAATTATGCGGTGACATATTTTAAGGATATTTTGTCATCCCGTAAACCTGTGGGAAAAGTCGATAGGGATCTGACGGCATCCTCAGACTTTTGGGCCAACACGGTAGCAAAAATCCCGATCCAAGGTAGACTGCCTTTGATAGGCCCATCACGACAAACGAACTGACCCATGCGGTCGGTCGAATGGCGAAGAAGAAAGCCCCGAGGGAGGATGGCCTTCCTATCGAATTCTTCCTGAAATTTTGGGATTTGTTTTGTGCAGATCTAGTTTTTATATGTAGTGAGGTTATACTTGGCACCCTTCTTCCAACCAGCATAACCAAGGGCATCATCGTGTTGTTGTTCAAGAAAGAGGAAAAAAACAATATTCGTAATTTGCGCCCAATTTCTTTGTTGAACACAGTATACAAACTGTTGGCAAAAACATTGGTCATTAAAATATTGGTCATTAGACTCGCAGACTATCCACCTGGGTTAATGGGGGCTGATCAAGAAGCAATTGTGAAGGGAAGGTCGATCATGGATAACATTGTTACAATAGCAGAGGTTATGGAGGTAATAGCAGACGAAGAGTTGGATATGGCAGTGCTCTTTCTGGACCTAAGAAAAGTATATGACCGAGTGAATTGGACCTTCATGCTGACCTCCTTAAGGCATGCAGGGATAGGACCGTCTTATTGTATATGGGTCAAAGCCCTGTATTGCTACTCTACATCATCAGTTATGGTTAATGGTCGTATTTTTGACCCCTTCCCGTTGACATGGTCCCTGAGACAAAGGTGCCCGTTGAACCCTCTCCTGTTTGTT
This sequence comes from Chara braunii, assembly GCA_003427395.1. Taxonomy (NCBI): domain Eukaryota; kingdom Viridiplantae; phylum Streptophyta; class Charophyceae; order Charales; family Characeae; genus Chara; species Chara braunii. Next base: position 375,703 of record BFEA01000848.1, on the reverse strand, counting down.
ATCCAAATGGATGTTATGTTTAATAATATTGGACAAAACCCATATATTTCAGGGATGCGGGTCAGGGGTCATGCTCAATTTAAAGGAAGTGCCTTAGTGGATGACCTCTCGATAGTTAGTAAGAACACGGTCGGGTCATTAACTGCAGTGAAAGCCATCTTAGTGGAGTATTGCGACCTGTGTGAAGCTCAAGTGAACTGGAAAAAATCTGTTTTTTTTTCCTACCAGATCAATATAACATTACACAAATTTTGCGATGAAAAAGATCCCTGCAGATTCTGCTGAAAAGTTCCTTGGTGTGCAGGTTTCGCTGTAGAACTGTGACAAAGTCCAGGACCAGATTCTCCTAGATAGAGTGGAGCAGCGTATCAAGAAGTGGAAGACAACTTTTGGTCTCTCATAGATGGGGAGAGTTTTGATCCTTAATGCTTCAGTATTCTCTTAGTTGTGGTACGCGGGATCGATTCGGCGTCTGGGCAAAGCCACTGCAAAAAAAATCAAAGTTACGGTCACGAAATATGTGTGGAAGCCCGACGCAGAAGGAGATGGGGGTGTTATGCCTAAACTGGCATGGGATAAGTTGACAACGCTCAAGGACGAAGGGGGGTTAGCCTTACTAGACCTACAACGTCAAAACACTGCACTGCTATGTAAATGGCCAGTTAAAGCAGTGCACGACATGTAGGATAGATATTGGGTGGAGCCATAGCTGCGCTGAAGAGCACGCACAGGAAGGAAGTGGGGAAGGTCGTCACGTGGGTTCGCCACGTCAGCCACTACAGGCTCGTGGGGACGTGGACGCGGGTCTCCCTTGGGGAGGCAACATGTGGCAGCAGGAGCGGACGTCAGCCACGGCAGGCTCGTGGGGACGTGGACGCGGGTCTCCCTTGGGGAAGCGACAGGTGGCAGCAGGCGCGGACATCTTGGTGGTGACTTCAGAAAACCACGACAGGGCGAGAGGCGAACTCTTGATCGCCTGGAAATTACCACGTCGGTCGCGGCAGGCTCGTGGGGTCGTGGATGTGGGCCTCCCTTGGGAAGGCGACAGGTGGCAGTAGTAGCGGATGTCTTGAAAGTGGCCTTAGGGGTTTGGTAAGCAATCGGGGGTCTTCTTGCTGGAGCCGATCTGAAGATACGAGCACAGGCTTCGGGACAGTGACGACGTCGTCGTATGTGTGTTTGGGGGAGAATACGCAAACTCCATTCAGCGACTGAAGGGGCTTCTGAACGAAGGTGGTATTTCGGGCATTTCCCCTCATCAACCCCATCGTTGTCTCTCGTCTTCGTATCATCGTCCTCATCCTCCTTCCCTCCCCATCATCAATCCCCCCTGACCCTCTTCTCCCCGGTCCAGCCCCAATCCGCGTTTCTGCTTCAATCGCGTCCATCATTAGCCCTATGCACTAATCACCCATCTCATCCTCTCTTCTCATCCACATCAAGTCCTCTTGAATCTCTCGGCATTTTCTCCCTGTCTTCATCCTCCCTCCCTCCTCACCATCTCTCGTCCTCTCTTCTCATCCACATCGAGTCCTCCTCAATCTCTCGGCATCTTCTTCCTGTCTTCATCCTCCCTCCCTCCTCACCATCAATTCCCCCTGATTCCCTCGCTTCATCCCAATCATCATCAGCCCCATGCAGGGATCATCCATCTCAACCTCGTTTCTTTTCTACATTAAATCCCCCTCAATCTCTCTCCCTTGGTTTCCCACTTACTCATTATCAATCATCCTGTCCTCCTTCTTCGGGTTTCCCCCCCTCTTCATCTGAACCCTTTGTTGCCTGCCATCGAATCCTTCTGAATCTCGCTCCCTTGGTGCCCCATTGGCTCATCACCCCAACGCCTCTCATCGTTTCTCCATGATCTTTCGTCATCCTATCCCTGACTTCATCGCCCCCCTCCGCAGCCCATCTCAACCTCGTTTCTTCTCTACATCAACCCCCCTGAATCTCTCTCCCTTGGATTCCCACTTACTCATCATCCATCATTCTGCCTCCCTTCTCTGGGGTCTCTCCCCCCTTCTCATCAGTCCCCCTAGAACCCCTCCCTCCCGAGCCCTTCGCAGCCTACCATCATCTCACCAGCGACCTCCTCCTCCTCCTCCTCAGCTTGTCCACTCTGTGCTGTTTGCGATGCACCCAGCTGCAACTGTCCCTCCTCAGCTTGCCCACTCTCTGCTGTTTGCGACGCACCCAGCTGCAACGACTGTAGCGTCGTTACCCACGGCCCCCCGTGCCCCCTTCTACACCACCCCCTCTCCTTCTCCTTTGATCCCACTGCAACGCTGCAGCTGCCATCCGCCTCCTTGCTTTCTCTCCTTTTCACCCTAGTAAACACGCACCCCGATATTATCATCACCTCCATCATTGCCGACTCTCCCCGTCTGATCCCCTGGTCGTGGAGAAGACGGAAAAGCGTCCGAGAAGAGTGGGGAGGGTAAGGGAGGGAAGGAGAAAGGTGGGGTGGAAGTTCAGGAGGGAGAAGAAGGAAATAAATCCAAAAGAAAGGTTGCCGCTGATCAGATTGAGCGGGGCCAGTCTATTTTCGCCCGGTTTCAAGCTCGCAGCAGAAGGAGGAGACATGGTTGGTCTGGAGAACGGGAAAGGAGAAAGGAATAGCCATCTATGCAGAAGAAAACAACCGAAAATAAGTACTTATCGTAAATACACAAAAAGTAGGAAATCGGGATTGACACTTCTCAAAAAACAAAAAAGAATGGCTAGACTCTCGCACAATCAGAGGAGCCACAAGAGAGAAGAATCTATGCTCCTCTTCAGGGGAGCCATGAGACAAGCTGCCCTGAAGCTCCTGGCAACACCCCCAACGAAACCACAAAAACGGAAAGAACGAGTCGCTTGCGAAGCAACAGAAACACAACCCACAGTCCAAGAGGGCAATACTCTCCCACAGGGACAGGAAGGGGAAGAGGGCAGCAAGAGCAAGCCACAGGGGGAGCACTCCAAGGGGAATGAGTCACGCGAGGGCCAGCCAACATGGACATGGGGGGAACGTCAGAGATTGAACTCGGTCGGACCTGTAGGCCCCGGACAATCAAAGAGGGAGGGGGGGCAATCAGGGAAGCAAGAGACATGGGCTGATAAACTTAAAAGCCCTTTCCAAAACAAAACCCTCCAGGTACAAAGAAAGGACCCTCTAGCCCAGACCCTCCACCTCCCCATGTCCAGTCTCTCCACAGCCCGAGCCTTCTTCCTCTCACGTTTCCTTACGCCCTCGGAGCAGAAAGTCGTGGAAAGTGGCGGAAGGAAGATGCAGGTCAAATCCTACCCCCTGCAAAAGATGGCTGAACGTGATACCATCTACCAGAAACATGCGAACAACTGGGTCTTCCACGACGATGCGGCTTTCAAATCCATTAATGACAAAATTAAGTGGATAAGCAAGCGGCTAACGTCTCTCAAAGGTTGCGTGGAGGCAGCGCAAGACTACTTCTTAATCCAGCCAGTCTCATCCACCATCTTCACGATCCTGTGCCTTCACGAGAAAGACAAACAGGCAATCGATGGATGGAGGAAACTGAGATGTGACCGGTCGGAGGTACGCATTTACCCGTAGGTCCCGCTGAAACAGGGACCAGAGGAGAAGAGGGCTCAGATGATGGAAGAACACTATTGGGTTGAATTTAGACACATCCCCATAGAAATCCAGGCCGCTTTCATCCACGATTTGGGGGAACAATACGACATTGTGAACTTTATTGATCCCGTCCCATCCTACGTAGCCAGAAGAGATGACTACCTGATGCTAGCCCTCGATTTCCCGCCCTCCCAACCGTTCGCAATGAATGACATACCCCTTTATAGGGTGGGAGGCGAGGAAAATAGGATACACACCGCCCACAAACATAGGTCATGGTGCTTCCGCTGCAAAGCATACGGACACCTTTGCACGGACACCGCCTGTCCCAACAACCCCGGCAAGCAAAACAGGGTCACTGGCCGCCTCCTGCGAGACCTCATCCGAGGAAACCTGTGGAGGACTGTGGACCCGGGACACGAAGGGTGGGTATACCTAGAGAGGGAGGGGGGAATGGAAGGCCAAATAGATGGAAGTGGGAGAAACCTGGAGAACCAAATTAGGATACTAAGCCCCCAGACACATGGACACCAGCAGAGACAGAGGGCCTCAAAACCCACCAGCAGTCTGCCGAAGTGGGCAAGGAGCACCACAAAATTGGGGTAGAACCGACAGCCCCCCCACTAGTTATGCAACAAGAACAACAACCTCAATTGAAGAGAGACAGCAGGGGGGCTATGCAGGAACCAAGGTGCGAGCAGACACATGGTCATTTGGAGTGGAGAGCTATAACATCCCTGGGGCAGCAAAAGCAACCAGCGCTATGTTACCGCGCGTTCATTGAACACGCGTTTCGCGTTCAAGCTTTAAACGCAGTGAACGCGCGTTCAGTAAACGGCGGTAAACGCGTTTGACGCGTTTGCGCAGGGGGTTGTGCGGGGTGGGGGGGGCCTTTGGGCAATGTGGGGAGCGGCCGTGGTGCTTGGGGGGACTGTGTGCAGTGTGGAAAGCGGCGGCGCTGCTTGAAGGGGGCTGTGGGCCAATGCCCTAGACAAAAGAGAGAAAAAAAAAATACTCCTTTTTTTTCAGGGGGGTGGAGGAAACCCCCTAACACGGCTCGGACAGCCCGTGCAGGCTGTCGGAGGGGTCCTCGCAGCCATATGGCTCAGACCTGCCCACCGAAATCGAGGCAGGCATCGAGTATGAAGAAGAGCACGAGCTGGCCAAATATATACTCAAGATTCAAGTTCAGGTCTGTGTTTCAGCAGTTATGGGTTGCTCACTGCACGTGATTCTCAGGGCTTGGCTGCACTACTCACTACTCACCAAATGTGCAAAACTAGAATGAATCTTCTGCAGAACATGGAATAATGCGCCGCCATATGTTTTGTCTCTTGTGCATATGCTGAGTAGAGGCCCTTAGGGCCACTGCACGTATTCCTAAGAAAAGAAAAACGATTTTTCTTTTTTTCTGTTTTTCTTTTTTCTTGTTTTATTTTTTCTCGTTTTTCTTGCTTTTCTTACGAATACGTGCAGTGGCCCTAAGGGCCTCTACTCAGCACATGCACAAAAGACATGTTCTGTAGAAGATTTATTCTTTTTTCCTTTTCTTCTTTTTTCTTGTTTTTTTTTTTTTTTTTT
>BFEA01000848.1:328193-362157 GCA_003427395.1 Chara braunii | reverse complement strand
GGTTGTTAAAAAAAAAAAAAAAAAAAAGGGATAGATATTGGGTCGCATTGGCTGAGTATCAACTGGCCAAGGATTGGGACTTAAGAAGGGGCGAAGACATATGGATTCTTATAACGCTGCAATCATACCTTCGTCGGAAGCCCACCTCCCCCTTCTGGCAGGGAGTGCTATAGGCATGGAGGACATTGGCACCACAACCAAGGAAGGAACCGATTTCGAGAGACGAAGTGCTGAGACAACCACTGTCCTACAATCGATGGATCAAGCAGTCGGATGGATCAGTCTTCCCAGCCTCAGCGGGAAGAGGCGGATTTGGCAGAGTATGTATAGAACGGGGTGTAGTTCGTATTGAAGACATCTGGGACGGCGTCCAGCTTTGCTGGCACACTCCCCAAAGAGTAAGGAAGGAATTGGGGAAATTGCGGCATGTGGAGCAAAGACTTGCAGACCTGATTGAGGCAGTACCGCAGGAATGGAAAGAGAAGCTGAGGGCTGGGCAAAGGAACCGTGGTGAATGGGGCACACTGACCTTGGCGTTAAGTGGCGTTGATCAGCAGTACCTCAAATTCGGAGATAAGGAAGGCGGCAAAGCGGAAGTTTGGACAAGGCGACAACAGGCTGGCATCCCGTGTGACATATTGAAGTTCAAGGAGGAGAGTGTGATTGCAGTCGGACGTTTTACAGAGGAGAAGGGTGTCAATTCAGTTTAGCAAGACAGGCGCCTCTCACCCTGTCTTATGTATGGGAGGGACTCCGCTGAGACGGATGCGTTTAGATATTGGCCTGTATGGTTGGCCTCAGCTTCGGCGTGCCCCCAATATTCAACAGTATACTGCCTGGGCACACACATGCTGAGACTGAAGGGGAGTTCAACTGCCAAAATTCAAGAAACTCATCCATTCTCAGACACGGTGTCCCCCTTTCATGCACCTACTACCAAGAGATGTGGAAGGTCTGTAAACGCATACCAAGTACCAAATGTGTGTCTCTGCTTTGGCTACTGATCCATAAGGCCCCACTGGGCGCAGAAAGCCTGTTTAACAAAGGTATGGAGGTCGATGTTGTCTGCCCTATATGCCATCACAGTTCAGAAACAAGGAGCCACTTGTGGGGAGAATGCCCGCTCTCGGCTTGCATCTGGAAATGGTGGGCATTCCACTGGAAGGAACTCGGAGGACCACGAGAAGTGGAATGGGACCTCAGCTGGGCGCTTACCGGCATGCTTCCTGCCACACTCAGCTATGGGAAAGGTTGGGGGTATGTCGCAGTCGCCTGTCGAGCGGTGGCTATCTGGTGGATATGGAAGGAAAGGAACTCTATTCTCTTTCAAAAGAAGTTCATGTCAGATACAACCTTAAAGAATGGCATGAAAGCCATGGTCCGACAGATGATTGTGGTCGATTGGCACAGGAAGGTCCTCGGCAGACAAGAACCAGAGAGATGTAAAGCAAGATTGTGGTTTCTGCGTTCATGGGCCAAAAGGAACAGGTTGGCAGCAGTCTCCCTAGTGGGTAAGCTGGTATTATCCCGCTGGCTACGTCTAGACAGCACATGACTTTTATAACTAGCGTCACCAGGTAATGGGGCTAAGTCAGTAAGAGGATAGTAGCAGTTCTGGCTTGACATCTTGATTTGAAGTCGCGATACTAGATAAAGGCAGTCCTTTAGCATTGCTGTACCTGGTCACTCCGTACGGCACATGCTGCCCATTGTTGGCACTGCAACTTGGTCATAGACCCCGCATTAGGGCTCGGGGAGTGGTCGTTCGTAAGTTGGTCTGTTTTCTTGCATCTGCTGGTGTTTGACGTTTTCCTTGTGTTTGTCTTTTGGTTCTTTCATTTGTTTAGCAGAGTTAGGTGCGAGCTTAGTCTCGTAAGCTAAGATGGCTGAAGCTGCCAGATGATCACCAGGTAGAATTGTGAGGTCCCCGGCCTCGTTGGTTATCCCCTTTTATATGAAATGACTTTTTTTAAATAAATAAATAAATAAAAAGAGGAAACTCACCTCGTGATATCTGTGCGGCTGCATGGTCTTTTTTGCCTTTGCAAACTCAAAACCTGCCACGTGCGCCATTTGTTTCAGAAAGAAAAGAAGTGTGCCGATGGCGGTCCGGAAAAGCTTGGAGCGCTCTGTGGCCCGGCTGTACTGGTGGTTAAATCAAAAGATTAAGGGGAAACTGTGGCCGTGGCACACTTTTAGTTTGAAATAGGCAACAAAAGACAAAGTAGCACCAATGTCATGATGCAAGTTTCTAAATGTGCAAGTTTAGCGAGGCTCTGAAACTACGCCAGTCATTACCTGCAGTGGGGCTTGGCAGATTTAAGGTCGCCTTTTTGGCTCCACTTCGGGAACTGCTGAAGTCTCCGATTCTGAACGTCGGGCGTGACTCCAACGTACTTGCCCCAAAGAAACCACCAGTACTTGGCCCAGCTATCGATGCCGAGCCGGCCAACCCCCTGCGCGCCAAGTTTTGCCGAACCGTCGGGGCGCCATTTCGACTTTGTTTTGACTGGCGCTTCCAGCCATTTTTGTCCGGGACCCCGAAGCCCTGCAGGCGCGGCGCGTTAACGGGGAAGCACCGCGGCCGATAGCTGGGCCAATTACTGGTGGTTTAAACGACCAGTACCTTTCCCCGCTTGAAATCTAAGACGCGCCGGGTAACATAGTAGTCAAGTGGGGGAGGGTCGCCGGTGATAAATTGAATCGGCGGCCCACGTTTCGTTTGGGGCCTCCGACACGGCCCGCGGCCGACATATGGGGAGAGACAGTTAACGGAGGCCTCAATTTTCAGACCACTTGTCAGGCCATTTATAACAAAACCCAAGGGTCATTAAAGGTACTGGTGGTTTCAGAGAGGTAACTAATTTGTGGCCAAAACTCGGGGCCAAGGTTACCAAGAGATCTTGCCAAGCTTATGACGTTGCATGTACCAGCTCGGCCCACCGGGCCTGAGATCTGCAATGTATGCTCATTTGGCAGAGGGTCATGTCCCTCTGGAATGTTTGGTCTAGTGAGAGTGGAGCTTTTTAGGGGGCCAGGAAGGAGCAGTCACGGTCATTGGTTATCCTGTGGTCAAATGGTGCCTGCGGCAAAAGCTTGGGCACTTTCATGTCATGCCTGCCTTGCTTTGGGACCTTGCCGTTTCACTTGGTCATGGATTTTTCTGAATTGAAGTCAGGACTTGGGGCGCTCAGCATCAGACCTACTAGGGGAGGATGCTCTTACCACCCCAGCTAGTAGGCTGAGGTGAGGTTTTCCAAAAAAAAAAAAGAAAAACCTGGTGACCCATCCACATGCCAGACACCAGATGGTCCAGACTAGATCCGGCTCCTCGGATCTGGTCTGCAGCAGGAGGTCCCCAAAAAATAATTTTATGATTTTTATTATTGTTTTCTCAAATTCGGTTTCGAATTTCTAGATTACCACAGGCAAAAGTTGTTAATAAAGTATAATATTCGGAATTTACTCCTAATGCATCTGGATTCTGGACCACAGACTATGGACAGTCTGGACACGTCCATATCAGAAAATATATATGAGTTGATGAAACTCTGATGAAACAGTGTGTCACAGCACCCCGTTTCTTGTCCTTTTCCCCTTTTCTGCCAACCAATCACTGGGTGCTTCGTTGTCACAGTACATACATATACATATGTGGTATGTACGTATATTTTATATATATTTGACTATATATAGTCACATATCTATGAACTAAATATATAAGTATACATATACCTATATATAGTATATACATATATATACATAATACTGTTAATACATATATACGATATACATATATATATATATATATACCGACGAAACAGTTTGTCACAGCCCCTCATTTGTTGTCCTCTTCTCCCTCTCTGCCTACGGTTTACCGGGCAGTTCTATTTGACGATATATATCGTCAAACAGAGCTTCCCAGTAAACCGTAGGCAGAGTGGGAGAAGAGGACAACAAACGAGGGGCTGTGACAAATATATATATATCGTCAAATAGAACTGCATATATATATATATATATATATATATATATATCGTCATTAACAGAACTGCCCGGTAAACCGAAGGCAGAGAGAGAGAAGAGGACAACAAACGAGGGGCTGTGACAAACTGTTTCGTCAGAGTTTCACCGACTCATATATCTGTCTCTTATACACATCTAGATGTGATCGTCATTAACAGAACTGCCCGGTAAACCGTAGGCAGAGAGAGAGAAGAGGACAACAAACGAGGGGCTGTGACAAACTGTTTCGTCGGAGTTTCACCGACTCATCAGGAGGCTGAACCCTCAACAGTCTGCAGAATCCCCTCACTGATTACACTGTAAATGATAATCTACCTTAACCAAAATCAAAGTAGACTTTTATCGTCATTAACAGAACTGCCCGGTAAACCGTAGGCAGAGAGAGAGAAGAGGACAACAAACGAGGGGCTGTGACAAACTGTTTCGTCGGAGTTTCACCGACTCATCAGGAGGCTGAACCCTCAACAGTCTGCAGAATCCCCTCACTGATTACACTGTAAATGATAATCTACCTTAACCAAAATCAAAGTAGACTATCACTCACCCACACCAGATGGAAAACTCTACAGACTGTCGGTTCACACCCCATCACAAGCCAGCAAAACATCCACGAAACAAAGAAAGGTCTGTCACAGCCAAAAAATACATATATATATATATATCGTCAAATATATATATATATATATATATATGTATCGTATATATATGGTCAAACAGAAGTGTATATATATCATCGAGTATATATGTATTATAACGTATATACATGTATACATGTATATATCGTGACATAGAGCTGCCCGGTATATATATGTATGTACATTATGTGTATACATATATGTATGTGTAGTATACATATATTTATCCTCTTGGCAGTTATCATCCAGAAACTATAATGAGAAGAATGTGTGCTTGCAGGAGTGCAAGGTCCACTGAAATAAAGCCAGAACATACCACCAATGGTGGTGCTGCTTGTGGTGCTGCTTGCTGGTGCTGCTCACCTACCGTCTCTATTTACAGTATCCCACCGAGGACACCAATGGAAGTTATATATTGGCAAAAGTAAGCTGCCTTATCTCAAAGACTATCTTCAAGAGAACTCCAGCTACCCTCCCTTGAAAATAAATCCACAAACATGTAACCGTACATACAAGGAGAGGTGTTTTTTTGTGTGCCAGTTTAAACCTTCCCGCACTCTTTTGTGAAGGCAGCACTGAAGTATGACCTGCATGCACTTCATGATCTCAAGCGGTGGTCATTGAATGTGCATGTTTGGGAAACATGAACAACCAATGTTGCACAGTCCTTTTTTTTTTTTTTTCCAAAAGGGCCTCAATCCGCGCATCCAGAAGACTGCATAACAAAAACAAACTTGAACGGGGCAAACGGCCTTTCTTGTTTGCTTGTCGGTAATAAGTAACCGGACTGCTGCCCCCGAGAAGAGATGGGGCGCCTGTGTGAGTGTGTAGTTCAAAAAAAAAAAAAAAAAAAAACACTCGAACTCAAGCTCGGCCCAAACTCAAAGTCAGCTAGGACTTAAATTCAACTCTGAAATGAACTCAATTCAAACCCAAATCTTTTTTTTTTTTTTTTTTTTTGATCGTGGAAACGGGGGGCAGTTTGTTACCCACTACACCAAGAATATTAACTTTATGAGGCTCAGGTCCGATTCTAAGCGGAAGAAGGCCCATAACTGAGCGTTTCTTTTTTTTCTCAAGCCCAGATTGTTGTAGAGGCCAGTTAGTAGGCACACATTGATCGCAGGTCCCATCCCATCCTCACGTAAGTACTCCTAGCGCACCCCCTATCTCTACTATCCTACCTCAGTGTGACCAGCACTCAGGACCATTACCCTACTAGTATCGAGGGGGAAAAGGCATGCACAACTACAGTGGTAGCCTAGGATAAACCTGGTGTCGATATATATCTGTGTTACCTGGCTGGTTCAACTGGACAGCCAGACCCAGGTGGCCCTGAGGTACCTGCCCAGCTAAACGTGAGCAAGTGTAAACGAGGAAAGGTCTTCTTTTTTTCGTTTTAATTATAATAAAGATCTGTTACGGTCCCACACCCAGGCTGTTTACCATTTCCAGTCTCTGACAGTGGGCAATCGTCTAAGTGGGGGACAGTGGAGAGGCTGGTCGGTTTGGTCTGGTGTCAACATGTGTGTGTCCACACAATTCTACTTGTGTGCGGATGTTAGTCAACATCCCCAAGCTCTCGCTCTCATTCCATCCTCGTACCGTCACAAACCATCCGTAAACAAAAAGAAGTATAGATGAGCAATATAATAGAAGGTGCAAGGTTCCCCACGTTTGTGTGGTTGATCGGGATGCCGCGGGGGGACACACTTGCACAAATATATATAGTTTTCCCAATCTATAAAAACAAAGGTAGAGGGCAGAAGACAACATACCTAGCACAGAAGGCGCCACCAGCAAGAAGCCCCTACCAGAGGGAGCATCGTCCGGGAAAACTTGGAGAGCCCTCCGAGTTAGCCCACAAGCACAGCAGCACTGGCACCCCTATTCCTCCCAAACAGCACACTAACATCACCACTATTTCTATCAATCCGTGGCTAGACAGTCCCCATCTTCTGTCTAGCCTCTGGAGTATATAGAGTACCATAAACCCAAAGACCACAAGATCTTCACGCAACACCAGGAGGGCTACTGATTAAAACACCCTGGAAGTCCCCGTTTCTTTCATGTGCTCCAAAAGAGCAGCCCATGGGAATGGCATCCACAGCAAACACTCTTTGAGCCTCCTCGCCAAGATACTGTGGCCAGAACTCCAAGCATACATTCACAGAATCTCCACGCGACACCGGGAGAACTACTGCTTAAAACACCGTGGAAGCGCCAGGATCTTCCATGTGCACCAAAAGGGCAGCCCGTGGGAGTGACACCCACATCAAAGACTCTCTGAGCCTCCTTGCGAAGATACCGTGACCATGACTCCAACCAAGCATTCCCGCCCAAAAAAACTGTGGCCACCCACAAACATTTCTTCATCAACAGACAGCCCATGCTCTACAGCAGGGCAAAGAATTCGGTTATGTATGAATAAAGAACAACCAACAAATTATCCAAACACAAAAAAGAATAGCTGGCCACCCACAAACATGCCTTCATCAACAGACAGCCCATGCTCTACAGTAGGGCAAAGAATTGGGTTATGTATGACTAAAGAGCAACCAACAAATTATCCAAACACAAAAAAGAATAGCTCACTAGTATTGGGTGTATATCAAGCCATGGTGCTACCGTGACGTTAATCACGGCGAGTCGTGCTCACATCAGACTGCGAGTATTACGTACCGATGCTAGATTCAACAAGTGAGACAGCTAGTCATCCATTCAGGGGCCTAGTGGGAGTATGGACGCTTTGCAGATTTTCATCACTCTATACAGATAAGCAGTGTTGCGAGCGAAAGGCATGTCATCACACAGATTGGGTGGGGTTCTAGATTCCCTAGAGCAAAAGAGGAGGTGGGTAGCAGACGAGATCAAATGAAGCAACGGAGGTCACTGGGTACGTCAGCGATAGTGAAAGAGGTAGGAGGGAGGGGGGGAAGAGGAGTGGGGTCACAAAAAGCACACGTATGCGAAAACAAACGGCAAGTTGCTTGTTCCCTCAAAAGAAGCGCCCTTCACAAACACTCGGTATATAGTATGCTACTACCATGCGGTATAATTCGAACTGGGTAAGCATATTGACGCAGATGTTCGCGGTAGGGAACCTCGTTCACAGCACATGCGTATATTCAGAACAAAAAAATCCCAGAACACTCAGGTCAAACCAAGAAGCTCACATGCTGGGAAGATTCCGCCACTGCCTACTCGAGAAGAAAACTCATTGGCCTTGAAGACATCCCTGATGAAACCCTTAACTGACTACAACCTGTACCACCACTACTTCTCGACCGCAGGGAATGATCCACATCGTTCTTCGTACATTCATAGAGCGATGGTGGCAGGGTTCTCCCGCGACTCCTACTCACACCCAAGACGATACTCCAGAAGCACACCATGATGTTTCAAGGTCGGCGGGTTCTGTGATGGGTATCAGAAAACTTGACCGTTCGACTGAAAACGTTCTCCGCAGCACTGGGGCTAACTATGAGCATCAGGCATATCAACCCGGCGAGCTCCATCAGATTCTGTCCTCACCCATCTCAAAAATATCCCCCCAATCCCCATACTGTTGCCGACAGCAAGTACCCTAGTCGTGCCCATGCAGCCCCTACCCCCAATCTCATCGAGCCCCCTGACTAACGTAGTAGAGCTATGTGACGCGCCGCCTCACGCCCTGTGCTGTTTTCCGTTCGGAGTGCTAGATGTGCGGGAAGAGGCCCAGAAAAACAGCAAGATGGGGTGTGCCAAGGATTTTTGGAAATTGAGTGTGGGGACATAGGCGGAACTGAAATCCCCCGTGTTGGTCCGATGAAGTAAGTCGATCGTTTTTTCGAGYGGKGCRAAAATGCRYGCGGAAGTTTGGCGCGAGAARAGAGAGAGACGTACGAATYCAATCCAGAAAATATTGTCGAGCTTCCCACTGTGCTACAGCCCGTCGTTTAGAGCGAAAGGGCTTGGGCACGCTTCGCGTGCCCCGTTTTCGTATCAAGTCCCGTCGTCGTTCGCTGGTCAATTCTGAGTCTGACGTGGATGGTCTCAGTCGCGTGGCTCTTTCTTTATGCTCGTCTTCACTTCACACAGGGTAGTGGAAACCCCTGGATTCGTAGCGCTCAAAGCACTGACATTCGGTGCATAGAGTGCGCGGCCAGTGGGGTTCTACTGCTGTCCACGGAATGACGATCAACTCGTTAAATGGCAACAATATCGAGTAAGGTGGGAAGTGCGTATCGATAATGACAAACCCAGCGTCTACGAACCCGGAACAACGATTTGCCGGAGGGAAGTAGTATCGTCCGCCGATTTGTGCAACAGCTTCTCGTACGTCCACTCGCATACACGTGTCATTTCCTCGTTGTAGGGAAAAGGCCGTGTTGAGATGGAAGGTGCGGAAGGCTGGTGCCCGATCGGAGGGTACTTGTCAGTCCACATATCAATCAATTGCAAAAACCTCGAGACATCATCAAGAAAAGAAAATACTCGCGCAACCACAATCTTTTTCGATACGAGATAGTTCGATCATGCATGCAACCTACGGACCGACCCGCGACTTAGTTTCCGTCAACCACCGCGGTGGTTGATCCCAGGCGCCTTATTTCTCGGGGCTGCCCTGTGGATCGGCGGCAGATGTCATGCGGCATAAGGCAGATGGCATGCGCAGTGCATTCGGAACTACAGATCTAAACACTCTTGCATTCTCGGACAAAATCCCGCCAAGTGCGGCGTCTAATCAATACAGAAAGACGAGCATCTCTATACATACATTCACTATGGAAGGTGCGAAAATGACGAGGGAACACAGGTCAGAAATCAACCGAGGGATTTGTACACACGCATCCACCGTTCACAAAACAAAAGGATCAATTCCTTGACATCTGGGGATTACCCAGGAAACTAATGGAAGAGTTCCGGAAGAAGTTCTTTCACGCAAAGCACACAGATTCATTCAAGAGAGAGGCAGACATCGAGACACATCATCATTCAAAGATAGAGGAGAGAGGGGAAGGTGAGAGAGGAAAGTCGAGATAGGAGATGACACAATCTGAAAGAAGGAAGTTCGGCGTTGCCGCCGTGCACTCACGCCAGAGAAAAAGATCCGCAACAACAAAGGCACATTCGCCGTTAATTCCAATATGGCCCCGGGCCAATCACTCACTCAACTCCAATCATAGATCGCGGATATGGTGATTTCAATTTTGAATTGGTAGGCAAGTTGTAACTGTTTTGGTGCCTTTTTCTCCTTTTTGTTGACGGCGCCGCGCATGCAAAGCTTTCTCTCTCGCGTCGCTCTCTCCCGCGCTCCTTTTTCCTTCCCCCTCCTCTTCCTCTCTCCTCGTAACTGTTTTTCTTTATCTCTCTCTTTCTCCCGCTCTACTCTTTGCGCGCCCAGTGTCCCTTTCTTGATCATCTGAATCTTGGACCCGTCTTGCTTCTCGCGCCTTTTTCTTCTCACCCTCCGAACTCAACGCACGACGCCCGGTCGATCCTTCGCTAACTCCCGCTCGCCAATCAACAGACCGTTTCTATCCGACGTGAAAATGAAAATTTTGATCTTCTCCTGTTCTGCAGATATTACATGATTTATTCTGATTAGTACAGCGAAAATGTGCTTAGACATATGGGTATATATATATATATATAGCCTCCTGATGAGTCGGTGAAACTCCGACGAAACAGTTTGTCACAGCCCCTGTTTGTTGTCCTCTTCTCCCTCTCTGCCTACGGTTTACCGGGCTCCGACGAAACAGTTTGTCACAGCCCCTCGTTTGTTGTCCTCTTCTCCCTCTCTGCCTACGGTTTACCGGGCAGTTCTATTTGATGATATATATATATATATATATATATATTTTTGGCTTGGAATCCAATGGTGTAGGGGAAAGTCAAGGCTTAGAAGAGGGGGGAGGTTATAGGAAATGCGGTGGCAGAGTTAAGAGGGTCTTACCAAAAAAATAGATCTGGGATATGAAGCTCGTCTTCTTCACGCAACTTATGATTTTACCAGTCCTGCCGACTGATGCCGAAGACCTCACCGTTCTCAGGTAATCTATGAATAACCACAATCTTGATGTCTGTATCCTTGACCTATATATCACCTCTTGGACACTTATTTTTACTCTTCTGCCACGTGTGTATGAGATAAAAGAAACTTTTATGAGCTTTATGATCAGATTCGGTAAGATTGATAAAATTTTTGCCCTTCCTATTTTTGACTTGGCACAGTTGACCTATGCTTTCGCGAATGGATGGCGAGAGTAGAAATGTGGGGCAGAGGGAAGGAAAAGAGTTAGCTATATGGAGGATGAAATTGACGCTGAGCCCTAGGGATTATGACGCCGATGCATGATCAAATACCCATTTCGACCTAATCTTCTTATGGTGTTGGGTGAGAAAAGTTCGTTCTCAGCGTTCTAATACCCTTAGGCAGGAAGAACAAGGGACTTCCAGATTGAGGAGACTGCAATTTTGAGATAGACAAGTTGACATAGTTACTTCTATTCAGCCTAACATTTAAACTACCATAAATAACTAGAAAATTGTAGCCCGATGATCTGGTGAGCAAACAACCCTGAAATTGGCGACTCACTCAATTTGTCGTTGCCGAGCGGTGAAGCTTGAGCATTTGTTCTTCACGGTCTGGGTGAGATACTTTCGTTCTCAGCGTTCTAATACCCCTAAGCGAGAAAGAACAAGGGACTTCCAAATTGAGGAGAAGTAGCTGAAATTCGTAAATTGACAGGGCTACTCTTATTCAACCTACCATTATGACTACCATAACTAACTGTGAAATTGTAGCCCGATGATCTGATGAACAAGCAGGTCTGAAATTGTTGACTCTCTCAATTTTTCGTTGCCAAGCGCTGAAGCTTTCGTCCTTCACACACTTCCCTTTTCCGAGGCCTTCTCCGCATTTACTACATCCATGCAAACCAAGTGAAAGTCAACATGAGATGAGCCTATTATCGTGTTCAAGCACGATGGCTCTGGAGTATCTACGCGGGGCGCAGGAAGCAGCAAATTTCGGAAACGATGTGTTTCTGGCCCGGAGCAGCTTTCCTGAACCTGGCGTGAAGCCACGTCAGCCTGTGACGTGGCCACGTGCAAGGGCCTCAGAACGTGGTACGCGTGCGTTAGGCGCCCTTGCACCCATTGGGGCAAGTTTGGTGCAGAATACTCCTTTGGCAAAGTCCCACTACCAACCCCCTTTTTTCTATTTTTTATTTCTATTTTTATTTTTTTTATTTTTTGTTTATTTTTGTATGTCATTATTCATTTAGTAAGGGAGAGGGAATATGAGAAAAGGAGGGTGTCTGTTCCCAATTGGTAGAAACTACTAATAACAATCGACCGGAGCGGGATAATAAAGAAAGAAAGGGTATACTTTGAAACGGAAAAGAGGGAGCCCTCACAACCAGCGCTGAACCACAAGCAGAAAAAGGAGTGGAATGTTATGGTCACTTGGGACTAACCCTCCCGGGAAATAACCCCCCCGACCCCGAGGTAGCCCCCCATTTGTGCCCTCCCATAGCCATCATTTTTTCTGGACCGCCCCTTCGAGGGTGCGGGGTCGTTTTGCCAAAATCAACGACAACGTTACCCTTTTGGGGCTAGGCCACACCGGCTGAAATCAGCGCCGCCGAAAAGGGAGTCTCGTCGGATTGAAAGGTACTTATTCACGACAGCTGCCGCTTATCTCCCTCACTTACCACGGATCGGTAACGCAATGAATGGCGCCGAAGGTCTGATGCTGGAAGCGACTCGTGTCCCTGCCTACCGATTGCGCCATCATCTTGGGAACTACAACGGGAGTCTTCGCCATATCTAAGTTGCACCTCGAGATCATTGTTGCCCATCACTTCGACTCATCTACCCCCTCGTTCTCTTCCCTTCTCTTCTCTCTGTCCTCGCAGAGCTTTGTTTCATAATGAGTGGCGCAACGACATCCACGTCGGGAGCACCAAGGGTAACCAGTTCTTCGCCCCTTTCCTCTCAATACCCCATACCCCTGTTTGTAATCTGTTTCTCCCACTCCTTAAGGATTGATGTCCTTTTCAGAACGACAACTCAAGGGTCTTTACTCCCCCTGATGAACCAATTTTGTGGAGATTGGTGAAAAGGTCTTAGGGAACTTCCACAAAACCCGTCTTTGTTTCGTAGGCATAAAGAGCCGCATGGCCGAATTGGGACTTCCTTCATGAAACATTAATTTGACATGTTCCCCATTAAGCGACCCCCTCGTGATGCTACCTAACTTATGTGAATCCATCTTGATTCAATTTGGGTTTTATTTTCTGTCACGTATGAGCATGAATAGGCCCGCTTGAAAAGCATTGGTTGGGACTGAAGTTAATGTCGAAGAGGATGGAGTTGGTTCACTTCGTGATGGGTATGGTGACAAGGTTTGCATTCTACTTAGGCTATTTGGCATTTATAGTCATGTTGGATGCTACCGGTCCGCGAGAGGTCTGTTACCAATTATGCTTTTCAAGGAACTCGTAGGATGCTTCTGCACTTGGATGAAGATGCATGATTCAGTGAAGGATACTCTGTCGAAATGGACCTTGCTCGCTTTGCCTCTCGTTTGGCTCTGTTAGCCGCCATAGGACACATGGTGCCACTTGTAATTGTTACGCTTTCCCTTTTCATTTCTGATATTGGCTTGGATCGCTTTTTCTCCCTTTCCCCAATCTGCCCTGCGGGTCATAGTCTTCCTTTCTTCCTCTATATCGCAGCGTCTATTCTACTGCTCTCTTCTTGTATGGGCTTTGCATCTATAGCTATGCTACTGGCAGCGTTCACAATTTGTGAGAGGACAAAGTAGCACGGTGGTCTTTTGCACAGTTCGTGATTCTACCTGAGGAACAGCCTACTTCTCACTTCAGTCATTGTTGGAGGGCGATAGTAGCTAGCCGGGTGAATCCTGAAGGCATGATGGATCTTTGGAGGAATGATAATGGCATAATCTGGGGTTAATAGAGGTATGGGAACACAGAGCATGCGTGGAGGGAGGCGATGGCATGGTTAAGCCCTACTACGTTGGTCGGGGGGCTCAATGAGGTTTGTGGTGGGGGCTGCGTAGTCACGACTAGCGTACTTACTGTTGGCGACAGTATGGGGGATGGGATTTTTTTGAAGATGGGCGAGGTACGGATGATGTATGTCACGAATGGGGCAAATGTACTTCTCACTTTGGTTATTGTCGGAGGATGTTAGGAGCTAGCCAAGTGCATCCCGAGGGGGTAATGCATCTTTGGAGGTATGATAACGGCATAATCCGGGGTTAGCGGAGGTATGGGAAGACAGACCTTGCGTGGAAGAAGGCAATGGCATCAGTATGTGACGAACTGCTTCCCGAACCCGTGCTATCTTTCGTACCCTTTTTGCTTGTATCATACCAACCCCATAAAAACCCCGTTTCGTTTTCTTGATTTCGGGTGCCGCGTTTTTGGCCCCCATCTTTCGGAAGCTTTTACGATTCCCTGGTTCTGCTTTTTCTTTTTGCACTTCGGGAAATACATAGGAATTTACGTGCATCTTAGCGAGCACACTGGGAATTGGGCCCGGCAGTTGGGAAGTCCGGAATAAGCGGAACTTCGACGTGTCTTTTTTATGTGTGAATGTTCTCGGTCGCGTTGGGGAAAACTCTCGGAATTTTGTGGGGATACGAATAGGCGTAGGACTTTCTTTTCCCGCGTCACTATTTCGCACGCGAATATGGTGATTTCAATTTTGAATTGGTAGGCAAGCTGTAACTGTTTTGGTGCCTTTTTCTCCTTTTTGTTGACGGCGCCGCGCATGCAAAGCTTTCTCCCCGCGTCGCTCTCTCCCGCGCTCCTTTTTCCTTCACCCTCCTCTTCCTCTCTCCTCGTAACTGTTTTTMTTTCTCTCTCTCTTTCTCCCGCTCTACTTTTTGCGCGCCCATTGTCCCTTTCTTGATCATCTGAATCTTGGACCCGTCTTGCGCTACTTCTCGCGCCTTTTTCTTCTCACCCTCCGAACTCAACGCACGACGCCCGGTCGATCCTTCGCTAACTCCCGCTCGCCAATCAGATACGTCGATCAATAGGATCTTCCTATTGCGCGACGAATCTGATTGGTTGAACCTTGAGTCTCGAAGGATCAACATGGCTTCCACGGAGTGCTCTTCTCAAAGTCTTCTCCTCCTGCTTCTTTCCCTATACTTCGACTTTCCCCCTGCCTTCTCTCTCCCTCGCCCCCCTTCTCGCCACTATAAATTTCGCAAACGCGCCCGCAAATCTCTCTTACGTTCTCGACTCTCGAGCCAGCTTCCGGGAAGCAGTGGCTAGGCAGTTTGATGCGAGTCGGAAAGTCCTGTCGGGTTGTCGATAGGCTGGCCAGTTGTGCGCTTGATCGCCACGACGGACTGTGGGATCTGGGCGCACCGCGTCGAGTTTACGTCAGCGGGGTGACGATCGCAGTGGTGGGAGTTAGCACGTGACGGCCGGGATCGTCGGTGCGGGTATGAGGATCGATGATTGGAGTTGAGTGAGTGATTGACCCGGGGCCATATTGGAATTAACGGTGAATGCGCCTTTGTTGTTGCGGATTTTTTTCTCTGGCGTGAGTGCACAGCAGCAACGCCGAACTTCCTTCTTTCGGATTATGTCATCTCCTATCTCGACTCTCCTCCCTCACCTTCCCCTCTCTCCTCTATCTTTGAATGATGATGTGTCTCCATGTCTGTCTCTCTCTTGAATGAATCTGTGTGCTCTTCCATTAGTTTCCTGGGTAATCCCCAGATGTCGAGGAATTGATCCTTTGTCTTGTGAACGGTGGATGCGTGTGTACAAATCCCTCGGTTGATTTCTGACCTGTATTCCCTCGTCATTTTTGCACCTTCCACAGTGAATGTATGTATAGAGATGCTCACCTTTCTGTATTAATTAGACGCCGCACTTGGCGGGATTTTGTCCGAGAATGCAAGAGTGTTTAGATTTGTAGTTTCGAATGCACTGCGCATGTCATATGCCTTATGCCGCACGACATCTGTCGCCGATCCACAGGGCAGCCCCGAGAAATAAGGCGCCTGGGATCAACCACCGCGGTGGTTGACGGAAACTGAGTCGCGGGTCGGTCCCTAGGTTGCATGCATGATCGAACTATCTCGTGTCGAAAAAGATTGTGGTTGCGCGAGTATTTTCTTTTCTTGATGACGTCTCGAGGTTTTTGCAATTGATTGATATGTGGACTGACAAGTACCCTCCGATCGGGCACCAGCCTTCCGCACCTTCCATCTCAACACGACCTTTTCCCTACAACGAGGAAATGACACGTGTATGCGAGTAGGACGTACGAGAAGTTGTTGCACAAATCGGCGGACGATACTACTTCCCTCCGGCAAATCGTTGTTCCGGGTTCGTAGAGGCTGGGTTTGTCATTATCGATACGCACTTCCCACCTTACTCGATATTGTTGCCATTTAACGAGTTGATCGTCATTCCGTGGACGGCAGTAGAACCCCATTGGCCGCGCACTCTATGCACCGAAGCACACTCTATGCACCGAATGTCAGTGCTTTGAGCGCTACGAATCCAGGGGTTTCCACTACCGTGTGCGGAGTGAAGACGAGCATAAAGAAAGAGCCACGGGACGGAGACCATCCACGTCAGACTCAGAATTGACTAGCGAACGACGATGGAACTTGATACGAAAACGGGACACCCGAAGCGTGTCCAAGCCCTTTCGCTCTAAACGACGGGCCGTAGCACGGTGGGAAGCTTGACAATATTTTCTGAATTGAATTCGTACGTCTCTCTCTTTTCTCGCGCCAAACTTCTATCCCCGCCCCGACCATGACCTTCCCGACGGGATCGTTTCTGATATCCCGCCTATTTTGTCTTCCTCTCCCCCGGTGAATCAATCGATCGCGGCAGTTAAAAGCGAAATCTCACTCGAACCCCCCTCGCCGGCCATAACCAACTTACATCTTGCCCAGATGATCCATACGGCCACTACGAAGCAGTCTGAATGAATGAGCAACTTGATCCAAATGCAGGCCGCTCATATGGAGCGGATGAAACAGATAATGAGCAGGCTAATTAAGCCTAACCCGGCCCCTGCTCAGCCTGCTTCCGCGTCATTTCCACTCTTGCCTGCCCCGCCTGCACCAGGATACGCACCTCAGTTCCCTCACCCAGCTAATCCAGCAGGAAAGATCGAGTGTTTTAACTGCAAACAGCCCGGACATTTCGCCCGAGATTGCCCGCAGCCAAAGCGTAGTCAGCCCCCACCTGCGGCGGCCCCTTTGACTCCGAATCAAGGACGAGTAACCGCTTTGATGGATACGGCCTAGGGAGGGGAGCTCGTGGCATATGCCCCAGAACAGCCTTCCCCCTCAATGGCAACGGCATTGACATCGGGAGCTTCTTCCTTTGACGCTGCTGACGTGGTCGATCCACTTGAATATCTTCATCTCGCAGGCATGATCAGAGCGATCCAATCGGCCCCGGATGATCTCGAATGGGTCGATCGCGAATCCAATCCTGGTCCACAGTTTCGGACGGAAGATATTGGTGTATTGAGAACGTTCAAGCAATTAAACATTCGTGTTTCTATCCCAGTAGGACATTTGCTCACCATATCCGAAGCTGCGAATGATAAACTCTTGCAACACTGTCAAGAAAATCAAAAGCGCTTCACGTACCAGCGTATACAACGAATGTTAAAAAAGAAGGAAGGAGGCGAGGAAGTTGCGTCACCCGAACCCGAAGCAGGTGAACCCGAAGCCGCACGTATAGCAACGATCTCTTTAGCAGAGAAGGATCACTTCGTAAGAGCTCGACCGGTACTGTGGAAGAGCGCGGAATGCGATTGTGAAGTTTGGGGCAAGCCGTTTAACGCCTTTATCGACACAGGGTCTTCTGCAGTGGCCATATTATTAGACACTGTCGAAAAGACAGGACGACTCGGAACCATTCTTCCCCAATCTGGCAAAGACAATTATGTCTCTGCTGACGAGGAAGCAATGAACATCGTGGGCATTATTGAGAATGTGACTGTAAAAGTTGGACGAGTACACGTCCTCGTTAACGCGCTCGTGATAGATGTGCATTCCTATTCCGTGTTGGTGGGACTACCTTGGGCGATGGCGGTGGGCGCAGGACTGCATTTCGATTCGAAACAACTGGTGCTCACGCAAACTGGGGGAAAGCCTCAAACTGTTCCCTTGCGAATTTCCACCCGAACGATAAAACGAACCCCTAACTCGGCCAAAATAGGGATGATTCGATACATTAATCCCGAGGAGTGTTCCTCCTCAAACATCGGTAGTGGAATCGGGGAACCGGAATACGAAGAAGAGCTGCCTAGCGAAGATGAATGGAAGCACCTGGTCGAACTTTTTGAACACGAAATTCCCAAAGAATTTCAAGTGTGCCCACTGCCCGAAGCTTCCACGTGGATTCAGGAGACAGCGCGCTTGCGCCTCCGATAACCCAAGTTAGTCCTTCAGTCCTTCTCGAGGAACCCATATTACAAATATCTGACCTGGCCGATGATTTGGAACCCCCTCGCACCTTGTATGAACGAGCTCTCTCCTTACAAACGCGTTATCAGCAAACGGAACAGTATTTGGATGTTTCTGTTTTTCCACCCAGATCGTTACTAACGACAGAAGTCACCATCGGCTTGATTAAACAGGAGGCGGAAGCACCGGTAGGTGATGTACCTGATCTGATGCAAGAAATGACGGATCTAATGGGGTTAATTGTGGAACCGACCTCGGTTGGTTCAGAGACTGATGCTGAAACTAAAGAAACGGAGATGATCAGCCCCACTGAGTCCCAGATGATAGCAACTGTTTTCTTTGTTCACACCAGTAGTTTCGTTTTCTCTAGTGTTCATGATCGGCGGGAACGGCCGGTTAATTGGGTCGATATGCCCCTTAAGATTTTCGGGGAATCAACAATCACCCTACCGGGTCACGTCCCCGCAAAACTTCGAAAATCGTTAATCTGTGTGTTAAATGGTTACGCAGAAGTATTGAGTATACACGATAATGACATCGGCTTAACTAATGTGATCGAGCATGCCGTCCTCATGGGAGACCATCCACCCATTAGCTGCGCTCCTTACCAATATTCGTCAGCTCAACGAGCGGCCGCCTTTCAGCGGATTAAAGAATTCGAAGCTAATGGATGGATCGAACCCGCAATAGGTCCATGGTCTTTTCCCGTAGTAATCGTGCCTAAAAAGGCTGCAGGGATTCGCATTTGCATTGATTATCGGAAGTTGAATGATATCACAATCAAAGATGTGTACCCCCTCCCCCGGATTGATGAGTTGTTGGATGCAATTGGGAGTGCTCGATTTTTCAGTAAGTTTGATGTTCGCTATGGGTTCCATCATCTTCTTGTTCGAGAAGAAGATCGTCCGAAAACGGCGTTTGTGTTTTTCGAGGGTACGTGGTAATGGGTTCAAAGCCCAATGGGTATCTGCAATGCCCCCGCAACCTTTCAGCGAGCCATGAATATGGCTTTTCAGAATTTTCTGCGGAAAACTCGTTTGACGCAGAGCATCATCAACTACAGCGTTATTGTGTACATGGACAGCATTCTGGTGTACTCGAGTTCCTACGAGGGACACGTACAGCACATCGAATAGGCGCTGCATGCGTTACGAGATGCAGGCTTCAAAGTGGCGCTTGAGAAGTGTCAGTTCTTCCTTACCACCATTTCCTTCTTAGGACACGTGGTAACAGACCAAGGACTCCAACCGGAGCCGCAGAAGGTGGCCGCTGTCAGGGATGCGCCGGTGCCTACGACTATCACGCAAGTTCGCGCCTTTTTGGGCCTGGCCTCGTACTACCGAAGATTTATCAAGGGCTTCGCGGCGATCGCGCGGCGATGGCGGGACCCCTCACGAATCTGCTACGAAAGGATCAACCGTTACTTTGGACGCCGGAGTGTGATCAGGCATTTTCGAAACTCAAGGCCGCTCTCATTTCGGCTCCGGTCCTTATAAGGCCGGATCCCCAAAAACCTTTCATCCTCATTACCGACTGGCAGCCCGAGGCAATCTCGACGATCCTGGCACAGGTGGGACCAGGCGGGTTTGAGAACATGGTGGAGTATGCGTCCAAATCAGTGTCCGCTTGCAAGCGCAACTACGCCGCCAGGACAGGGGAATGCTACGCGGCGCTCTGGGGAATCAGTCACTTTCGCACTTACCTATACGGGCGGAAATTCACCTTGGTAACCGATCATGAGCCCCTTTTGGCTCTGAAGAAATCGAAGATTACTCTGGCATGATCGGGCGATGGGCAACAGTGCTGCAGAGCATGGACTTTGACATTCGTCATCTGAAGCACGAGAGACACGGGAACACGGACGGACTGACACGATTGCACCGGCCCGAGAAGGTTCCGAAGAATGAGGAGGTGTGTTCCGTGGAATGAACCCGAGAAGGGGAGTGGACCTCGGTACGTCCAAGTGGAAATCTTGTCGAAGCCGTAAGTGACACGTGGACCACTTTGTCTGATTCTACCCTCTCCACAATTCAGTCCCGTCTCTCCTCCTCTGTCATCATGACTAACCCACCTGCCCCTCCTACTAATTCTGCCCCTCTCACTTCCTCAGCTTTCTTTGCCACCCTCCCCGATAAATTCTGCTATTTTTGCACGTGTACTGCCTGGGTTTACGGGGTCGACTGTCATCCTTTCGAAACTGGGTTTGTCGATTGGGTAGAATGTGCCATGTGTGTCAATCGTGCGCACGGGGCCTGCGTTCGATATCGGACGAGTAGCAAGGAATGGAGGTGCCCCCTGTGTAGAACAAATAAACTCCCCACGGAGGTTCGATTCGAGGCCGCCCATACGGACGGCCTTGAATACGACGAAAAATACCGACGAGCGGAGGTTTGGACGGATAAAATTTTATTGGCGAAATTAGCGGGATTATCATTGGATCACCTCACCAAACACGACAGACGTAGGGCAACCGAGAGATCTCGGGACTATCGATGGATCAACTGTTATTTGGAAAATCGTAAAACGGACGGCTCGGGTTCGTGGCTGACGGTTCCCCATCCATTCCAGAGATATGATTGGATCCGATCTGCTCACGAAGAACAGGTCGCTCATTTCGCGATACGTGTCACAAAGGCAACTGTAGACCAGAACCATCGGTTCTGGTCCAATATACGAGATGATGTCAAATACATTGTTGCTAACTGTCTGGTCTGTGCCGCTGATCGCGCCCCAATACGGGGACCAAACACGATAGTACCAACGGAAATAGAGTGTCCTTTCCAGTGAGTCAATATGGACACGACAGATATCGATGTGCCACCTGGCCCAAACCGCTGCGAATATTCTATCCTTTTAGTATTAATCGACCATTTTTCCAAGTACATTGAAGTTTATCCCTGCAAGACCCGCAAAGCCACGGAAATAACCACGTACGTCGATCGGTTCCTCTATACCCATCTAGATACGGAAGAAATTCTAACCGACAATAGGTCTGAATTCAAAGGTGAGGTAGAAGAACTGCTTGCACGAAGGGGCGTCACGCTCCGACATACGACACCCCACGTATCCCAGTCGAACGGGTTGGCCGAAAATGCCAACCGTATGATTAAAACCACCCTTCGCAGGAACTTAGCGGCACACGACACGTGTCCGTGGCCCGAGATCGTATATCAGATCGTCGGGATCCACCGGGCCACCCCTCACGAGTCCACGGGGTTTACCCCTTTTCAGCTTCGAACTAATAGCCTCCCCTGTGTCGACTACCGGGGTAACTCAGAAATTGCCGAAGCAGGGGGTAGAGACACGCGTGCAGCCCTCAAGGCCAAGGCCAAAAGGCACACCGAATTAATGGAACGGGCCGTCCCGAAGCTAGCCCGAAAAAGGCAAAGGATGACCGAACTGGCCCACGGTAGATAGGTCCGTAGCTAAGAGGCTCGGAATGGAAATGCTGGGCCCCAGCATCAATATAAATTAGGGGACCTAGTGCAGGTACATAAATGTGCACGCGACCGGAAACTCGCTCCCAAGTTTTCTGGCTGTTTTCTCGTTGTCGAGCTCGGACCCAACGGCGCCAACACGGTGCGCATCGCGCCTGAGGCTAGTGCCAGCCATAGCTCTGTCCCCATCGTCCGGCATACCTCCTACCTCCGTTTTCTCCCTCCTCCTGATCTTCCTCCCTCTTCTTCCTCGGAAAGCGAGGAGAACGACGACGATCTAACTCTCTTTCCGCTCTCTCCCTCCTGTCCTTCGTTCCCCTCTCCGACCTCGCCATGAGTTTCATCACGGAGCGGGCTCTTGACGAACAGCTGTTGCAGCCACGTGGCCACATCTCAGAGATTCGGCAAGTTTGTCACCCTCGGCTCAGTACGGGTCTTCGGCGTTTGGTGCAATTTTTTTGCAACGTGGGTGTGTGTGCCGCCGCCGCATTTCGAATCGAAGGAAACCCTCACGCAGTAGTATTTGCGGAGGTAATCGCAGTTCATCGGCGAGCGGCTCCCAGAACGAGCCACGTCACCACGGTTGCGGCGTTCAGCGGCGACATCAGCTTGGTCAATCCGAAGTGACATACCGCGATCTTGACTTCGCTGCGCGAGTGGACGAAGTAGGTGTCCAACGTGTGGCAGCACGTTCTCGCCCGACCTGGGCACAACCTCATCCCGACCTTTGCACCGGATCTTGGCGACATCCGTCGTTCTCCTCGCGAGCGGCCAGTTGTGATTCCCACCCTCGTCCCCTTCCCACATCCCCAATGAAGCACGCCAATCCTCTCGCTCCTCTCTCTATCTTCGGTCTCCCCTCTCTTTTCCCCACCTTCTGGCAGTCCGATCTTCATCCTTCTCTTTCTTTCTCGTTCGAGCCTCTTTCAGTCCCTCTTATCAATCTTGGGTATTGGCAGTTGTGGCGCGAAACTTTCGACGAGTTGTCCTTCTGCTTGGCCCGAGTACAGGTAACGTGGACGCGAACCAGCGAGCATCCTGCATGGATCGAGAGTTTGGAACTGCTGATCATACAGGCTTGGAGGACTAACGTGGAGGGCGATCTTCTTGGCTTTCTCTTTGGATCGGTACAGCCGGGTCGCCGCCAGTTGATTGCACAGGAACTCATCGCGCCGATCGTGCAATTAGCGGACGATCTCTCGCCCGATATCTATTCGCAAAGTGACGACAGTCCTACATCGTACGTTCTCGAGCGGTCATTGGATCCGTACCTTCAGTGGACTGCGTGCTTGGAGGAGCCCAGGGTCGAAGATACGCTGCCATCACGGCAGGAGTATTTGAAGTCTTACGATATCATCCCTCACGCCTTTTATCCGAATGCCGAGGAAGTGGTGATCGACGACGACGAGGAAGAGGACGACGACGAGGAAACATCGGAGGAGGAAAACTATAGCGAATATAGCGAGGGTGAGCTGAGTGAAGAAGAAGAGGGAGAGGAACGAGTCGAGTCTGAGTGGGAAGCTTTGTCAGACGAAGCGGCGCGCACGGGCACGGAGGCAGAAGATCCAGAAGCAGCGTGAAAGCGCGAAGAAATTGCCACCGGGAAACGCCAGTTGGAGTTCGCCAGCGGAGCCAGCCTGCGCATCAGTAACGATCCGACCAGAGATCCGAAGCCGCCGAAGCCTGAAGATGGCGTCCCAGCAGTCGCCACCTCAAGCGCCGCGTGACGGAGACGGAGCCGATCCCCCTCCTCCTCCAGCCCCACCCGTCCCCCAGTTCGCCCACGTACCGATGCGAGCGATAGGCCTTCATCCTCGGACGTTATCCTGCCGACCCCTTGATTTTCTCACCCTCGAACAAATCCGCACCCCCGTCACCTTCCCCCTCCATCCCTTCCTTCCCCATCTTTTTCGCGACTTCTACTCTACCCGCCTACTCGCTACCGTCCACCCCCACGCATCCCTTCAGCCCGCTGCCCCCACGTTCTGCAGGCATATCTTGTTGTTCAGCGCTGCGTGGGAGCGATGCAACGTGGTAGAAGTCTATTGCGTAGCCACGGGGACAATCCCCGCCTGCCGCCACTACGAGTTCTTTTGAGCGGTGCTTCTCCGCACCCTCTCATCCTTCTATCACGACTACCTCGCTTCCCTCCCTCGCAGCGGCGATCACTTCCCTCGCCTCTCCCGGATCATCCGATATGAGGAGCTTCCGGTGACAGTAGAAGGGATGAATCGCTACCTTCCCCCACTTCCTCCCCGTCGTCCACATGAGATCCCCTCCATGTACCGCCTCTACTGCACCATTCCAACTAGGAGGTAGATCCCGATCACGTGACTATTCCCCACCCCCTCCCCCTCCTCTCTTCATCTAATCGGCAGAGGAAAACGATCCGAATCAGTAAGCTTCGGGAAGATCACGCCATCGACGATGACGTCAACCTACGCTTTGATTCGACAGACAACGACAAACTGGGGTGCACAGCACACGGAGAACCGGCGGACGATGATGGCGTCACCTGGACGACCATCGATGATTCCAGCAGCACGAGCCAACAACAGATTGCAATTGAGGATGGCGTCAACGTGGACCCTCGCTGGATCGTCTATTGATGCGCTTGGTTCCTCATTCATCACTCTGTTCTCTCTCTTTCTCTCTTCTTGTCCGCCATGACATGCAATCAAGAGATCACATAATTTTGGAACCCCCTGCCAATATATGACGAACTGCTTCCCGAACCCGTGCTATCTTTCGTACCTTTTTTGCTGATACATTCTTGTTGATCCATCATCCCTTTGCACTTTGTAGCTTGAGGGTGAAGGTCGGCTTGGGAGGGGCAGCTAGCGCTTAACTTTTAGCAAGGTGATCCAAAAGGAGTCTCTTGCGAGGTTTTGCCTGGGCCCCCCCCTGGCCCCCTGGGTATGGGGGCAGGAGTGTGCTCTCGGGACTGTAAAAAAGCGATCCTCGGTCCAAGTGAATGGATCTTCGTGCAGGGGGGGTTGGGGGGCAGTTGTCTGATCTGCTCCACGACCAGCTCCCTCCATGGCAAGTCGTGGCCTAGGATCAACCTTTTAAGCCATTCAATGGAGAGTGTCTTGCTTTGATCAATAAGGCATAAAAGGCCGAGCCTTCCCGGTGTCGGCGCGAATACCCTTACAAGGGTATCCGCCCTGGTTCTTGCAGGTGACAGAAAATAAGTTTGGATTAAGGTTTGAATAGGCCGCGTGAGGGGCGACCGCGTCCGTTACATTGGCCAAGATAAAGGGTGTGTGTGCGCGTAAGTTTAAGACGCGCGGGTGATCTTTTATATTTGGTTTGGATGGTGGTGATTGGCATGAGTTGACCGGCATGAATTTTTTGACTATTAAAAATGGAATAAGAATTGAAAGTTTTTGTTTTTTGGTTTGTCCTACACACTTGACCAGCGGTAGGTCTGATGTACGGAGTGGGGCGCATGGCGGCCATGATATAGCTTGGGTAAGCTGGCGTGAATACTTGGTAGCCGCATGACTAGTTATGGGAGGAGGTGAGGCTCAGAGCATTTTATCGGTCCTAAGCGTTGGGCTGCACCACCTTATATGGGTTTCCGCACCTGCTGGTCTCAGTCTTGGGCTTAGCCCTATAGGTTACGACACTAGACTCTTAATGCGAAGGAACGAGGATCGAGCCCAGCAGGCGGCAGCACGGGAGCGGCGGAGCATTGAAGGGCTGAGGGGTTGAGAGTCCCTCGAGACTATCCCCCTTAGTTTTGTTGGGGAAGTCCGATTGCGGGCCCGCTTGACAGGACCAAGGAAGTTCTGATGGGTCCCGCCCCCTCGCCCCCGGTCTGTACCGTTTTCACTATCGTAATCCTTATTATTTATTTTATTTTTATTTTTTTATTATTATTTCTTCTCCCATGAAGTCCAGGCCGATACCGGTTCCGGGACCGGCTGGTGAGCCAAGGACCCAGAGGGTAGAACCTGATCTTCTGAGTGCCCGGGGTCGCTCAGGGCTTGGTAGGCATACGGGGCGCTACCGCATCTAGGTCCTTCGGGACATCCGATTGAAACGGTATTGAGGAGGCTAGCTTGGCCCGTGCACGAGAATAAGAAGTACGTTTCGACAACGCTCCGACTTCCTGTTTGCGGTTGTTGTTTCCGTCTGTCTCTCGTACGGATGTTCTGTGGGATAGTGCGCTATCGAGCCACGATGCTTTGCCGGATCGCAGTGTGCTCTCGGGTCGGGGCCTGTTCGACGGACTCTAACAAGGAGTGAGGGAGTGAGGCGGACCCGAACGCAGTAGCATGCCGAGCACACGCCAAGAAAGCAGACGGGTGATGGTGGAGATGGATGGGCGCTAGGCAGGCGGCACAGGCGCTGAACCGAAGCTTTGGGCGTTGTTAGACTGCTGTGATCGGATATTGCGTTAATACCAGAGAGAAGTAAGAAGACGGAGACCAGAGGAGAAGGAATGAAACATGACGCGATTTCGTGTCGGATGCACGTTGAGTAAGGAAGAGTTGGAGATGGCAAAGAGACAGAGAGAGGCACACCGGGAGATGTAGAGCTCGCTCGATCCTTAGCAGAGCCGAGCGAGGGAGGAACCGATCTTAGGGTTCTGACCTTGGGTGAAGCGATTGGCGAGCTTAGATTTGGAAGAAGGGTAGTACCTAGAGTGCCAAAAGAGAAGTAGGTGCGCAAGACGGAGCTGGAGGTACGCCTATGGTGAGAGGAAAGATGAACACACTACTTGATTTGACAAAGCTAGTCGAGGAGAGAGCTAGACTAGGGGGTTCGAGGGGGGGGCGACCCCGACTATGAAGTTAGGATTAGTAGTAGATTAGTGGATTAGGAGTTAGAGAAGAAGGAACGTGCGCTGAGTTATGACGGAGGTCGTAATAGAGGAGATTCCGTGTGTTTAACTCTTTTGATTTAGGTGAAGTGAGGAGGCTACCGGGTGGCGGGTTCGACAATAAGGACAGGTTCAATGATGGGGAAGAGAGAGTATATACCTACCTTAGTGAAGGCGCTGCGGAATGAGTCGGAAGCCAGGCTACGGCGCGGAATTGAGTGTTGATCATGCACGATTTGGCAATGTATATGCCCTCGATCTAGTGGCAGATTCATTGTCAACTGTACGCTCTTGTTGGACAGCGGGATGAGGTTCGTCACTATGTACTTTGGCTAGTCATTGTTATCATTCTATTCGCGGCGATTATGTTCCCTTATGTCGATATACATAGCTTGGTTTCTTTCTTCCCCTTGATCGAGTACCGAGAATCAAGTTTAGGTGGGACAAAAGAGGTAGTGGGATTAGAAGAGCGAGGGTGCGAAGGGCAACAAGCAGTAACTAGCGGTTGGGGATATTTGTCTGATCGAGGCGCTAATCACCCCTTTTGAATAAAGGAGTAAGGAGACCAGCCGCTGGGAGGAGGCCGCTCATCTGTCGACCGTTGGCTTTGGAGTAAAGCGAGTTGCGCAGAGAGTGAAAGATTACCTGCAAGTCAGTGCGTTTTTTATCATGCAGGTTGGAATAGCGAGAGGCAAGTTGCAGACCTATAGGCTTGCCTACTAATCGATGTACTGCTTGCTCTACAGCATCATGATGGAGTAGCGATGGAGACGGGAGGGGAGGTTGGAGACTTACCTGCATATACGCTAGCCGTCGGTGACTCCCACAAGGTGTCGCCAACTGCCGCTGGGTGTTGTTGACCGCTACAGGTTGTTGTGGGTTGCAGTATAGCAGCGGTCGGTCTGAGGAGAGGTACTGGGACTTAAAGGAGTGGCTGAGTTGTGAGGGGCGGGGAGTGTAACAAACGGCGAAGAAGGGGCCTACCTGTTGGCCGGAGTGTTGTCCATTTGCAGTACGAGGAAGAGACTTGTCTGGTGGCTAGTGCGTTCAATCGAGCAGTGAGGCCGGGCCATTTGGTGTCATGATGCACTTTGTTGTTTCACTGCTGTGTTGCCATCCGCTGACCGTGTCATGTGGTGTTGTTGGTGCCTTGTGCCTAGCTTTGCAGTTATCAGCCTAATAGTCCGCTCGTCCCGTCTTCTGCAGTATTGCCGCTGGTTACACCAACTGTGTATTTGCTACAGCAGTGGCTGTGTTGGCTGCGGATCGTTGTGCTGTTGACAAATCATATGAACTACTGTGTTTTTGTTGCGGACTGTTATGGTCACTGAGCCGCGCTGTGCTGTTGAGCGCGCTGTGTCTACAGCAGAAGCGGTTGTTGTTCAGATAAGATACGGGGAGGGGTGGTTAGGCTGCAAGGACGACTGCTATTGGCACTGACTACTACTGTACATTCTGGCCACAACAGCTCCCCCGCTGCTTCATAGTTGTGCACTCGGGCTAGTGTCGCACCCCTTGCAGCTTCATAACTATGCTTCTTGCTGCCTATCTGCGACCGCATTCTCCATTATAGCAGTTGTTGGACTTGCTGATTGCCGCATTGACGAACTACGACTATTTGGAGGCTATACGGTTGCAGTATCATGTTGGGAAGCAAAGGTGTAGTGTGAGGAAAGTGATTGGGCTGCAGGGAGAGACTGCTGCTGCAGCTTGGGAAGCAGGTTGTTGCTGCAGTTTGGGAGTTCGTCAGGAGAGTTGGGTTCGGCAGTTTGACTTTGAGTTGACCAAGTTGTTATACTGGTCGCCATTGCGGGGCCCTCAGGTGTATCAAGATATCAAGGCCCTCTTTTGCGAGTCTGAGTGCACCTCTCTTGGATCTGAGAGTCTTAAATCTATCTCTATCTGTCCTTCTTACTCTAAGTCTAGTCTATTGGTTTTGAGAGGAAGGGAGGTTCGCCCCACCGATTGCGGAAACTCTGTCGGAACTCAGGAGGAGTTCTAAAGGCAGGGAACTGAAAGGTAACCATTTGTTTTCCCTCTATAGACCCAGTTATAACCCCTATCTGTACATCTTTCTATGTTTGACTGAGTGTATCGTATTGCAGTCCTACTTTGACTTTTAGTTTGACTTTCAGGACATAAATCAGACTAAGTAAAGGAATGTATGTATAATGGCAGTTTTAATTTTGTTTGTCTGTCTGAAAGCAGATTATACCAAAGGGTTGCATCAAAGGGAAGGTTGGGAGGAAGGCGGTTTTGCTTGCGATTGAATGGGTCTTATGGGGTCAGACATTGTTTCTAAGACGAATGACCTGACTGCTGTACTTTGTTCTATTTTCTGAAGGGTCAAGCATTGTTTCTAAGATGAATGGCTTGGTCGTTGTGTTTATTTAATTGTGTCAGGCATTGTTTCTAAGATGAATGACCTGGTTGTTTATTTTATGGGGTATTGATTGTTTGGACTTTGAGGACCAAACATTGTTTCTAAGATGAATGGTCTGGTCGCTGTTTGTTTTTTGTAGTTTCTGAACAGTCTCTGGGATTTGACCCAGAGAGCTCTGGCTTTTTTTTGTACTGAGAAAAGAGGGTTGAGCATTGTTCTTAAGACGAATGGCTCAAATTTTTTGGTTGTTTTATTCTGAGGGGAGGTTTAGGCCAAAGACTGGACATTGTTTCTAAGATGAATGGTCTAAGTCTGAGGCCACAAGATTATAATGTGAACAAAAGAATATGATTTTTCTATAACTCTATGTCTATATGTTTATGAGAACAAAGCTAGTCAGACATTGTTTCTAAGCCGAATGATCTGACTATAGTCTTATCATAAATTAAGAAAGTACAACTAAGAGTTATAACTGAAGGTAACTTGGGCAGGCTGAGCATTGTTTCTAAGACGAATGGCTCAACCCTACGCTCACTTTTGAAGATTAAATTTAGAGACATATATATAACTTGGCTATTTTAACAGTTCAGGGCGACTAAGCATTGTTTCTAAGACGAATGGCTTAGTCATATGCCCAAAGAAGAGAGAAGTAGTTATGCAACTTGTTCGTGTATAAATAAGGCAAAAAGTTGGTATTGTTTCTAAGACGAATGACCAAACTCAATGCCCTATGTAAGCAGGGTATAAGGGGTTAAATCATTAAGAGACTGTGACTATTGTTTGCCAAAGGTAATTTGGGTTGGTGAGAATACTTACCTTTGTAGTTTGGCTTGCATGTGGCTGAGTGAGATTACTACTTAGTTTGAGTTTCGGTTGGATAGGTAGTTGCTTTAGTGGCTCGCCACGTGCTGAAGCGATAGGAGTTGTATTCAATTCCTGCATTTTATGTAATAGTTTTTTTTACTTAGATCGATTTTTACCTTTTCTAAGATCATTTATTATACTTGGGCTTGTATAAATTTTGGTAAGTCACTTTCCTTACGGGAAGCGCTGCCGAAATTTCTGCAGATCCAAAGAGTTAGTCAAAATTTGACCTTTCAAAACTCAATTTGGGGGAGTGCTGCCCAAATTTTTGCTAATTCAAGGAGTTGGACAAAATTGGACTTTGGAAAGTTGAAGACTATTTTTGTTTTCATATTTGGACTTATATAGATTCTGAAAAGACACTTTTTCTACGGGAAGCGCTGCCGAAAATTTCTTAGTTTAGAGGAGTTAAATTATATTTTGATAGGTGACGATTCTGATAATCCACCCTGAATAGGGGAGATTCTGTCGTGAGTCTACCTTTCTTTGGACACTGGCTTAGAGGTAGACTTAGGCATAGTTAACTAGCAGGAGTTGGGTGAGATGATATGAGAATTGTTCCCTAGGAACTTATAGGTTTAGTTTTGGGCATTGACATGTCTTGTGTTATAAGCCAGCGTAATCGATTTGATTCAGGACTTGGACTAGATTCAACTTGATCCCTTGAGGATCATTTTCTGTTATCACTGATAACAGGTCGGTTGTCGATTCGTCGGTTTACGACTCAACTCCAATTCACCCTCAATACTAAACCTAAAAGGCTTTAGCCCTGGTGATTTTATTGTTTTATTAAGGTTTCACCCGGACTTTTATTGAATGACCATTTAACAAAGGTACTTAGTATTTAATTATGGTTGGTTGGATAGAGGTTGGGGCTTGCATGGATAAAACGAGGGGTATGAGTATAGAGATTGGTTGGAGTTGACTCCGTGTAGTGCGTGGACTCTTGCTTGACTCTTTGATATGATTGCAGGTATGTTCTGTGATTCGGATTTTCGATTAGACTGTCTGCGATCACACATATATATATGGCTGTGAGGAGTCCCAGTGTGATTGTGAGAAGTGATCGTCACATACTTATCCCCCTATATATATGTGTATTTATGTTGGGTGTTCGCGTGGCTTGAGTAGGCCACGCTTAAAACTAAAAATTGGGGTTAGGATCGAGAAAAGAAAAAAAAAAACCTCCACATTGTTGTATGCTTCTTAGGAACGTTAGTCCTGGGCCTGGATTCAAGGTCCTTGTCCGGGACATCCCAGACCCTAGACTCTACAGGGAAGGAATCTTCCTCTGCGCAAAGCCTATCTGCCCTGCCCGTCGAGACACCCAACCCTGAGGCCAAAAACGTCGCGAGGGCTGAACGACATGTCCTTCAGCCGTTCAATAGCGTGAAAGGCAACCCCTCACGATATATTCCTTCAGCCATTCAATATCGTGAGGCCGAAACTGCGATTGCCGCCTATGACTAGCATCGCCGGTTGATGTAGGAAGGGCTTGCAACCGCACAACTTTATATCAAAACCTTGCGCTCGACGTTTGTCCGTCCTAGTGTTTAGAGTAATGGGATTAAGTGATTCATATAGGTACATGTGTCCAGAGTCAGTATAGGCCGTTGGTACCAACCGAAAAGGTTACCCAAGGTTGTGATTTTGAGATGGGGAGTCCTTCGGCCTATTTTTGTTTTTTAGAGTTACGTTGTAGTCCGTGACAACCGTCAAAGTCAAACCCCTTGACTTGCTTCTAGACCCTAGGGGAAGGAGCTGGTCTCCAGGGCCATAAGAGACGATTTTCACCACAGGTACGAACCTGTGTACCACCCACTCTCCGCAGGGTGCAGAAGAGGGTGTGGTTCTCAACCGCACTTGGCGGTTGTTCAGCGTCGAGAGATTAACCCTCAAGGAGCGTGTCAGCCGACACTTGAGTGTCAGATGCGACCCTCGAGACTAATGAGGACCGCATGAGTATGGGTACTACATAGTACGCCATCATTGCGACCGCTTGCGTACGCTTGCTTTGCGAATCGATATGAGTTAACCCTACGTCCGCGCGATCTTATACCAGGCCTCGCGCGCGGCGCCTATCCGATTTCCGCATCGGAAAGTTATGAGACAGTCGTTAAGGGACTAGGAGTGTTGTCGCGTTGTTCGTCTAGTTTCGTTATGTATATGTATAGGTGTGTGTGTGTGTGTGTGTGCCTTTATTTTTATGTTCTTTATAGTGGTGTGCGCGCAGTGAGTGGGATACGTCCTAGTCGACCGACGTCGATTCGCGCTTGGGACCTCAGCCCCCCAAGACGTTGGTTCGTGTGTGGGTCCGATAGAGGCGTAATACCTCGCGTACCCCCTATGCTACAGCAAACGAGAAACGCCCTCGGCTAGTCCACCTCTGCGATTGCAGCTAATCAACTTTCGTACTGTGGACTCGGCGGGGATACGCTCACCGAAGGGAGATGACAGCTCCCGTAAGGTGGAGGTAAGTCGTGCCTCGCGTAGGCCCTATCCTGTCGTAGGGGCTCGCGGGAGGTATGGCTGGCGCACTTGGCCGGAGCGGCTTGCGGAAACTCCATGTATATTCACGACGAGGATTTAGACCAACTCCTGCGTGACGCGGTCGGGAGGGTCCCGCGCTGCCTTGTGCGGTGCCAGATCGATGCGCTCGACACCGAGATATTGGCTGGATAAGATTGTCCACTCTGTTGATGACATTATACTTTTCGTGGTCTGTCCACCAGAGGAAGGCCATCAATTAATTGCTCATGTCCTTGGTTGCCTCCTTACCTAAGGCCCAAATCGCCGATTTGTAGCATAGGGAGATCATGAATCTCATGATGATGTTGTTGATGACCAGGGTACACCCGAAGAAGGAGGTGTGTTGGTTTTCTATTGGTTCAGTTTTTCCAGAGCTGGTTTGAAAATCCAGCCGTTATTGGTGGGTGGTTTGCGTTGTGCTGAAAGCGCTACCCCCATGACTCCGATCTGCGCTTTCAGTGGCATCCATTTCGCCTTGGGCTGCTCTGGGGAGCGAACCCCTTGAGAGTGGATCCACCACCCTGGGTCTTGCTTCCCCAGTTGACCACCATATCAGACATCCATGAAAACTTATCCATGAGCTGCTTGATCTCCTCCATGTTGTTGCTGCTTGCCCCAACCATGATTGTGAGGTCGTTGGTGAACATGGAGCAGATCAGGATTGCTTCCTTGGGGATGCCTGCGATGTTTCGCCTACTTATATTCCAGTGGGTTCTCAGGTTGGCCCCTAAGGCCTCCATTACTACTAGGAAGAGGGGAAGGGGGCTAAGTTGTGACGAACTACTTCCTGCAACCACGCGATCTTGTGCTCGAAGCCACGTAGGGGGTTGAAACGGGTTGAGTCAGGATGGCCAGGTGAATTGCACGGGTGATCTTGCTTTGCTTGTTTTTTCTGTGGAATTGAGGCCGAGGTAATCTTGCGACTGATCGCGCTTTAGCCAGCGAGAAAGATAGTTGTTGACATAGCTTCTTTCTTGTTTCGCTATGGGAAATGAGAATTTTAGCGCGATCGCGCGGGGGAATCTTTTGAATTTTTAACTGTTGTCGAGCCCCCGCGGGGTCTCGGAATTTGCTTTGTTTGGAATTCCTTTCTGTAACTAGGATTTAGATTAGGAATTTGGGCGCACCTCATTTTCTGCTGCACGTCGCTTCTTGCTTGCGCACGCCTGGCCTCGTCAGGATCTGCGCTCTGATTTTTCCGCGCCTTAATCCTTGCATGTAACTGTAATTCTGGTTTTGGCGGGCATAATTGCAATTGTAATCCTCTCGTTCTTTATATCTTTTGTGGCGCCTCCGTGCACGTGTACTTCTTCCCCTGTCCTATTGGCCTGAACGCATGTATGACCGGATCGATGTGTGGAGTGAGGCTACGTCCCCCACGCCGTAGGCACTCCCTTCCTCCTTCTTCCCCGTACTCAGACACAATCCCGGGTATCGCACACGCACGCATGCATGCTATAAATTTCGGAAGCGCGATTAACTCGCTCTCTAAGACTTCTGGAAGTTAGTGCGATCAAGAGAATCGGCTAACGAGTGAGATGAAAGGTGAGTAGAGAGTTGGGCAATCCGACGAGCTGGTGTTGGGCATGCGGGGTTGACGTGGGGCCGCGACGGACTGTGGCACACGGGCGAACCCGACTGGCATGCAGACTAAGCGGGTTGACAACTCTGTGTAAGTGCGAGGCGACGGACTGCCCGCATCGGGGTGACGAGAGAGAGAGAGAGAGAGAGAGAGAGAGAGAGAGAGAGAGAGAGAGAGAGAGAGAGAGAGAGAGAGAG